>CAWVQO010000024.1:1200000-1747000 GCA_963932275.1 Andrena praecox | reverse complement strand
GGACGACCCTATAGTCGTCGGACATGTCGGCGGCTGTCCAACTTTGGCCCGGTGTCGTGGGGACGACTCTATAGTCGTCGGAAATGTCGGCGGCTGGCCAACCTGGACCCGGGGTCGTGGGGACGACCCTATAGTCGTCGGACTTGACGGTGGCGGGCCAATCTAGTCCGGAGGTCGTGGGGACGACCCTATAGTCGTCGGACTTGACGGTGGCGGGCCAAACTAGTCCCGGGGTCGTGGGGACGACCCTACAGTCGTCGGACATTTCGGCGATTGGCCAACATTGGCCCGGGGTCGTGGGGACGACCCTATAGTCGTCGGACATGTCGGCGGCGGGCCAAGCTTGTCCCGGGGTCGTGGGGACGACCCTATAATCGTCGGACATGACGGTGGCGGGTCAATCTAGTCCCGTGGTCGTGGGGACGACCCTATAGTCTTCGTACATGACGGTAGCGGGCCAATCTAGACCCGAGGTCGTGGGGACGACCCTATAGTAGTCGGACATGTCGGCGGCTGTCCAACTTTGGCCCGGTGTCGTGGGGACGACTCTATAGTCGTCGGACATGTCGGCGGCTGGCCAACCTAGACCCGGGGTCGTGGGGAAGACCCTATTGTCGTCGGACATGACGGTGGCGGGCCAATCTAGTCCCGGGGTCGTGGGGACGACCCTATAGTCGTCGGACATGACGGCGGCTGGACATCTTTGGCCCCTTGTCGTGGGGAATACCCAATAGTGGTCGGACATGTCGGCGGCTGGCCAACCTAGTCCCGAGGTCGTGGGGACGACCCTATAGTCGTCGGACTTGACGGTGGCGGGCCAATCTAGTCCCGGGGTCGTGGGGACGACCCTATAGTCGTCGGACATTTCGGCGATTGGCCAACATTGGCCCGGGGTCGTGGGGACGACCCTATAGTCGTCGGACATTTCGGCGGCTGGCCAACTTTGGCCCCTGGTCGTGGGGAATACCCAATAGTGGTCGGACATGTCGGCGGCTGGCCAACCTAGTCCCGAGGTCGTGGGGACGCCCCTATAGTGTTCGGACTTGACGGTGGCGGGCCAATCTAGTCCCGGGGTCGTGGGGACGACCCTACAGTCGTCGGACATTTCGGCGGCTTGCCAACTTTGGCCCGGGGTCGTGGGGACGACCCTATAGTCGTCGGACTTGACGGTGGCGGGCCAATCTAGTCCGGAGGTCGTGGGGACGACCCTATAGTCGTCGGACTTGACGGTGGCGGGCCAAACTAGTCCCGGGGTCGTGGGGACGACCCTACAGTCGTCGGACATTTCGGCGATTGGCCAACATTGGCCCGGGGTCGTGGGGACGACCCTATAGTCGTCGGACATGTCGGCGGCTGGCCAACCTAGTACCGAGGTCGTGGGGACGACCCTATAGTCGTCGGACTTGACGGTGGCGGGCCAATCTAGTCCCGGGGTCGTGGGGACGACCCTATAGTCGTCGGAAATTTCGGCGATTGGCCAACATTGGCCCGGGGTCGTGGGGACGACCCTATAGTCGTCGGACATGACGGTGGCGGGCCAATCTAGTCCCGGGGTCGTGGGGACGACCCTATAGTCGTCGGACATTTCGGCGATTGGCCAACTTTGGCCCGTGGTCGTGGGGACGATCCGATAGTCGTCGGACATGTCGGCGGCTGGCCAACCTAGACCCGGGGTCGTGGGGACGACCCAATAGTCGTCGGAAATGTCGGCGGCTGGCCAACTTTGGCCCGTGGTCGTGGGGACGATCCGATAGTCGTCGGACATGTCGGCGGCTGGCCAACCTAGTCCCGGGGTCGTGGGGACGACCCTATAATCGTCGGAGATGACGGTGGCGGGCCAATCTAGTCTCGGGGTCGTGGGGACGACCCTATAGTCGTCGGACATGTCAGCGGCTGGCTAACCTAGACCCGAGGTCGTGGGGACGACCCTATAGTCGTCGGACTTGACGGTGGCGGGCCAATCTAGTCCCGGAGTCGTGGGGACGACCCTATAGTCGTCGGAAATGTCGGCGGCTTGCCAACTTTGGCCCGGGGTCGTGGGGACGACCCTATAGTCGTCGGACTTGACGGTGGCGGGCCAATCTAGTCGCGGGGTCGTGGGGACGACCCTATAGTCGTCGGACAAGACGGCGGCGGGCCAATCCAGTCCCGGGGTCGTAGGGACGACCCTATAGTCGTCGGACAAGTCGGCGGCGGGCCAAGCTTGTCCCGCGGTCGTGGGGACGACCCTATAATCGTCGGAGATGACGGTGGCGGGCCAATCTAGTCTCGGGGTCGTGGGGACGACCCTATAGTCGTCGGACATGTCAGCGGCTGGCCAACCTAGACCCGAGGTCGTGGGGACGACCCTATAGTCGTCGGACTTGACGGTGGCGGGCCAATCTAGTCCCGGGATCGTGGGGACGACCCTATAGTCGTCGGACAAGTCGGCGGCGGGCCAAGCTTGTCCCGGGGTCGTGGGGACGACCCTATAATCGTCGGACATGACGGTGGCGGGTCAATCTAGTCCCGTGGTCGTGGGGACGACCCTATAGTCTTCGTACATGACGGTAGCGGGCCAATCTAGACCCGAGGTCGTGGGGACGACCCTATAGTAGTCGGACATGTCGGCGGCTGTCCAACTTTGGCCCGGTGTCGTGGGGACGACTCTATAGTCGTCGGACATGTCGGCGGCTGGCCAACCTAGACCCGGGGTCGTGGGGAAGACCCTATTGTCGTCGGACATGACGGTGGCGGGCCAATCTAGTCCCGGGGTCGTGGGGACGACCCTATAGTCGTCGGACATGACGGCGGCTGGACATCTTTGGCCCCTTGTCGTGGGGAATACCCAATAGTGGTCGGACATGTCGGCGGCTGGCCAACCTAGTCCCGAGGTCGTGGGGACGACCCTATAGTCGTCGGACTTGACGGTGGCGGGCCAATCTAGTCCCGGGGTCGTGGGGACGACCCTATAGTCGTCGGACATTTCGGCGATTGGCCAACATTGGCCCGGGGTCGTGGGGACGACCCTATAGTCGTCGGACATGTCGGCGGCTGGCCAACCTAGTACCGAGGTCGTGGGGACGACCCTATAGTCGTCGGACTTGACGGTGGCGGGCCAATCTAGTCCAGGGGTCGTGGGGACGACCCTATAGTCGTCGGAAATGTCGGCGGCTTGCCAACTTTCGCCCGGGGTCGTGGGGTCGACCCTATAGTCGTTGGACATGACTGTGGCGGGCCAATCTAGTCCCGGGTCGTAGGGACGACCCTATAGTCGTCGGACATGTCGGCGATTGGCCAACTTTTGCCCGTGGTCGTGGGGACGATCCGATAGTCGTCGGACATGTCGGCGGCTGGCCAACTTTGGCCCGTGGTCGTGGGGACGATCCAATAGTCGTCGGACATGTCGGCGGCTGGCCAACCTAGACCCGGGGTCGTGGGGACGACCCTATTGTCGTCGGACATGGCGGTGGCGGGCCAATCTAGTCCCGTGGTCGTGGGGACGACCATATAGTCTTCGGACATGACGGCGGCTGGCCAACCTAGTCCCGAGGTCGTGGGGACGACCCTATAGTCGTCGGACTTGGCGGTGGCGGGCCAATCTAGTCCCGGGGTCGTGGGGACGACCCTCTAGTCGTCGGAAATGTCGGCGGCTTGCCAACTTTGGCCCGGGGTCGTGGGGACGACCCAATAGTCGTCGGAAATGTCGGCGGCTGGCCAACTTTGGCCCGTGGTCGTGGGGACGATCCGACAGTCGTCGGACATGTCGGCGGCTGGCCAACCTAGTCCCGGGGTCGTGGGGACGACCCTATAATCGTCGGAGATGACGGTGGCGGGCCAATCTAGTCTCGGGGTCGTGGGGACGACCCTATAGTCGTCGGACATGTCAGCGGCTGGCCAACCTAGACCCGAGGTCGTGGGGACGACCCTATAGTCGTCGGACTTGACGTTGGCGGGCCAATCTAGTCCCGGGGTCGTGGGGACGACCCTATAGTCGTCGGAAATGTCGGCGGCTTGCCAACTTTGGCCCGGGGTCGTGGGGACGACCCTATAGTCGTCGGACTTGACGGTGGCGGGCCAATCTAGTCGCGGGGTCGTGGGGACGACCCTATAGTCGTCGGACAAGACGGCGGCGGGCCAATCCAGTCCCGGGGTCGTAGGGACGACCCTATAGTCGTCGGACAAGTCGGCGGCGGGCCAAGCTTGTCCCGGGGTCGTGGGGACGACCCTATAATCGTCGGAGATGACGGTGGCGGGCCAATCTAGTCTCGGGGTCGTGGGGACGACCCTATAGTCGTCGGACATGTCAGCGGCTGGCCAACCTAGACCCGAGGTCGTGGGGACGACCCTATAGTCGTCGGACTTGACGGTGGCGGGCCAATCTAGTCCCGGGATCGTGGGGACGACCCTATAGTCGTCGGACAAGTCGGCGGCGGGCCAAGCTTGTCCCGGGGTCGTGGGGACGACCCTATAATCGTCGGACATGACGGTGGCGGGTCAATCTAGTCCTGTGGTCGTGGGGACGACCCTATAGTCTTCGTACATGACGGTAGCGGGCCAATCTAGACCCGAGGTCGTGGGGACGACCCTATAGTAGTCGGACATGTCGGCGGCTGTCCAACTTTGGCCCGGTGTCGTGGGGACGACTCTATAGTCGTCGGACATGTCGGCGGCTGGCCAACCTAGACCCGGGGTCGTGGGGAAGACCCTATTGTCGTCGGACATGACGGTGGCGGGCCAATCTAGTCCCGGGGTCGTGGGGACGACCCTATAGTCGTCGGACATGACGGCGGCTGGACATCTTTGGCCCGGGGCCGTGGGGACGACCCTATAGTCGTCGGACATTTCGGCGGCTGGCCAACTTTGGCCCCTGGTCGTGGGGAATACCCAATAGTGGTCGGAAATGTCGGCGGCTTGCCAACTTTGGCCCGGGGTCGTGGGGATGACCCTATAGTCGTCGGACTTGACGGTGGCGGGCCAATCTAGTCGCGGGGTCGTGGGGACGACCCTATAGTCGTCGGACAAGACGGCGGCTGGCCGACCTAGTCCCGAGGTCGTGGGGACGACCGTAGAGTCGTCGGATATGTTGGCGGCTTGTCAACCTAGTCCCGGGGTCGTGGGGACGACCCTATAGTCGTTGGACATGACGGTGGCCGGCCAATCTAGTGCCGGGGTCGTAGGGACGACCCTATAGTCGTCGGACATGTTGGCGATTGGCCAACATTGGCCCGGGGTCGTGGGGACGACTCTATAGTCTTCGGACATGTTGGCGGCTTGTCAGCCTAGATCCGGGGTCGTGGGTACGACCCTATAGTCGTGGGACAAGTCGGCGGCGGGCCAACCTTGTCCCGGGGTCGTGGAGACGACCCTATAGTCGTCGGACATGACGGTGGCGGGCCAATCTAGTCCCGGGGTCATGGGGACGACCCTATAGTCGTCGGACAAGACGGCGGCTGGCCAACTTTGGCCCGGGGTCGTGGGGACGACCCTATAGTCGTCGGACATGTCGGCGGCTGGCTAACTTTGGCCCGCGGTCGTGGGGACGACCCAATAGTCGTTGGACATGTCGGCGGCTGGCCAACTTTGGGCCGTGGTCGTGGAGACGATCCTATAGTCGTCGGACTTGACGGTGATTGGCCAACATTGGCCCGGGGTCGTGGGGACGACCCTATAGTCGACGGACATGTCGGCGGCTGGCCAACTTTGGCCCGTGGTCGTGGGGACGATCCAATAGTCGTCGGACATGTCGGCGGCTGGCCAACTTTGGCCCGTGGTTGTGGGGACGACCCTATAGTCGTTGGACATGACGGTGGCGGGCCAATCTAGTTCCGGGGTCGTGGGGACGACCCTATAGTCGTCGGACTTGACGGTGGCGGGCCAATCTAGTCCCGGGGTCGTGGGGACGACCCTACAGTCGTCGGACATTTCGGCGGCTTGCCAACTTTGGCCCGTGGTTGTGGGGACGACCCTATAGTCGTTGGACATGACGGTGGCGGGCCAATCTAGTTCCGCGGTCGTGAGGCCGACCCTATAGTCGTCGGACTTGACGGTGGCGGGCCAATCTAGTCCCGGGGTCGTGGGGACGACCCTATAATCGTCGGACATGTCGGCGGCTGGCCAACATTGGCCCGAGGTCGTGTGGACGACCCTATTGTCGTCGGACAAGTCGGCGGCGAGCCAACCTAGTTTCGCGGTCGTGGGAACGACCCTATAGTCGTCGGACAAGTCGGCGGCGAGCCAACGTAGTCCCGCGGTTGTGGGGACGACCCTTTAGTCGTCGGACAAGACGGCCGCTGGCCATCTTTGGCCCGTGGTCGTGGGGACGACTCTATAGTCGTCGGACAATTCGGCGGCGAGCCAACCTAGGCCGGGGGTCGTGGGGACGACCCTACAGTCGCCGGACATTTCGGCGGCTTGCCAACTTTGGCCCGGGGTCGTAGGGACGACCCTATAGTCGTCGGACATGACGGTGGCGGGCCAATCTAGTCCCGGGGTCGTGGGGACGACCCTATAGTTGTCGGACACGTCGGCGGCGGGTCTACCTAGTCCCGGGGTCGTGGGGGCAACCCTATAGTCGTCGGACATGTCGGCGGCTGGCCAACTTTGGCCCGTGGTCGTGGGGACGACCCTATAGTCGTCGGACAAGTCGGCGGCGGGCCAACCTAGTCCCGGGGTCGTGGAGACGACCCTATAGTCGTCGGACATGACGGTGGCGGGCCAATCTAGTCCCGGGGTCGTGGGGACGACCCTATAGTTGTCGGACACGTCGGCGGCGGGTCTACCTAGTCCCGGGGTCGTGGGGGCAACCCTATAGTCGTCGGACAAGTCGGCAGCTTGCCAACTTTGGCCCGGGGTCGTGGGGACGACCCAATAGTCGTTGGACATGTCGGCGGCTGGCCAACTTTGGCCCGTGGTCGTGGGGACGACCCTATATTCGTCGGACATGTCGGCGATTGGCCATCATTGGCCCGGGATCGTGGGGACGACCCAATAGTCGTCGGACTTGACGGTGGCGGGCCAATCTTGTCCCGGGGTCGTAGGGACGACTCTATATTCGTCCGAGATGTCGGCGGCGGGCCAACTTTGGCCAGGGGTCGTGGGGACGACTCTATATTCGACGGACTACTTGGCAGCGGGCCAACCTAGACCCAGGGTCGTGGGGACGACCCTATAGTCGTCGGACATGTCGGCGGCTGGCCAACTTTGGGCCGGGGTCGTGGGGACGACCCTATAGTCGTCGGACAAGTCGGCGGCGAGCCAACCTAGTCCGGGGGTCGTGGGGACGACCCTATAGTCGTCGGACAAGTCGGCGGCGAGCCAACGTAGTCCCGCGGTTGTGGGGACGACCCTTTAGTCGTCGGACAAGACGGCCGCTGGCCATCTTTGGCCCGTGGTCGTGGGGACGACTCTATAGTCGTCGGACAATTCGGCGGCGAGCCAACCTAGGCCGGGGGTCGTGGGGACGACCCTACAGTCGCCGGACATTTCGGCGGCCTGCCAACTTTGGCCCGGGGTCGTAGGGACGACCCTATAGTCGTCGGACATGTCGGCGGCTGACCAACTTTGGCCCGGTGTCGTGGGGACGACTCTATAGTCGTCGGACATGTCGGCTGCAGGCCACCCTTGCCCCGGGGTCGTGAGGACGACCCAATAGACGTCGGACATGACGGCGATTGGCCAACACTGGCCCGGGGTCGTGGGGACGACCCTATAATCGTCGGACATGTCGGCGGCTGGCCAACATTGGCCCGAGGTCGTGTGGACGACCCTATTGTAGTCGGACAAGTCGGCGGCGAGCCAACCTAGTCCCGCGGTCGTGGGGACGACCCTATAGTCGTCGGACAAGTCGGCGGCGAGCCAACGTAGTCCCGCGGTTGTGGGGACGACCCTTTAGTCGTCGGACAAGACGGCCGCTGGCCATCTTTGGCCCGTGGTCGTGGGGACGACTCTATAGTCGTCGGACAATTCGGCGGCGAGCCAACCTAGGCCGGGGGTCGTGGGGACGACCCTACAGTCGCCGGACATTTCGGCGGCCTGCCAACTTTGGCCCGGGGTCGTAGGGACGACCCTATAGTCGTCGGACATGACGGTGGCGGACCAATCTAGTCCCGGAGTCGTGGTGACGACCCTATAGTCGTCGGACATGTCGGCGGCTGGCCAACTTTGGCCCGTGGTCGTGGGGACGATCCAATAGTCGTCGGACATGTCGGCGGCTGGCCAACTTTGGCCCGTGGTCGTGGGGACGACCCTATAGTCGTCGGACAAGTCGGCGGCGAGCCAACCTAGTCCGGGGGTCGTGGGGACGACCCTATAGTCGTCGGACATGTCGGCGGCTGACCAACTTTGGCCCGGTGTCGTGGGGACGACTCTATAGTCGTCGGACATGTCGGCTGCAGGCCACCCTTGCCCCGGGGTCGTGAGGACGACCCAATAGACGTCGGACATGACGGCGATTGGCCAACACTGGCCCGGGGTCGTGGGGACGACCCTATAATCGTCGGACATGTCGGCGGCTGGCCAACATTGGCCCGAGGTCGTGTGGACGACCCTATTGTAGTCGGACAAGTCGGCGGCGAGCCAACCTAGTCCCGCGGTCGTGGGGACGACCCTATAGTCGTCGGACAAGTCGGCGGCGAGCCAACGTAGTCCCGCGGTTGTGGGGACGACCCTTTAGTCGTCGGACAAGACGGCCGCTGGCCATCTTTGGCCCGTGGTCGTGGGGACGACTCTATAGTCGTCGGACAATTCGGCGGCGAGCCAACCTAGGCCGGGGGTCGTGGGGACGACCCAATAGTCGTCGGACTTGACGGTGGCGGGCCAATCTTGTCCCGGGGTCGTAGGGACGACTCTATATTCGTCCGAGATGTCGGCGGCGGGCCAACTTTGGCCAGGGGTCGTGGGGACGACTCTATATTCGACGGACTACTTGGCAGCGGGCCAACCTAGACCCGGGGTCGTGGGGACGACCCTATAGTCGTCGGACATGTCGGCGGCTGGCCAACTTTGGCCCGGGGTCGTGGGGACGACCCTATAGTCGTCGGACAAGTCGGCGGCGAGCCAACCTAGTCCGGGGGTCGTGGGGACGACCCTATAGTCGTCGGACAAGTCGGCGGCGGGCCAACCTACTCCGGGGGTCGTGGGGACGAACCTATAGTCGTCGGACATGTCGGTGGCGGGCCAATCTAGTCCCGGGGTCGTGGGGGCGACCCTGTAGTCGTCGGACATGTCGGCGATTGGCCAACACTGGCCCGGGGTCGTGGGGACGACCCTATAATCGTCGGACATGTCGGCGGCTGGCCAACATTGGCCCGAGGTCGTGTGGACGACCCTATTGTCGTCGGACAAGTCGGCGGCGAGCCAACCTAGTCCTGCGGTCGTGGGGACGACCCTATAGTCGTCGGACAAGTCGACGGCGAGCCAACGTAGTCCCGCGGTTGTGGGGACGACCCTTTAGTCGTCGGACAAGACGGCCGCTGGCCATCTTTGGCCCGTGGTCGTGGGGACGACTCTATAGTCGTCGGACAATTCGGCGGCGAGCCAACCTAGGCCGGGGGTCGTGGGGACGACCCTACAGTCGCCGGACATTTCGGCGGCTTGCCAACTTTGGCCCGGGGTCGTAGGGACGACCCTATAGTCGTCGGACATGACGGTGGCGGACCAATCTAGTCCCGGGGTCGTGGGGACGACCCTATAATCGTCGGACAAGCCGGCGGCTGGCCAACTTTGGCCCGTGGTCGTGGGGACGACCATATAGTCGTCGGACATGACGGTGGCGGGCCAATCTAGTCCCGGGGTCGTGGGGACGACCCTATAGTCGTCGGACAAGTCGGCGGCGGGCCAACCTAGTCCCGGGGTCGTGGGGACGACCCTATAGTCGTCGGACATAACGGTGGCGGGCCAATCTAGTCCCGGGGTCGTGGGGACGACCCTATAGTCGTCGGACAAGTCGGCGGCTGGCCAACTTTGGCCCGTGGTCGTGGGGACGACCCTATAGTCGTCGGACATGTCGGCGGCTGGCCAACTTTGGCCCGTGGTCGTGGGGACGACCCTATAGTCGTCGGACAAGTCGGCGGCGGGCCAACCTAGTCCCGGGGTCGTGGGGACGACCCTATAGTCGTCGGACATAACGGTGGCGGGCCAATCTAGTCCCGGGGTCGTGGGGACGACCCTATAGTCGTCGGACAAGTCGGCGGCGGGCCTGCCTAGTCCCGGGGTCGTGGGGACGACCCTATAGTCGTCGGATAGGTCGGCAGCTTGCCAACTTTGGCCCGGGGTCGTGGGAACGACCCTATAGTCGTCGGACAAGTCGGCGGCGAGCCCACCTAGTCGGGGGGTCGTGGGGACGACCCTATAGTCGTCGGACAAGTCGGCGGCCGGCCAACCTAGTCCGGGGGTCGTGGGGACGACCCTATAGTCGTCGGACATGACGGTGGCGGGCCAGTCTAGTCCCGGGTCGTGGGGACGACCCTATAGTCTTCGGACATGTCGGTGGCGGGCCAGTCTAGTCCCGGGTCGTGGGGACGACCCTATAGTCGTCGGACATGTCGGCGGCTGGCCAACTTTGGCCCGTGGTCGTGGGGACGACCCTATAGTCGTCGGACAAGTCGGCGGCGGGCCAACCTAGTCCCGGGGTCGTGGGGACGACCCTATAATCGTCGGACAAGCCGGCGGCTGGCCAACTTTGGCCCGTGGTCGTGGGGACGACCATATAGTCGTCGGACATGACGGTGGCGGGCCAATCTAGTCCCGGGGTCGTGGGGACGACCCTATAGTCGTCGGACAAGTCGGCGGCGGGCCAACCTAGTCCCGGGGTCGTGGGGATGACCCTATATTCGTCGGACATGACGGTGGCGGGCCAGTCTAGTCCCGGGTCGTGGGGACGACCCTATAGTCGTCGGACATGTCGGCGGCTGGCCAACTTTGGCCCGTGGTCGTGGGGACGACCCTATAGTCGTCGGACATGTCGGCGGCTGGCCAACTTTGACCCGGGGTCGTGGGGACGACCCTATAGTCGTCGGATATGTCGGCGGCTGGCCAACTTTGGCCCGTGGTCGTGGGGACGACCCTATAGTGGTCGGAAATGACGGTGGCGGGCCAATCTAGTCCCGGGGTCGTGGGGACGACCCTATAGTCGTCGGACATGACGGTGGCGGGCCAGTCTAGTCCCGGGTCGTGGGGACGACCCTATAGTCGTCGGACATGTCGCCGGCTGGCCAACCTAGTCCCGGGGTCGTGGGGACGACCCTATAATCGTCGGACAAGCCGGCGGCGGGCCAACTTTGGCCCGTGGTCGTGGGGACGACCATATAGTCGTCGGACATGACGGTGGCGGGCCAATCTAGTCCCGGGGTCGTGGGGACGACCCTATAGTCGTCGGACAAGTCGGCGGCTGGCCAACTTTGGCCCGTGGTCGTGGGGACGACCATATAGTCGTCGGACATGACGGTGGCGGGCCAATCTAGTCCCGGGGTCGTGGGGACGACCCTATAGTCGTCGGACAAGTCGGCGGCGGGCCAACCAAGTCCGGGGGTCGTGGGGACGACCCTATAGTCGTCGGACAAGTCGGCGGCGGGCCAACCTAGTCCCGGGGTCGTGGGGACGACCCTATAATCGTCGGACAAGCCGGCGGCTGGCCAACTTTGGCCCGTGGTCGTGGGGACGACCATATAGTCGTCGGACATGACGGTGACGGGCCAATCTAGTCCCGGGGTCGTGGGGACGACCCTATAGTCGTCGGACAAGTCGGCGGCGGGCCAACCTAGTCCCGGGGTCGTGGGGATGACCCTATAGTCGTCGGACATGACGGTGGCGGGCCAGTCTAGTCCCGGGTCGTGGGGACGACCCTATAGTCGTCGGACATGTCGGCGGCTGGCCAGCTTTGGCCCGTGGTCGTGGGGACGACCCTATAGTCGTCAGACATGACGGTGGCGAGCCAACCTAGTCCCGGGGTCGTGGGGACGACCCTATAGTCGTCGGACATAACGGTGGCGGGCCAATCTAGTCCCGGGGTCGTGGGGACGACCCTATAGTCGTCGGACAAGTCGGCGGCTGGCCAACTTTGGCCCGTGGTCGTGGGGACGACCCTATAGTCGTCGGACATGTCGGCGGCTGGCCAACTTTGGCCCGTGGTCGTGGGGACGACCCTATAGTCGTCGGACAAGTCGGCGGCGGGCCAACCTAGTCCCGGGGTCGTGGGGACGACCCTATAATCGTCGGACAAGCCGGCGGCTGGCCAACTTTGGCCCGTGGTCGTGGGGACGACCATATAGTCGTCGGACATGACGGTGGCGGGCCAATCTAGTCCCGGGGTCGTGGAGACGACCCTATAGTCGTCGGACAAGTCGGCGGCGGGCCAACCTAGACCCGGGGTCGTGGGGACGACCCTATAGTCGTCGGACATAACGGTGGCGGGCCAATCTAGTCCCGGGGTCGTGGGGACGACCCTATAGTCGTCGGACAAGTCGGCGGCGGGCCAACCTAGTCCCGGGGTCGTGGGGATGACCCTATCGTCGTCGGACATGACGGTGGCGGGCCAGTCTAGTCCAAGGGTCGTGGGGACGACCCTATAGTCGTCGGACATGTCGGCGGCTGGCCAACTTTGGCCCGTGGTCGTGGGGACGACCCTATAGTCGTCGGACAAGTCGGCGGCTGGCCAACTTTGGCCCGTGGTCGTGGGGACGATCCTATAGTCGACGGAAATGACGGTGGCGGGCCAATCTAGTCCCGGGGTCGTGGGGACGACCTTACAGTCGTCGGACAAGTCGGCGGCGAGCCAATCTAGTCCCGCGGTCGTGGAGACGACCCTATAGTCGTCGGACAAGTCAGCGGCTGGCCAACATTGGCCCGTGGTCGTGGGGACGACCATATAGTCGTCGGACATGACGGTGGCGGGCCACTCTAGTCCCGGGTCGTGGGGACGACCCTATAGTCGTCGGACATGTCGGCGGCTGGCCAGCTTTGGCCCGTGGTCGTGGGGACGATCCGATAGTCGTCGGAAATGTCGGCGGCGAGCCAACCTAGTGCCGGCGTCGTGGGGACGACCCTATAATGTTCGGACAAGTCGGCAGCTGGCCAAATTTGGCCCGTGGTCGTGAGGACGACCCTATAGTCGTCGGAAATGTCGGCGGCTGGCCAACTTTGGCCAGTGGTCGTGAAGACGACCCTATAGTCGTCGGACAAGACGGTGGCGGGCCAATCTAGTCCCGGGGTCGTGGGGACGACCCTATAGTCGTCGGACATAACGGTGGCGGGCCAATCTAGTCCCGGGGTCGTGGGGACGACCCTATAGTCGTCGGACAAGTCGGCGGCTGGCCAACTTTGGCCCGTGGTCGTGGGGACGACCCTATAGTCGTCGGACATGTCGGCGGCTGGCCAACTTTGGCCCGTGGTCGTGGGGACGACCCTATAGTCGTCGGACATGTCGGCGGCTGGCCAACTTTGGCCCGTGGTCGTGGGGACGACCCTATAGTCGTCGGACATGTCGGCGGCTGGCCAACTTTGGCCCGTGGTCGTGGGGACGACCCTATAGTCGTCGGACAAGTCGGCGGCGGGCCAACCTAGTCCCGGGGTCGTGGGGACGACCCTATAGTCGTCGGACATAACGGTGGCGGGCCAGTCTAGTCCCGGGTCATGGGGACGACCCTATAGTCGTCGGACAAGTCGGCGGCTGCCCAACTTTGGCCCGTGGTCGTGGGGACGACCCTATAGTCGTCGGACATGTCGGCGGCTGGCCAACTTTGGCCCGTGGTCGTGGGGACGACCCTATAGTCGTCGGAAATGACGGTGGCGGGCCAATCTAGTCCCGGGGTCGTGGGGACGACCCTATAGTCGTCGGACAAGTCGGCGGCTGGCCAACTTTGGCCCGTGGTCGTGGGGACGACCCTATAGTCGTCGGACATGTCGGCGGCTGGCCAACTTTGGCCCGTGGTCGTGGGGACGACCCTATAGTCGTCGGACAAGTCGGCGGCGGGCCAACCTAGTCCCGGGGTCGTGGGGACGACCCTATAGTCGTCGGACATAACGGTGGCGGGCCAATCTAGTCCCGGGGTCGTGGGGACGACCCTATAGTCGTCGGACAAGTCGGCGGCGGGCCTGCCTAGTCCCGGGGTCGTGGGGACGACCCTATAGTCGTCGGATAGGTCGGCAGCTTGCCAACTTTGGCCCGGGGTCGTGGGAACGACCCTATAGTCGTCGGACAAGTCGGCGGCGAGCCCACCTAGTCGGGGGGTCGTGGGGACGACCCTATAGTCGTCGGACAAGTCGGCGGCCGGCCAACCTAGTCCGGGGGTCGTGGGGACGACCCTATAGTCGTCGGACATGACGGTGGCGGGCCAGTCTAGTCCCGGGTCGTGGGGACGACCCTATAGTCTTCGGACATGTCGGTGGCGGGCCAGTCTAGTCCCGGGTCGTGGGGACGACCCTATAGTCGTCGGACATGTCGGCGGCTGGCCAACTTTGGCCCGTGGTCGTGGGGACGACCCTATAGTCGTCGGACAAGTCGGCGGCGGGCCAACCTAGTCCCGGGGTCGTGGGGACGACCCTATAATCGTCGGACAAGCCGGCGGCTGGCCAACTTTGGCCCGTGGTCGTGGGGACGACCATATAGTCGTCGGACATGACGGTGGCGGGCCAATCTAGTCCCGGGGTCGTGGGGACG
The DNA here is from genome assembly GCA_963932275.1 of Andrena praecox. NCBI lineage: Eukaryota > Metazoa > Arthropoda > Insecta > Hymenoptera > Andrenidae > Andrena > Andrena praecox. The sequence continues at coordinate 1,732,365 of CAWVQO010000024.1, read as the reverse complement.
ACCCTATAGTCGTCGGACAAGTCGGCGGCGGGCCAACCTAGTCCCGGGGTCGTGGGGATGACCCTATATTCGTCGGACATGACGGTGGCGGGCCAGTCTAGTCCCGGGTCGTGGGGACGACCCTATAGTCGTCGGACATGTCGGCGGCTGGCCAACTTTGGCCCGTGGTCGTGGGGACGACCCTATAGTCGTCGGACATGTCGGCGGCTGGCCAACTTTGACCCGGGGTCGTGGGGACGACCCTATAGTCGTCGGATATGTCGGCGGCTGGCCAACTTTGGCCCGTGGTCGTGGGGACGACCCTATAGTGGTCGGAAATGACGGTGGCGGGCCAATCTAGTCCCGGGGTCGTGGGGACGACCCTATAGTCGTCGGACATGACGGTGGCGGGCCAGTCTAGTCCCGGGTCGTGGGGACGACCCTATAGTCGTCGGACATGTCGCCGGCTGGCCAACCTAGTCCCGGGGTCGTGGGGACGACCCTATAATCGTCGGACAAGCCGGCGGCGGGCCAACTTTGGCCCGTGGTCGTGGGGACGACCATATAGTCGTCGGACATGACGGTGGCGGGCCAATCTAGTCCCGGGGTCGTGGGGACGACCCTATAGTCGTCGGACAAGTCGGCGGCTGGCCAACTTTGGCCCGTGGTCGTGGGGACGACCATATAGTCGTCGGACATGACGGTGGCGGGCCAATCTAGTCCCGGGGTCGTGGGGACGACCCTATAGTCGTCGGACAAGTCGGCGGCGGGCCAACCAAGTCCGGGGGTCGTGGGGACGACCCTATAGTCGTCGGACAAGTCGGCGGCGGGCCAACCTAGTCCCGGGGTCGTGGGGACGACCCTATAATCGTCGGACAAGCCGGCGGCTGGCCAACTTTGGCCCGTGGTCGTGGGGACGACCATATAGTCGTCGGACATGACGGTGACGGGCCAATCTAGTCCCGGGGTCGTGGGGACGACCCTATAGTCGTCGGACAAGTCGGCGGCGGGCCAACCTAGTCCCGGGGTCGTGGGGATGACCCTATAGTCGTCGGACATGACGGTGGCGGGCCAGTCTAGTCCCGGGTCGTGGGGACGACCCTATAGTCGTCGGACATGTCGGCGGCTGGCCAGCTTTGGCCCGTGGTCGTGGGGACGACCCTATAGTCGTCAGACATGACGGTGGCGAGCCAACCTAGTCCCGGGGTCGTGGGGACGACCCTATAGTCGTCGGACATAACGGTGGCGGGCCAATCTAGTCCCGGGGTCGTGGGGACGACCCTATAGTCGTCGGACAAGTCGGCGGCTGGCCAACTTTGGCCCGTGGTCGTGGGGACGACCCTATAGTCGTCGGACATGTCGGCGGCTGGCCAACTTTGGCCCGTGGTCGTGGGGACGACCCTATAGTCGTCGGACAAGTCGGCGGCGGGCCAACCTAGTCCCGGGGTCGTGGGGACGACCCTATAATCGTCGGACAAGCCGGCGGCTGGCCAACTTTGGCCCGTGCTCGTGGGGACGACCATATAGTCGTCGGACATGACGGTGGCGGGCCAATCTAGTCCCGGGGTCGTGGAGACGACCCTATAGTCGTCGGACAAGTCGGCGGCGGGCCAACCTAGACCCGGGGTCGTGGGGACGACCCTATAGTCGTCGGACATAACGGTGGCGGGCCAATCTAGTCCCGGGGTCGTGGGGACGACCCTATAGTCGTCGGACAAGTCGGCGGCGGGCCTGCCTAGTCCCGGGGTCGTGGGGACGACCCTATAGTCGTCGGATAGGTCGGCAGCTTGCCAACTTTGGCCCGGGGTCGTGGGAACGACCCTATAGTCGTCGGACAAGTCGGCGGCGAGCCCACCTAGTCGGGGGGTCGTGGGGACGACCCTATAGTCGTCGGACAAGTCGGCGGCCGGCCAACCTAGTCCGGGGGTCGTGGGGACGACCCTATAGTCGTCGGACATGACGGTGGCGGGCCAGTCTAGTCCCGGGTCGTGGGGACGACCCTATAGTCTTCGGACATGTCGGTGGCGGGCCAGTCTAGTCCCGGGTCGTGGGGACGACCCTATAGTCGTCGGACATGTCGGCGGCTGGCCAACTTTGGCCCGTGGTCGTGGGGACGACCCTATAGTCGTCGGACAAGTCGGCGGCGGGCCAACCTAGTCCCGGGGTCGTGGGGACGACCCTATAATCGTCGGACAAGCCGGCGGCTGGCCAACTTTGGCCCGTGGTCGTGGGGACGACCATATAGTCGTCGGACATGACGGTGGCGGGCCAATCTAGTCCCGGGGTCGTGGGGACGACCCTATAGTCGTCGGACAAGTCGGCGGCGGGCCAACCTAGTCCCGGGGTCGTGGGGATGACCCTATATTCGTCGGACATGACGGTGGCGGGCCAGTCTAGTCCCGGGTCGTGGGGACGACCCTATAGTCGTCGGACATGTCGGCGGCTGGCCAACTTTGGCCCGTGGTCGTGGGGACGACCCTATAGTCGTCGGACATGTCGGCGGCTGGCCAACTTTGACCCGGGGTCGTGGGGACGACCCTATAGTCGTCGGATATGTCGGCGGCTGGCCAACTTTGGCCCGTGGTCGTGGGGACGACCCTATAGTGGTCGGAAATGACGGTGGCGGGCCAATCTAGTCCCGGGGTCGTGGGGACGACCCTATAGTCGTCGGACATGACGGTGGCGGGCCAGTCTAGTCCCGGGTCGTGGGGACGACCCTATAGTCGTCGGACATGTCGCCGGCTGGCCAACCTAGTCCCGGGGTCGTGGGGACGACCCTATAATCGTCGGACAAGCCGGCGGCGGGCCAACTTTGGCCCGTGGTCGTGGGGACGACCATATAGTCGTCGGACATGACGGTGGCGGGCCAATCTAGTCCCGGGGTCGTGGGGACGACCCTATAGTCGTCGGACAAGTCGGCGGCTGGCCAACTTTGGCCCGTGGTCGTGGGGACGACCATATAGTCGTCGGACATGACGGTGGCGGGCCAATCTAGTCCCGGGGTCGTGGGGACGACCCTATAGTCGTCGGACAAGTCGGCGGCGGGCCAACCAAGTCCGGGGGTCGTGGGGACGACCCTATAGTCGTCGGACAAGTCGGCGGCGGGCCAACCTAGTCCCGGGGTCGTGGGGACGACCCTATAATCGTCGGACAAGCCGGCGGCTGGCCAACTTTGGCCCGTGGTCGTGGGGACGACCATATAGTCGTCGGACATGACGGTGACGGGCCAATCTAGTCCCGGGGTCGTGGGGACGACCCTATAGTCGTCGGACAAGTCGGCGGCGGGCCAACCTAGTCCCGGGGTCGTGGGGATGACCCTATAGTCGTCGGACATGACGGTGGCGGGCCAGTCTAGTCCCGGGTCGTGGGGACGACCCTATAGTCGTCGGACATGTCGGCGGCTGGCCAGCTTTGGCCCGTGGTCGTGGGGACGACCCTATAGTCGTCAGACATGACGGTGGCGAGCCAACCTAGTCCCGGGGTCGTGGGGACGACCCTATAGTCGTCGGACATAACGGTGGCGGGCCAATCTAGTCCCGGGGTCGTGGGGACGACCCTATAGTCGTCGGACAAGTCGGCGGCTGGCCAACTTTGGCCCGTGGTCGTGGGGACGACCCTATAGTCGTCGGACATGTCGGCGGCTGGCCAACTTTGGCCCGTGGTCGTGGGGACGACCCTATAGTCGTCGGACAAGTCGGCGGCGGGCCAACCTAGTCCCGGGGTCGTGGGGACGACCCTATAATCGTCGGACAAGCCGGCGGCTGGCCAACTTTGGCCCGTGGTCATGGGGACGACCATATAGTCGTCGGACATGACGGTGGCGGGCCAATCTAGTCCCGGGGTCGTGGAGACGACCCTATAGTCGTCGGACAAGTCGGCGGCGGGCCAACCTAGACCCGGGGTCGTGGGGACGACCCTATAGTCGTCGGACATAACGGTGGCGGGCCAATCTAGTCCCGGGGTCGTGGGGACGACCCTATAGTCGTCGGACAAGTCGGCGGCGGGCCAACCTAGTCCCGGGGTCGTGGGGATGACCCTATCGTCGTCGGACATGACGGTGGCGGGCCAGTCTAGTCCAAGGGTCGTGGGGACGACCCTATAGTCGTCGGACATGTCGGCGGCTGGCCAACTTTGGCCCGTGGTCGTGGGGACGACCCTATAGTCGTCGGACAAGTCGGCGGCTGGCCAACTTTGGCCCGTGGTCGTGGGGACGATCCTATAGTCGACGGAAATGACGGTGGCGGGCCAATCTAGTCCCGGGGTCGTGGGGACGACCTTACAGTCGTCGGACAAGTCGGCGGCGAGCCAATCTAGTCCCGCGGTCGTGGAGACGACCCTATAGTCGTCGGACAAGTCAGCGGCTGGCCAACATTGGCCCGTGGTCGTGGGGACGACCATATAGTCGTCGGACATGACGGTGGCGGGCCACTCTAGTCCCGGGTCGTGGGGACGACCCTATAGTCGTCGGACATGTCGGCGGCTGGCCAGCTTTGGCCCGTGGTCGTGGGGACGATCCGATAGTCGTCGGAAATGTCGGCGGCGAGCCAACCTAGTGCCGGCGTCGTGGGGACGACCCTATAATGTTCGGACAAGTCGGCAGCTGGCCAAATTTGGCCCGTGGTCGTGAGGACGACCCTATAGTCGTCGGAAATGTCGGCGGCTGGCCAACTTTGGCCAGTGGTCGTGAAGACGACCCTATAGTCGTCGGACAAGACGGTGGCGGGCCAATCTAGTCCCGGGGTCGTGGGGACGACCCTATAGTCGTCGGACATAACGGTGGCGGGCCAATCTAGTCCCGGGGTCGTGGGGACGACCCTATAGTCGTCGGACAAGTCGGCGGCTGGCCAACTTTGGCCCGTGGTCGTGGGGACGACCCTATAGTCGTCGGACATGTCGGCGGCTGGCCAACTTTGGCCCGTGGTCGTGGGGACGACCCTATAGTCGTCGGACATGTCGGCGGCTGGCCAACTTTGGCCCGTGGTCGTGGGGACGACCCTATAGTCGTCGGACATGTCGGCGGCTGGCCAACTTTGGCCCGTGGTCGTGGGGACGACCCTATAGTCGTCGGACAAGTCGGCGGCGGGCCAACCTAGTCCCGGGGTCGTGGGGACGACCCTATAGTCGTCGGACATAACGGTGGCGGGCCAGTCTAGTCCCGGGTCATGGGGACGACCCTATAGTCGTCGGACAAGTCGGCGGCTGCCCAACTTTGGCCCGTGGTCGTGGGGACGACCCTATAGTCGTCGGACATGTCGGCGGCTGGCCAACTTTGGCCCGTGGTCGTGGGGACGACCCTATAGTCGTCGGAAATGACGGTGGCGGGCCAATCTAGTCCCGGGGTCGTGGGGACGACCCTATAGTCGTCGGACAAGTCGGCGGCTGGCCAACTTTGGCCCGTGGTCGTGGGGACGACCCTATAGTCGTCGGACATGTCGGCGGCTGGCCAACTTTGGCCCGTGGTCGTGGGGACGACCCTATAGTCGTCGGACAAGTCGGCGGCGGGCCAACCTAGTCCCGGGGTCGTGGGGACGACCCTATAGTCGTCGGACATAACGGTGGCGGGCCAATCTAGTCCCGGGGTCGTGGGGACGACCCTATAGTCGTCGGACAAGTCGGCGGCGGGCCTGCCTAGTCCCGGGGTCGTGGGGACGACCCTATAGTCGTCGGATAGGTCGGCAGCTTGCCAACTTTGGCCCGGGGTCGTGGGAACGACCCTATAGTCGTCGGACAAGTCGGCGGCGAGCCCACCTAGTCGGGGGGTCGTGGGGACGACCCTATAGTCGTCGGACAAGTCGGCGGCCGGCCAACCTAGTCCGGGGGTCGTGGGGACGACCCTATAGTCGTCGGACATGACGGTGGCGGGCCAGTCTAGTCCCGGGTCGTGGGGACGACCCTATAGTCTTCGGACATGTCGGTGGCGGGCCAGTCTAGTCCCGGGTCGTGGGGACGACCCTATAGTCGTCGGACATGTCGGCGGCTGGCCAACTTTGGCCCGTGGTCGTGGGGACGACCCTATAGTCGTCGGACAAGTCGGCGGCGGGCCAACCTAGTCCCGGGGTCGTGGGGACGACCCTATAATCGTCGGACAAGCCGGCGGCTGGCCAACTTTGGCCCGTGGTCGTGGGGACGACCATATAGTCGTCGGACATGACGGTGGCGGGCCAATCTAGTCCCGGGGTCGTGGGGACGACCCTATAGTCGTCGGACAAGTCGGCGGCGGGCCAACCTAGTCCCGGGGTCGTGGGGATGACCCTATATTCGTCGGACATGACGGTGGCGGGCCAGTCTAGTCCCGGGTCGTGGGGACGACCCTATAGTCGTCGGACATGTCGGCGGCTGGCCAACTTTGGCCCGTGGTCGTGGGGACGACCCTATAGTCGTCGGACATGTCGGCGGCTGGCCAACTTTGACCCGGGGTCGTGGGGACGACCCTATAGTCGTCGGATATGTCGGCGGCTGGCCAACTTTGGCCCGTGGTCGTGGGGACGACCCTATAGTCGTCGGACATGACGGTGGCGGGCCAGTCTAGTCCCGGGTCGTGGGGACGACCCTATAGTCGTCGGACATGTCGCCGGCTGGCCAACCTAGTCCCGGGGTCGTGGGGACGACCCTATAATCGTCGGACAAGCCGGCGGCGGGCCAACTTTGGCCCGTGGTCGTGGGGACGACCATATAGTCGTCGGACATGACGGTGGCGGGCCAATCTAGTCCCGGGGTCGTGGGGACGACCCTATAGTCGTCGGACAAGTCGGCGGCTGGCCAACTTTGGCCCGTGGTCGTGGGGACGACCATATAGTCGTCGGACATGACGGTGGCGGGCCAATCTAGTCCCGGGGTCGTGGGGACGACCCTATAGTCGTCGGACAAGTCGGCGGCGGGCCAACCAAGTCCGGGGGTCGTGGGGACGACCCTATAGTCGTCGGACAAGTCGGCGGCGGGCCAACCTAGTCCCGGGGTCGTGGGGACGACCCTATAATCGTCGGACAAGCCGGCGGCTGGCCAACTTTGGCCCGTGGTCGTGGGGACGACCATATAGTCGTCGGACATGACGGTGACGGGCCAATCTAGTCCCGGGGTCGTGGGGACGACCCTATAGTCGTCGGACAAGTCGGCGGCGGGCCAACCTAGTCCCGGGGTCGTGGGGATGACCCTATAGTCGTCGGACATGACGGTGGCGGGCCAGTCTAGTCCCGGGTCGTGGGGACGACCCTATAGTCGTCGGACATGTCGGCGGCTGGCCAGCTTTGGCCCGTGGTCGTGGGGACGACCCTATAGTCGTCAGACATGACGGTGGCGAGCCAACCTAGTCCCGGGGTCGTGGGGACGACCCTATAGTCGTCGGACATAACGGTGGCGGGCCAATCTAGTCCCGGGGTCGTGGGGACGACCCTATAGTCGTCGGACAAGTCGGCGGCTGGCCAACTTTGGCCCGTGGTCGTGGGGACGACCCTATAGTCGTCGGACATGTCGGCGGCTGGCCAACTTTGGCCCGTGGTCGTGGGGACGACCCTATAGTCGTCGGACAAGTCGGCGGCGGGCCAACCTAGTCCCGGGGTCGTGGGGACGACCCTATAATCGTCGGACAAGCCGGCGGCTGGCCAACTTTGGCCCGTGCTCGTGGGGACGACCATATAGTCGTCGGACATGACGGTGGCGGGCCAATCTAGTCCCGGGGTCGTGGAGACGACCCTATAGTCGTCGGACAAGTCGGCGGCGGGCCAACCTAGACCCGGGGTCGTGGGGACGACCCTATAGTCGTCGGACATAACGGTGGCGGGCCAATCTAGTCCCGGGGTCGTGGGGACGACCCTATAGTCGTCGGACAAGTCGGCGGCGGGCCAACCTAGTCCCGGGGTCGTGGGGATGACCCTATCGTCGTCGGACATGACGGTGGCGGGCCAGTCTAGTCCCGGGTCGTGGGGACGACCCTATAGTCGTCGGACATGTCGGCGGCTGGCCAACTTTGGCCCGTGGTCGTGGGGACGACCCTATAGTCGTCGGACAAGTCGGCGGCTGGCCAACTTTGGCCCGTGGTCGTGGGGACGATCCTATAGTCGACGGAAATGACGGTGGCGGGCCAATCTAGTCCCGGGGTCGTGGGGACGACCTTACAGTCGTCGGACAAGTCGGCGGCGAGCCAATCTAGTCCCGCGGTCGTGGAGACGACCCTATAGTCGTCGGACAAGTCAGCGGCTGGCCAACATTGGCCCGTGGTCGTGGGGACGACCATATAGTCGTCGGACATGACGGTGGCGGGCCACTCTAGTCCCGGGTCGTGGGGACGACCCTATAGTCGTCGGACATGTCGGCGGCTGGCCAGCTTTGGCCCGTGGTCGTGGGGACGATCCGATAGTCGTCGGAAATGTCGGCGGCGAGCCAACCTAGTGCCGGCGTCGTGGGGACGACCCTATAATGTTCGGACAAGTCGGCAGCTGGCCAAATTTGGCCCGTGGTCGTGAGGACGACCCTATAGTCGTCGGAAATGTCGGCGGCTGGCCAACTTTGGCCAGTGGTCGTGAAGACGACCCTATAGTCGTCGGACAAGACGGTGGCGGGCCAATCTAGTCCCGGGGTCGTGGGGACGACCCTATAGTCGTCGGACATGTCGCCGGCTGGCCAACTTTGGCCCGTGGTCGTGGGGACGACCCTATAGTCGTCGGACATAACGGCGGCGGGCCAATCTAGTCCCGGGGTCGTGGGGACGACCCTATAGTCGTCGGACAAGTCGGTGGCGGCCCTACCTAGTCCCGGGGTCGTGGGGACGACCCTATAGTCGTCGGATAAGTCGGCAGCTTGCCAACTTTGGGCCGGGGTCGTGGGAACGACCCTATAGTCGTCGGACAAGTCGGGGGCGAGCCCACCTAGTCCGGGGGTCGTGGGGACGACCCAACAGTCGTCGGACATGTCGGCGGCTGGCCAACTTTGGCCCGTGGTCGTGGGGACGATCCGATAGTCGTCGGAAATGTCGGCGGCGAGCCAACCTAGTCCCGGCGTCGTGGGGACGACCCTATAATGTTCGGACAAGTCGGCAGCTGGCCAAATTTGGCCCGTGGTCGTGAGGACGACCCTATAGTCGTCGGAAATGTCGGCGGCTGGCCAACTTTGGCCAGTGGTCGTGAAGACGACCCTATAGTCGTCGGACAAGACGGTGGCGGGCCAATCTAGTCCCGGGGTCGTGGGGACGACCCTATAGTCGTCGGACATGTCGCCGGCTGGCCAACTTTGGCCCGTGGTCGTGGGGACGACCCTATAGTCGTCGGACATAACGGTGGCGGGCCAATCTAGTCCCGGGGTCGTGGGGACGACCCTATAGTCGTCGGACAAGTCGGTGGCGGGCCTACCTAGTCCCGGGGTCGTGGGGACGACCCTATAGTCGTCGGATAAGTCGGCAGCTTGCCAACTTTGGGCCGGGGTCGTGGGAACGACCCTATAGTCGTCGGACAAGTCGGGGGCGAGCCCACCTAGTCCGGGGGTCGTGGGGACGACCCAACAGTCGTCGGACATGTCGGCGGCTGGCCAACTTTGGCCCGTGGTCGTGGGGACGATCCGATAGTCGTCGGAAATGTCGGCGGCGAGCCAACCTAGTCCCGGCGTCGTGGGGACGACCCTATAATGTTCGGACAAGTCGGCAGCTGGCCAAATTTGGCCCGTGGTCGTGAGGACGACCCTATAGTCGTCGGAAATGTCGGCGGCTGGCCAACTTTGGCCAGTGGTCGTGAAGACGACCCTATAGTCGTCGGACAAGACGGTGGCGGGCCAATCTAGTCCCGGGGTCGTGGGGACGACCCTATAGTCGTCGGACATGTCGCCGGCTGGCCAACTTTGGCCCGTGGTCGTGGGGACGACCCTATAGTCGTCGGACATAACGGTGGCGGGCCAATCTAGTCCCGGGGTCGTGGGGACGACCCTATAGTCGTCGGACAAGTCGGCGGCCGGCCAACCTAGTCCGGGGGTCGTGGGGACGACCCTATAGTCGTCGGACATGACGGTGGCGGGCCAGTCTAGTCCCGGGTCGTGGGGACGACCCTATAGTCGTCGGACATGTCGGCGGCTGGCCAACTTTGGCCCGTGGTCGTGGGGAGGACCCTATACTCGTCGGACAAATCGGCGGCGTACCAACCTAGTCCGGGGGTCGTGGGGACGACCCTATAGTCGTCGGACATGTCCGCGGCTGGCCAACTTTGGCCCGGGGTCGTGGGGACGACCCTATAGTCGTCGGATATGTCGGCGGCAGGCCAACTTTGGCCCGTGGTCGTGGGGACGACCCTATAGTCGTCGGACAAGTCGGCGGCGGGCCAACCTAGTCCCGGGGTCGTGGGGACGACCCTATATTCGTCGGACAAGCCGGCGGCTGGCCAACTTTGGCCCGTGGTCGTGGGGACGACCCTATAGTCGTCGGACAAGTCAGCGGCTGGCCTACATTGGCCCGTGGTCGTGGGGACGACCCTATAGTCGTCGGAAATGTCGGTGGCTGTCCAACTTTGGCCCGGGGGTCGTGGGGACGACCCTATAGTCGTCGGACAAGCCGGCGGCTGGCCAACTTTGGCCCGTGGTCGTGATGACGACCCTATAGTCGTCGGACAAGTCGGCGGCTGTCCAACTTTGGCCCGGGGTCGTGGGGACGACCCTATAGTCGTCGGACTTGACGGTGGCGGGCCAATCTAGTCCCGGTGTCGTGGGGACGACCCTATAGTCGTCAGACATGACGGTGGCGAGCCAACCTAGTCCCGGGGTCGTGGGGACGACCCTATAGTCGTCGGACATGTTGTGCGGCTGGTCAACCTAGTCCCGGGGTCGTGGGGACGACCCTATAGTCGTCGGACAAGTCGGCGGCGGACCAATCTAGTCTCGGGGTCGTGGGGACGACCCTATAGTCGTCGGACATGACGGTGGCGGGCCAATCTAGTTCCGGGGTCGTGGGGACGACCCTATAGTCTTCGGACATGTCGGCGGCTGGACAACTTTGGCCCGTGGACGTGGGGACGACCCCATAGTCGTCGGACATGTCGGCGGCTGGCCAACTTTGGCCCGTGGTCGTGGGGACGATCCGATAGTCGTCGGACATGACGGTGGCGGGCCAATCTAGTCCCGGGGTCATAGGGACGACCCTATAGTCATCGGACATGTCGGCGGCTGGTCAACTTAGGCCCGTGGTCGTAGGGACAATCCGATAGTCGTTGGACATGACGGTGCCGGGCCAATCAAGTCCCGGGGTCGTGGGTACGACCCTATAGTCGTCGGACATGTCGGCGATTGGCCATTATTGGCCCGGGGTCGTGGGGACGACCCTATAATCGTCGGACATGTCGGCGGCTGGCCAACATTGGCCCGTGGTCGTGGGGACGACCCTATAATGTTCGGACAAGTCGGCAGCTGGCCAAATTTGGCCCGTGGTCGTGAGGACGATCCTATAGTCGTCGGAAATGTCGGCGGCTGGCCAACTTTGGCCAGTGGTCGTGAAGACGACCCTATAGTCGTCGGACAAGACGGTGGCGGGCCAATCTAGTCCCGGGGTCCTGGGGACGACCCTATAGTCGTCGGACATGTCGCCGGCTGGCCAACTTTGGCCCGTGGTCGTGGGGACGAACCTATAGTCGTCGGACATAACGGTGGCGGGCCAATCTAGTCCCGGGGTCGTGGGGACGACCCTATAGTCGTCGGACAAGTCGGTGGCGGGCCTACCTAGTCCCGGGGTCGTGGGGACGACCCTATAGTCGTCGGATAAGTCGGCAGCTTGCCAACTTTGGGCCAGGGTCGTGGGAACGACCCTATAGTCGTCGGACAAGTCGGGGGCGAGCCCACCTAGTCCGGGGGTCGTGGGGACGACCCTATAGTCGTCGGACAAGTCGGCGGCCGGCCAACCTAGTCCGGGGGTCGTGGGGACGACCCTATATTCGTCGGACAAGCCGGCGGCTGGCCAACTTTGGCCCGTGGTCGTGGGGACGACCCTAAAGTCGTCGGACAAGTCGGCGGCGGGCCAACCTAGTCGCGGGGTCGTGGGGATGACCCTATAGTCGTCGGACAAGTCGGCGGCGAGCCCACCTAGTCGGGGGGTCGTGGGGACGACCCTATAGTCGTCGGACAAGTCAGCGGCTGGTCAACATTGGCCCGTGGTCGTGGGGACGACCATATAGTCGTCGGACATGACGGTGGCGGGCCACTCTAGTCCCGGCTCGTGGGGACGACCCTATAGTCGTCGGACATGTCCGCGGCTGGCCAACTTTGGCCCGGGGTCGTGGGGACGACCCTATAGTCGTCGGATATGTCGGCGGCAGGCCAACTTTGGCCCGTGGTCGTGGGGACGACCCTATAGTCGTCGGACAAGTCGGCGGCGGGCCAACCTAGTCCCGGGGTCGTGGGGACGACCCTATATTCGTCGGACAAGCCGGCGGCTGGCCAACTTTGGCCCGTGGTCGTGGGGACGACCCTATAGTCGTCGGACAAGTCGGCGGCTGTCCAACTTTGGCCCGGGGTCGTGGGGACGACCCTATAGTCGTCGGATATGTCGGCGGCTGGCCAACTTTGGCCCGTGGTCGTGGGGACGACCCTATAGTCGTCGGACAAGTCGGCGGCGGGCCAACCTAGACCCGGGGTCGTGGGGACGACCCTATAATCGTCGGGCAAGCCGGCGGCTGGCCAACTTTGGCCCGTGGTCGTGGGGACGACCCTATAGTCGTCGGACAAGTCGGCGGCGGGCCAACCTAGACCCGGGGTCGTGGGGACGACCCTATAATCGTCGGGCAAGCCGGCGGCTGGCCAACTTTGGCCCGTGGTCGTGGGGACGACCCTATAGTCGTCGGACAAGTCGGCGGCTGTCCAACTGTGGCCCGGGGTCGTGGGGACGACCCTATAGTCGTCGGACTTGACGGTGGCGGGCCAATCTAGTCCCGGTGTCGTGGGGACGACCCTATAGTCGTCAGACATGACGGTGGCGAGCCAACCTAGTCCCGGGGTCGTGGGGACGACCCTATAGTCGTCGGACATGTTGGCGGCTGGTCAACCTAGTCCCGGGGTCGTATGGACGACCCTATAGTCGTCGGACAAGTCGGCGGCGAGCCCACCTAGTCGGGGGGTCGTGGGGACGACCCTATAGTCGTCGGACAAGTCGGCGGCCGGCCAACCTAGTCCGGGGGTCGTGGGGACGACCCTATAGTCGTCGGACAAGTCGGCGGCGAGCCCACCTAGTCGGCGGGTCGTGGGGACGACCCTATAGTCGTCGGACAAGTCGGCGGCCGGCCAACCTAGTCCGGGGGTCGTGGGGACGACCCTATAGTCGTCGGACATAACGGTGGCGGGCCAATCTAGTCCCGGGGTCGTGGGGACGACCCTATAGTCGTCGGACAAGTCGGCGGCGGGCCTATCTAGTCCCGGGGTCGTGGGGACGACCCTATAGTCGTCGGACATGACGGTGGCGGGCCAGTCTAGTCCCGGGGTCGTGGGGACGACCCTACAGTCGTCGGACAAGTCGGCGGCGAGCCAATCTAGTCCCGCGGTCGTGGGGACGACCCTATAGTCGTCGGACAAGTCAGCGGCTGGCCAACATTGGCCCGTGGTCGTGGGGACGACCATATAGTCGTCGGACATGACGGTGGCGGGCCATTCTAGTCCCGGGTCGTGGGGACGATCCTATAGTCGTCGGACATGTCGGCGGCTGGCCAACTTTGGCCCGGGGTCGTGGGGACGACCCTATAGTCGTCGGATATGTCGGCGGCAGGCCAACTTTGGCCCGTGGTCGTGGGGACGACCCTATAGTCGTCGGACAAGTCGGCGGCGGGCCAACCTAGTCCCGGGGTCGTGGGGACGAACCTATAATCGTCGGACAAGCCGGCGGCTGGCCAACTTTGGCCCGTGGTCGTGGGGACGACCCTATAGTCGTCGGACAAGTCGGCGGCTGTCCAACTTTGGCCCGGGGTCGTGGGGACGACCCTATAGTCGTCGGACTTGACGGTGGCGGGCCAATCTAGTCCCGGGGTCGCGGGGACGACCCTATAGTCGTCGGACAAGTCGGCGGCGGGCCAACCTAGTCCCGGGGTCGTGGGGATGACCCTATAGCCGTCGGATATGTCGGCGGCAGGCCAACTTTGGCCCGTGGTCATGGGGACGACCCTATAGTCGTCGGACAAGTCGGCGGCGGGCCAACCTAGTCCCGGGGTCGTGGGGACGACCCTATAATCGTCAGACAAGTCGGCGGCGGGCCAACCTAGTCCCGGGGTCGTGGGGATGACCCTATAGTCGTCGGACAAGTCGGCGGCGAGCCCACCTAGTCGGGGGGTCGTGGGGACGACCCTATGGTCGTCAGACAAGTCGGCGGCGGGCCTACCTAGTCCCGGGGTCGTGGGGACGACCCTATAGTCGTCGGACAAGTCAGCGGCTGCCCTACATTGGCCCGTGGTCGTGGGGACGACCATATAGTCGTCGGACATGACGGTGGCGGGCCAGTCTAGTCCCGGGTCATGGGGACGACCCTATAGTCGTCGGACAAGTCGGCGGCTGGCCAACTTTGGCCCGTGGTCGTGGGGACGACCCTATAGTCGTCGGACATACCGGTGGCGGGCCAATCTCGTCCCGGGGTCGTGGGGACGACCCTATACTCGTCGGACAAGTCGGCGGCGTACCAACCTAGTCCGGGGGTCGTGGGGACGACCCTGTAGTCGTCGGACATGACGGTGGCGGGCCAATCTAGTCCCGGGGTCGTGGGGACGACCCTACAGTCGTCGGACAAGTCGGCGGCGAGCCAATCTAGTCCCGCGGTCGTGGGGACGACCCTATAGTCGTCGGACAAGTCAGCGGCTGGCCAACATTGGCCCGTGGTCGTGGGGACGACCATATAGTCGTCGGACATGACGGTGGCGGGCCATTCTAGTCCCGGGTCGTGGGGACGATCCTATAGTCGTCGGACATGTCGGCGGCTGGCCAACTTTGGCCCGGGGTCGTGGGGACGACCCTATAGTCGTCGGATATGTCGGCGGCAGGCCAACTTTGGCCCGTGGTCGTGGGGACGACCCTATAGTCGTCGGACAAGTCGGCGGCGGGCCAACCTAGTCCCGGGGTCGTGGGGACGACCCTATAATCGTCGGACAAGCCGGCGGCTGGCCAACTTTGGCCCGTGGTCGTGGGGACGACCCTATAGTCGTCGGACAAGTCGGCGGCTGTCCAACTTTGGCCCGGGGTCGTGGGGACGACCCTATAGTCGTCGGACTTGACGGTGGCGGGCCAATCTAGTCCCGGGGTCGTGGGGACGACCCTATAGTCGTCGGACAAGTCGGCGGCGGGCCAACCTAGTCCCGGGGTCGTGGGGATGACCCTATAGGCGTCGGATATGTCGGCGGCAGGCCAACTTTGGCCCGTGGTCATGGGGACGACCCTATAGTCGTCGGACAAGTCGGCGGCGGGCCAACCTAGTCCCGGGGTCGTGGGGACGACCCTATAATCGTCAGACAAGTCGGCGGCGGGCCAACCTAGTCCCGGGGTCGTGGGGATGACCCTATAGTCGTCGGACAAGTCGGCGGCGAGCCCACCTAGTCGGGGGGTCGTGGGGACGACCCTATGGTCGTCAGACAAGTCGGCGGCGGGCCTACCTAGTCCCGGGGTCGTGGGGACGACCCTATAGTCGTCGGACAAGTCGGCGGCTGCCCTACATTGGCCCGTGGTCGTGGGGACGACCATATAGTCGTCGGACATTACGGTGGCGGGCCAGTCTAGTCCCGGGTCATGGGGACGACCCTATAGTCGTCGGACAAGTCGGCGGCTGGCCAACTTTGGCCCGTGGTCGTGGGGACGACCCTATAGTCGTCGGACAAGTCGGCGGCGAGCCAATCTAGTCCCGCGGTCGTGGGGACGACCCTACAGTCGTCGGACAAGTCGGCGGCGAGCCAATCTAGTCCCGCGGTCGTGGGGACGACCCTATAGTCGTCGGACATGTCGGCGGCTGGCCAGTCTAGTCCCGGGTCATGGGGACGACCCTATAGTCGTCGGACAAGTCGGCGGCTGGCCAACTTTGGCCCGTGGTCGTGGGGACGACCATATAGTCGTCGGACATGACGGTGGCGGGCCACTCTAGTCCCGGGTCGTGGGGACGATCCTATAGTCGTCGGACATGTCGGCGGCTGGCCAACTTTGGCCCGGGGTCGTGGGGACGACCCTATAGTCGTCGGATATGTCGGCGGCTGGCCAACTTTGGCCCGTGGTCGTGGGGACGACCCTATAGTCGTCGGACAAGTCGGCGGCGGGCCAACCTAGTCCCGGGGTCGTGGGGACGACCCTACAGTCGTCGGACAAGTCGGCGGCGAGCCAATCTAGTCCCGCGGTCGTGGGGACGACCCTATAGTCGTCGGACAAGTCAGCGGCTGGCCAACATTGGCCCGTGGTCGTGGGGACGACCATATAGTCGTCGGACATGACGGTGGCGGGCCACTCTAGTCCCTGGTCGTGGGGACGACCCTATAGTCGTCGGACATGTCGGCGGCTGGCCAACTTTGGCCCGGGGTCGTGGGGACGACCCTATAGTCGTCGGATATGTCGGCGGCTGGCCAACTTTGGCCCCTGGTCGTGGGGACGACCCTATAGTCGTCGGACAAGTCGGCGGCGGGCCAACCTAGTCCCGGGGTCGTGGGGACGACCCTATAATCGTCGGGCAAGCCGGCGGCTGGCCAACTTTGGCCCGTGGTCGTGGGGACGACCCTATAGTCGTCGGACAAGTCGGCGGCTGTCCAACTTTGGCCCGGGGTCGTGGGGACGACCCTATAGTCGTCGGACTTGACGGTGGCGGGCCAGTCTAGTCCCGGGTCGTGGGGACGACCCTATAGTCGTCGGACAAGTCGGCGGCCGGCCAACCTAGTCCGGGGGTCGTGGGGACGACCCTATAGTCGTCGGACATGACGGTGTCGGGCCAGTCTAGTCCCGGGTCGTGGGGACGACCCTATAGTCGTCGGACATGTCGGCGGCTGGCCAGTCTAGTCCCGGGTCATGGGGACGACCCTATAGTCGTCGGACAAGTCGGCGGCTGGCCAACTTTGGCCCGTGGTCGTGGGGACGACCATATAGTCGTCGGACATGACGGTGGCGGGCCACTCTAGTCCCGGGTCGTGGGGACGATCCTATAGTCGTCGGACATGTCGGCGGCTGGCCAACTTTGGCCCGGGGTCGTGGGGACGACCCTATAGTCGTCGGATATGTCGGTGGCGAGCCAACCTAGTCCCGGGGTCGTAGGGACGACCCTATAGTCGCGGACATGTCGCTGGCTGGCCAACTTTGGCCCGTGGTCGTGGGGACGACCCTATAGTCGTCGGACATAACGGTGGCGGGCCAATCTAGTCCCGGGGTCGTGGGGACGACCCTATAGTCGTCGGACAAGTCGGCGGCGGGCCTACTTAGTCCCGGGGTCGTGGGGACGACCCTATAGTCGTCGGATAAGTCGGCAGCTTGCCAACTTTGGCCCGGGGTCGTGGGAACGACCCTATAGTCGTCGGACAAGTCGGCGGCGAGCCCACCTAGTCCGGGGGTCGTGGGGACGACCCTATAGTCGTCGGACAAGTCGGCGGCCGGCCAACCTAGTCCGGGGGTCGTGGGGACGACCCTATAGTCGTCGGACATGACGGTGTCGGGCCAGTCTAGTCCCGGGTCGTGGGGACGACCCTACAGTCGTCGGACATGTCGGCGGCTGGCTAACTTTGGCCCGTGGTCGTGGGGACGACCCTATAATCGTCGGACATAACGGTGGCGGGCCAATCTAGTCCCGGGGTCGTGGGGACGACCCTATAGTCGTCAGACAAGTCGGCGGCGGGCCTACCTAGTCCCGGGGTCGTGGGGACGACGCTATAGTCGTCGGACAAGTCAGCGGCTGGCCTACATTGGCCCGTGGTCGTGGGGACGACCATATAGTCGTCGGACATGACGGTGGCGGGCCAGTCTAGTCCCGGGTCATGGGGACGACCTTATAGTCGTCGGACAAGTCGGCGGCTGGCCAACTTTGGCCCGTGGTCGTGGGGACGACCCTATAGTCGTCGGAAATGTCGGTGGCTGTCCAACTTTGGCCCGGGGGTCGTGGGGACGACCCTATAGTCGTCGGACTTGACGGTGGCGGGCCAGTCTAGTCCCGGGTCGTGGGGACGACCCTATAGTCGTCGGACAAGTCGGCGGCCGGCCAACCTAGTCCGGGGGTCGTGGGGACGACCCTATAGTCGTCGGACATGACGGTGTCGGGCCAGTCTAGTCCCGGGTCGTGGGGACGACCCTATAGTCGTCGGACATGTCGGCGGCTGGCCAGTCTAGTCCCGGGTCATGGGGACGACCCTATAGTCGTCGGACAAGTCGGCAGCTGGCCAACTTTGGCCCGTGGTCGTGGGGACGACCATATAGTCGTCGGACATGACGGTGGCGGGCCACTCTAGTCCCGGGTCGTGGGGACGATCCTATAGTCGTCGGACATGTCGGCGGCTGGCCAACTTTGGCCCGGGGTCGTGGGGACGACCCTATAGTCGTCGGATATGTCGGTGGCGAGCCAACCTAGTCCCGGGGTCGTAGGGACGACCCTATAGTCGCGGACATGTCGCCGGCTGGCCAACTTTGGCCCGTGGTCGTGGGGACGACCCTATAGTCGTCGGACATAACGGTGGCGGGCCAATCTAGTCCCGGGGTCGTGGGGACGACCCTATAGTCGTCGGACAAGTCGGCGGCGGGCCTACTTAGTCCCGGGGTCGTGGGGACGACCCTATAGTCGTCGGATAAGTCGGCAGCTTGCCAACTTTGGCCCGGGGTCGTGGGAACGACCCTATAGTCGTCGGACAAGTCGGCGGCGAGCCCACCTAGTCCGGGGGTCGTGGGGACGACCCTATAGTCGTCGGACAAGTCGGCGGCCGGCCAACCTAGTCCGGGGGTCGTGGGGACGACCCTATAGTCGTCGGACATGACGGTGTCGGGCCAGTCTAGTCCCGGGTCGTGGGGACGACCCTACAGTCGTCGGACATGTCGGCGGCTGGCTAACTTTGGCCCGTGGTCGTGGGGACGACCCTATAATCGTCGGACATAACGGTGGCGGGCCAATCTAGTCCCGGGGTCGTGGGGACGACCCTATAGTCGTCGGACATGTCGGCGGCTGGCCAACTTTGGCCCGGGGTCGTGGGGACGACCCTATAGTCGTCGGAAATGTCGGTGGCTGTCCAACTTTGGCCCGGGGGTCGTGGGGACGACCCTATAGTCGTCGGACATGTCGGCGGCGAGCCAACATTGACCCGGGGTCGTGGGGACGACTCTATAGTCGTCGGACATGTCGGTGGCGGGCCAGTCTAGTCCCGGGTCGTGGGGATGACCCTATAGTCGTCGGACAAGTCGGCGGCGAGCCCACCTAGTCGGGGGGTCGTGGTGACGACCCTATAGTCGTCGGACAAGTCGGCGGCCGGCCAACCTAGTCCGGCGGTCGTGGGGACGACCCTATAGTCGTTGGACATGACGGTGGCGGGCCAGTCTAGTCCCGGGTCGTGGGGACGACCCTATAGTCGTCGAACAAGTCAGCGGCTGGCCAACATTGGCCCGTGGTCGTGGGGACGACCATATAGTCGTCGGACATGACGGTGGCGGGCCACTCTAGTCCCGGCTCGTGGGGACGACCCTATAGTCGTCGGACATGTCGGCGGCTGGCCAACTTTGGCCCGGGGTCGTGGGGACGACCCTATAGTCGTCGGACATACCGTTGGCGGGCCTATCTAGTCCCGGGGTCGTGGGGACGACCCTATAGTCGTCGGACATGACGGTGGCGGGCCAGTCTAGTCCCGGGTCGTGGGGACGACCCTATAGTCGTCGGACATGTCGGCGGCTGGCCAACTTTGGCCCGTGGTCGTGGGGACGACCCTATAGTCGTCGGACATACCGGTGGCGGGCCAATCTCGTCCCGGGGTCGTGGGGACGACCCTATAGTCGTCGGATAAGTCGGCAGCTTGCCAACTTTGGGCCGGGGTCGTGGGAACGACCCTATAGTCGTCGGACAAGTCGGCGGCGAGCCCACCTAGTCGGGGGGTCGTGGGGACGACCCTATAGTCGTCGGACAAGTCGGCGGCCGGCCAACCTAGTCCGGGGGTCGTGGGGACGACCCTATAGTCGTCGGACATAACGGTGGCGGGCCAATCTAGTCCCGGGGTCGTGGGGACGACCCTATAGTCGTCGGACAAGTCGGCGGCCGGCCAACCTAGTCCGGGGGTCGTGGGGACGACCCTATAGTCGTCGGACATGACGGTGGCGGGCCAGTCTAGTCCCGGGTCGTGGGGCGACCCTATAGTCGTCGGAAATGTCGGCGGCTGGCCAACTTTGGCCCGTGGTCGTGGGGACGACCGTATAGTCGTCGGAAATGTCGGTGGCTGTCCAACTTTGGCCCAGGGGTCGTGGGGACGACCCTATAGTCGTCGGACATGTCGGCGGCGAGCCAACATTGACCCGGGGTCGTGGGGACGACTCTATAGTCGTCGGACATGTCGGTGGCGGGCCAGTCTAGTCCCGGGTCGTGGGGACGACCCTATAGTCGTCGGACATGTCGGCGGCTGGCCAACTTTGGCCCGTGGTCGTGGGGAGGACCCTATACTCGTCGGACAAGTCGGCGGCGTACCAACCTAGTCCGGGGGTCGTGGGGACGACCCTGTAGTCGTCGGACATGACGGTGGCGGGCCAGTCTAGTCCCGGGTCATGGGGACGACCCTATAGTCGTCGGACAAGCCGGCGGCAGGCCAGCTTTGGCCCGTGGTCGTGGGGACGACCCTATAGTCGTCGGAAATGACGGTGGCGGGCCAATCTAGTCCCGGGGTCGTGGGGACGACCCTACAGTCGTCGGACAAGTCGGCGGCGAGCCAATCTAGTCCCGCGGTCGTGGGGACGACCCTATAGTCGTCGGACAAGTCAGCGGCTGGCCAACATTGGCCCGTGGTCGTGGGGACGACCATATAGTCGTCGGACATGACGGTGGCGGGCCACTCTAGTCCCGGGTCGTGGGGACGATCCTATAGTCGTCGGACATGTCGGCGGCTGGCCAACTTTGGCCCGGGGTCGTGGGGACGACCCTATAGTCGTCGGATATGTCGGCGGCAGGCCAACTTTGGCCCGTGGTCGTGAGGACGACCCTATAGTCGTCGGACAAGTCGGCGGCGGGCCAACCTAGTCCCGGGGTCGTGGGGACGACCCTATAATCGTCGGACAAGCCGGCGGCTGGCCAACTTTGGCCCGTGGTCGTGGGGACGACCCTATAGTCGTCGGACAAGTCGGCGGCTGTCCAACTTTGGCCCGGGGTCGTGGGGACGACCCTATAGTCGTCGGACTTGACGGTGGCGGGCCAATCTAGTCCCGGGGTCGTGGGGACGACCCTATAGTCGTCGGACAAGTCGGCGGCGGGCCAACCTAGTCCCGGGGTCGTGGGGATGACCCTATAGTCATCGGATATGTCGGCGGCAGGCCAACTTTGGCCCGTGGTCGTGGGGACGACCCTATAGTCGTCGGACAAGTCGGCGGCGGGCCAACCTAGTCCCGGGGTCGTGGGGACGACCCTATAATCGTCAGACAAGTCGGCGGCGGGCCAACCTAGTCCCGGGGTCGTGGGGATGACCCTATAGTCGTCGGACAAGTCGGCGGCGAGCCCACCTAGTCGGGGGGTCGTGGGGACGACCCTATAGTCGTCAGACAAGTCGGCGGCGGGCCTACCTAGTCCCGGGGTCGTGGGGACGACCCTATAGTCGTCGGACAAGTCAGCGGCTGGCCTACATTGGCCCGTGGTCGTGGGGACGACCATATAGTCGTCGGACATGACGGTGGCGGGCCAGTCTAGTCCCGGGTCATGGGGACGACCCTATAGTCGTCCGACAAGTCGGCGGCTGGCCAACTTTGGCCCGTGGTCGTGGGGACGACCCTATAGTAGTCGGACAAGTCGGCGGCGAGCCAATCTAGTCCCGCGGTCGTGGGGACGACCCTATAGTCGTCGGACAAGTCAGCGGCTGGCCAACATTGGCCCGTGGTCGTGGGGACGACCATATAGTCGTCGGACATGACGGTGGCGGGCCACTCTAGTCCCGGGTCGTGGGGACGATCCTATAGTCGTCGGACATGTCGGCGGCTGGCCAACTTTGGTCCGGGGTCGTGGGGACGACCCTATAGTCGTCGGATATGTCGGCGGCAGGCCAACTTTGGCCCGTGGTCGTGGGGACGACCCTATAGTCGTCGGACAAGTCGGCGGCGGGCCAACCTAGTCCCGGGGTCGTGGGGACGACCCTATAATCGTCGGACAAGCCGGCGGCTGGCCAACTTTGGCCCGTGGTCGTGGGGACGACCCTATAGTCGTCGGACAAGTCGGCGGCTGTCCAACTTTGGCCCGGGGTCGTGGGGACGACCCTATAGTCGTCGGACTTGACGGTGGCGGGCCAATCTAGTCCCGGGGTCGTGGGGACGACCCTATAGTCGTCGGACAAGTCGGCGGCGGGCCAACCTAGTCCCGGGGTCGTGGGGATGACCCTATAGTCGTCGGATATGTCGGCGGCAGGCCAACTTTGGCCCGTGGTCGTGGGGACGACCCTATAGTCGTCGGACAAGTCGGCGGCGGGCCAACCTAGTCCCGGGGTCGTGGGGACGACCCTATAATCGTCAGACAAGTCGGCGGCGGGCCAACCTAGTCCCGGGGTCGTGGGGATGACCCTATAGTCGTCGGACAAGTCGGCGGCGAGCCCACCTAGTCGGGGGGTCGTGGGGACGACCCTATAGACGTCAGACAAGTCGGCGGCGGGCCTACCTAGTCCCGGGGTCGTGGGGACGACCCTA
The DNA here is from genome assembly GCA_963932275.1 of Andrena praecox. Lineage (NCBI taxonomy): Eukaryota > Metazoa > Arthropoda > Insecta > Hymenoptera > Andrenidae > Andrena > Andrena praecox. The sequence continues at coordinate 1,709,604 of CAWVQO010000024.1, read as the reverse complement.
TAGTCGTCGGACAAGTCAGCGGCTGGCCTACATTGGCCCGTGGTCGTGGGGACGACCATATAGTCGTCGGACATGACGGTGGCGGGCCAGTCTAGTCCCGGGTCATGGGGACGACCCTATAGTCGTCGGACAAGTCGGCGGCTGGCCAACTTTGGCCCGTGGTCGTGGGGACGACCCTATAGTCGTCGGACATGTCGGCGGCTGGCCAACTTTGGCCCCTGGTCGTGGGGACGACCCAATAGTGGTCGGACATGTCGGCGGCTGGCCAACCTAGTCCCGAGGTCGTGGGGACGACCCTATAGTCGTCGGACTTGACGGTGGCGGGCTAATCTACTCCCGGGGTCGTGGGGACGACCCTACAGTCGGACATTTCGGCGGCTTGCCAACTTTGGCCCGGGGTCGTGGGGACGACCCTATAGTCGTCGGACTTGACGGTGGCGGGCCAATCTAGTCCCGGTGTCGTGGGGACGACCCTACAGTCGTCGGACATTTCGGCGGCGGGCCAAGCTTGTGCCGGGGTCGTGGGGACGACCCTATAATCGTCGGAGATGACGGTGGCGGGCCAATCTAGTCTCGGGGTCGTGGGGACGACCCTATAGTCGTCGGACATGTCGGCGGCTGGCCAACTTCGGCCCGGGGTCCTGGGGACGACCGTATAGTCGTCGGACATTTCGGCGGGTTGCCAATCTAGCCCCGGGGTCGTGGGGACGACCCAATAGTCGTCGGACATGTCGGCGGCTGGCCAACTTTGGCCCCTTGTCGTGGGGACGACCCTACAGTCGGACCTTTCGGCGGCTTGCCAACTTTGGCCCGGGGTCGTGGGGACGACCCTATAGTCGTCGGACTTGACGGTGGCGGGCCAATCTAGTCCCGGGGTCGTGGGGACGACCCTACAGTCGTCGGACATTTCGGCGGCGGGCCCAGCTTGTCCCGGGGTCGTGGGGACGACCCTATAATCGTCGGAGATGACGGTGGCGGGCCAATCTAGTCTCGGGGTCGTGGGGACGACCCTATAGTCGTCGGACATGTCGGCGGCTGGCCAACTTTGGCCCGGGGTCCTGGGGACGACCCTATAGTCGTCGGACATGTTAGCGGCTTGTCAGCCTAGTCCCGGGGTCGTGTGTACGACCCTATAGTCGTCGGACAAGTCGGCGGCGGGCCAACCTAGCCCCGGGGTCGTGGGGACGGCCCTACAGTCGTCGGACATTTCGGCGGGTTGCCAACTTTGGCCCGGGGTCGTGGGGACGACCCTATAGTCGTCGGACATGTCGGCGGCTGGCCAACTTTGGCCCGGTGTCGTGGGGACGACCCTATTGTCGTCGGACATGACGGTAGCGGGCCAATCTAGTCTCGGGGTCGTGGGGACGACCCTATAGTCGTCGGACATGTCGGCGGCTGGCCAACTTTGGCCCGGGGTCGTGGGGACGATCCAATAATCGTCGGACATGCCGGCGGCTGGCCAACTTTGGCCCGGGGTCGTGGGGACGATCCAATAATCGTCGGACATGTCGGCGGCTGGCCAACTTTGGCCCGTGGTGGTGGGGACGACCCTATAGTCGTTGGACATGACGGTGGCGGGCCAATCTAGTCCCGGGGTCGTGGGGACGACCCTATAGGCGTCGGACAAGACGGCGGCTGGACATCTTTGGCCCGGGGTCGTGGGGACGACCCTATAGTCGTCGGACATGTCGGCGGCTGGCCAACTTTGGCCCGTGGTCGTGGGGACGACCCAATAGTGGTCGGACATGTCGGCGGCTGGCCAACCTAGTCCCGAGGTCGTGGGGACGACCCTATAGTCGTCGGACTTGACGGTGGCGGGCCAATCTAGTCCCGGGGTCGTGGAGACGACCCTACAGTCGTCGGACATTTCGGCGGCTTGCCAACTTTGGCCCGGGGTCGTGGGGACGATCCGATAGTCGCCGGACATGACGGTAGCGGGCCAATCTAGTCTCGGGGTCGTGGGGGCGACCCTATAGTCGTCGGACATGTCGGCGGCTGGCCAACTTTGGCCCGGGGTCGTGGGGACGATCCAATAATCGTCGGACATGTCGGCGGCTGGCCAACTTTGGCCCGGGGTCGTGGGGACGATCCAATAATCGTCGGACATGTCGGCGGCTGGCCAACTTTGGCCCGTGGTGGTGGGGACGACCCTATAGTCGTCGGACTTGACGGTAGCGGGCCAATCTAGTCCCGAGGTCGTGGGGACGACCCTATAGTTGTTGGACATGACGGTGGCGGGCTAATCTAGTCCCGGGGTCGTAGGGACGACCCTATAGTCGTTGGACATGTCGGCGATTGGCCAACATTGGCCCGGGGTCGTGGGGACGACCCTATAGTCGTCGGACATATCGGCGGCAGGCCAACTTTGGCCCCTGGTCGTGGGGACGACCCAATAGTGGTCGGACATGTCGGCGGCTGGCCAACTTTGGCCCGGGGTGGTGGGGACGACCCTAGAGTCGTCGGACATGTTGGCGGCTTGTCAACCTAGTCCCGCAGTCGTGGGAACGACCCTATAGTTGTCGGACAAGTCGGCGGCGTGCCAACCTTGTCCCGGGGTCGTGGGGACGACCGTATAGTCGTCGGACATGACGGTGGCGGGGCAATCTAGTCCCGGGGTCGTGGGGACGACCCTATAGTCGTCGGACAACACGGCGGTTGGACATCTTTGGCCCGCGGTCGTGGGGACGATCCTATAGTCGTCGGACATGACGGTGGCGGGCCAATCTAGTCCCAGGGTCGTGGGGACGTCCCTATAGTCGTCGGACATGTCGGCAGCTGGCCAACTTTGGCCCGTGGTCGTGGGGACGACCCAATAGTCGTCGGACATGTCGGCGGCTGGCCAACATTGGCCCGTAGTCGTGGGGACGATCCGATAGTCGCCGGACAAGTCGGCGGCTGTCCAACTTTGGCCCGGGGTCGTGGGGACGACCCTATAGTCGTCGGACTTGACGGTGGCGGGCCAATCTAGTCCCGGGGTCGTGGGGACGACCCTATAGTCGTCGGACAAGTCGGCGGCGGGCCAACCTAGTCCCGGGGTCGTGGGGATGACCCTATAGTCGTCGGATATGTCGGCGGCAGGCCAACTTTGGCCCGTGGTCGTGGGGACGACCCTATAGTCGTCGGACAAGTCGGCGGCGGGCCAACCTAGTCCCGGGGTCGTGGGGACGACCCTATAATCGTCAGACAAGTCGGCGGCGGGCCAACCTAGTCCCGGGGTCGTGGGGATGACCCTATAGTCGTCGGACAAGTCGGCGGCGAGCCCACCTAGTCGGGGGGTCGTGGGGACGACCCTATAGACGTCAGACAAGTCGGCGGCGGGCCTACCTAGTCCCGGGGTCGTGGGGACGACCCTATAGTCGTCGGACAAGTCAGCGGCTGGCCTACATTGGCCCGAGGTCGTGGGGACGACCCTATAGTCGTCGGACAAGTCGGCGGCGGGCCAACCTAGTCCCGGGGTCGTGGGGACGACCCTATAATCGTCGGACAAGCCGGCGGCTGGCCAACTTTGGCCCGTGGTCGTGGGGACGACCCTATAGTCGTCGGACAAGTCGGCGGCTGTCCAACTTTGGCCCGGGGTCGTGGGGACGACCCTATAGTCGTCGGACTTGACGGTGGCGGGCCAATCTAGTCCCGGGGTCGTGGGGACGACCCTATAGTCGTCGGACAAGTCGGCGGCGGGCCAACCTAGTCCCGGGGTCGTGGGGATGACCCTATAGTCGTCGGATATGTCGGCGGCAGGCCAACTTTGGCCCGTGGTCGTGGGGACGACCCTATAGTCGTCGAACAAGTCGGCGGCGGGCCAACCTAGTCCCGGGGTCGTGGGGACGACCCTATAATCGTCAGACAAGTCGGCGGCGGGCCAACCTAGTCCCGGGGTCGTGGGGATGACCCTATAGTCGTCGGACAAGTCGGCGGCGAGCCCACCTAGTCGGGGGGTCGTGGGGACGACCCTATAGACGTCAGACAAGTCGGCGGCGGGCCTACCTAGTCCCGGGGTCGTGGGGACGACCCTATAGTCGTCGGACAAGTCAGCGGCTGGCCTACATTGGCCCGTGGTCGTGGGGACGACCATATAGTCGTCGGACATGACGGTGGCGGGCCAGTCTAGTCCCGGGTCATGGGGACGACCCTATAGTCGTCGGACAAGTCGGCGGCTGGCCTACCTAGTCCCGGGGTCGTGGGGACGACCCTATAGTCGTCGGACATGTCGGCGGCTGGCCAACTTTGGCCCGGTGTCGTGGGGACGACCCTATTGTCGTCGGACATGTCGGCGGCTGGCCAACTTTGGCCCGGGGTCGTGGGGACGATCCAATAATCGTCGGACATGTCGGCGGCTGGCCAACTTTGGCCCCTGGTCGTGGGGACGACCCAATAGTGGTCGGACATGTCGGCGGCTGGCCAACCTAGTCCCGAGGTCGTGGGGACGACCCTATAGTCGTCGGACTTGACGGTGGCGGGCTAATCTACTCCCGGGGTCGTGGGGACGACCCTACAGTCGGACATTTCGGCGGCTTGCCAACTTTGGCCCGGGGTCGTGGGGACGACCCTATAGTCGTCGGACTTGACGGTGGCGGGCCAATCTAGTCCCGGTGTCGTGGGGACGACCCTACAGTCGTCGGACATTTCGGCGGCGGGCCAAGCTTGTGCCGGGGTCGTGGGGACGACCCTATAATCGTCGGAGATGACGGTGGCGGGCCAATCTAGTCTCGGGGTCGTGGGGACGACCCTATAGTCGTCGGACATGTCGGCGGCTGGCCAACTTCGGCCCGGGGTCCTGGGGACGACCGTATAGTCGTCGGACATTTCGGCGGGTTGCCAATCTAGCCCCGGGGTCGTGGGGACGACCCAATAGTCGTCGGACATGTCGGCGGCTGGCCAACTTTGGCCCCTTGTCGTGGGGACGACCCTACAGTCGGACCTTTCGGCGGCTTGCCAACTTTGGCCCGGGGTCGTGGGGACGACCCTATAGTCGTCGGACTTGACGGTGGCGGGCCAATCTAGTCCCGGGGTCGTGGGGACGACCCTACAGTCGTCGGACATTTCGGCGGCGGGCCCAGCTAGTCCCGGGGTCGTGGGGACGACCCTATAATCGTCGGAGATGACGGTGGCGGGCCAATCTAGTCTCGGGGTCGTGGGGACGACCCTATAGTCGTCGGACATGTCGGCGGCTGGCCAACTTTGGCCCGGGGTCCTGGGGACGACCCTATAGTCGTCGGACATGTTAGCGGCTTGTCAGCCTAGTCCCGGGGTCGTGTGTACGACCCTATAGTCGTCGGACAAGTCGGCGGCGGGCCAACCTAGCCCCGGGGTCGTGGGGACGGCCCTACAGTCGTCGGACATTTCGGCGGGTTGCCAACTTTGGCCCGGGGTCGTGGGGACGACCCTATAGTCGTCGGACATGTCGGCGGCTGGCCAACTTTGGCCCGGTGTCGTGGGGACGACCCTATTGTCGTCGGACATGTCGGCGGCTGGCCAACTTTGGCCCGGGGTCGTGGGGACGATCCAATAATCGTCGGACATGTCGGCGGCTGGCCAACTTTGGCCCGTGGTGGTGGGGACGACCCTATAGTCGTTGGACATGACGGTGGCGGGCCAATCTAGTCCCGGGGTCGTGGGGACGACCCTATAGGCGTCGGACAAGACGGCGGCTGGACATCTTTGGCCCGGGGTCGTGGGGACGACCCTATAGTCGTCGGACATGTCGGCGGCTGGCCAACTTTGGCCCGTGGTCGTGGGGACGACCCAATAGTGGTCGGACATGTCGGCGGCTGGCCAACCTAGTCCCGAGGTCGTGGGGACGACCCTATAGTCGTCGGACTTGACGGTGGCGGGCCAATCTAGTCCCGGGGTCGTGGAGACGACCCTACAGTCGTCGGACATTTCGGCGGCTTGCCAACTTTGGCCCGGGGTCGTGGGGACGATCCGATAGTCGCCGGACATGACGGTAGCGGGCCAATCTAGTCTCGGGGTCGTGGGGGCGACCCTATAGTCGTCGGACATGTCGGCGGCTGGCCAACTTTGGCCCGGGGTCGTGGGGACGATCCAATAATCGTCGGACATGTCGGCGGCTGGCCAACTTTGGCCCGGGGTCGTGGGGACGATCCAATAATCGTCGGACATGTCGGCGGCTGGCCAACTTTGGCCCGTGGTGGTGGGGACGACCCTATAGTCGTCGGACTTGACGGTAGCGGGCCAATCTAGTCCCGAGGTCGTGGGGACGACCCTATAGTTGTTGGACATGACGGTGGCGGGCTAATCTAGTCCCGGGGTCGTAGGGACGACCCTATAGTCGTTGGACATGTCGGCGATTGGCCAACATTGGGCCGGGGTCGTGGGGACGACCCTATAGTCGTCGGACATATCGGCGGCAGGCCAACTTTGGCCCCTGGTCGTGGGGACGACCCAATAGTGGTCGGACATGTCGGCGGCTGGCCAACTTTGGCCCGGGGTGGTGGGGACGACCCTAGAGTCGTCGGACATGTTGGCGGCTTGTCAACCTAGTCCCGGAGTCGTGGGAACGACCCTATAGTTGTCGGACAAGTCGGCGGCGTGCCAACCTTGTCCCGGGGTCGTGGGGACGACCGTATAGTCGTCGGACATGACGGTGGCGGGGCAATCTAGTCCCGGGGTCGTGGGGACGACCCTATAGTCGTCGGACAACACGGCGGTTGGACATCTTTGGCCCGCGGTCGTGGGGACGATCCTATAGTCGTCGGACATGACGGTGGCGGGCCAATCTAGTCCCAGGGTCGTGGGGACGTCCCTATAGTCGTCGGACATGTCGGCAGCTGGCCAACTTTGGCCCGTGGTCGTGGGGACGACCCAATAGTCGTCGGACATGTCGGCGGCTGGCCAACATTGGCCCGTAGTCGTGGGGACGATCCGATAGTCGCCGGACATGACGGTGGCGGGCCAATCTAGTCCCGGGGTCGTGGGGACGACCGTATTGTCGTCGGACATGACGGTGGCTGGCCAACCTAGACCCGTGGTCGTGGGGACGACCCTATTGTCGTCGTGTTGCGAGGTTGCCGGGGCTGAGATTCTCTCTGAGAATCTCGTCGGTTGCCGTGGGCTGTCCTCGGAAGGGTCGTCCTCCGGGCTCCGATAATTCGGGTGTAGGTGCCGGGAACGGGGATTCGGGTTTGAACCGAAGGTAGTGGATCCTTGGCCGGTTTAAGAGTTGGGACTCACCGTAGAGTGAATAAAGGATTTATTGAGCCTGAACTGACACTGGCGCGGCGATCACGGTAGTGATCGCTAATCGATTCGAAAAAAGAGCGCGCGCCCCGTTTTGGGCGGTGATTATATATGGTTGGTTTGGGTCGTGGCGGGGGCCTAATGGTCGCCGTCCGATGACCCGTGGCTGCGCAACGTTCGTTGACCGTTGCGTCGTTTGCGGATTCCTTAGCATTGATGCACATCGTGCTGGCTCGGTGCTATTCGGTGGTTGTTTCACAACATCCTCCCCCCCTTGAAAGAAGGGTGGCTGTATCGGGATAATTTTGTCCTATTTCTATGGCTCAGCGTCAGTTCGTTACATAGGTTTTCCCGATTATAATGTTTTATACAATCGTTTCTTATTTTAATTTAGTTGTACATTAAGTTCTGATCGTGTCACTTTCGGTTCTGGTACGGTATATATGGCTTGGGCCTCGCGTTTCGTTGGTTTTTTCCGATAGTTTACGAAGTATATTATTACTGCCAGTACTATTACTATTACAATTAATATTGTTGTGGCACTCGGGTACAATATGTGCCATATTGGTATGCTTACATGTTTTGTTTCCGCAGGTAGTTCGTTCTTGATTTCGTTAAGTTGTCGGTACAAATGTGAAAATTCCGACGGGTCTTTTATTATTCTATGGAGTTCGACATGTGTGAGGGGTTTTGTTCGTGTACTGTTAACCAATCCTGCTATATTTGGGTCTGCGGTTATGTTGTAGAGGGGTGATGTTTTTATTATAAGGTTTTGTTCATATAATGTTTTTTGGTTTCGCAATAGTACCTCTTTACCGGTTACTTTACAATTGTCTTTTAGTGTGATAGTTCCCGAATGTGTGAGCGTTGTTTTGAATGTTTTGCTATTTGTACATTGGATTGTAATTGTTTCTGGTTCATGGGTCGCGTAGATCCATGTCGCTGGTTGTGCCGTGGCGATCCATAAGCTATTGTTCGCTGTTAAATACTTTACTTCGCAGTTTTCGGGGAATTTTTCCGTTGGTTGTAACCATAAATTAACCTCGCACTCGCGTGTTTCCGTTAGTTTATGTACGACCATCGGCGGTTCGCAGTAATATTGAGATACTAATTTTTTACATTTTTGCAATTCTTGTTCGCTCGCGATTATGTATTGGTCGTCGTCTGCGTCGAGTATCATGATGGGCGAATGTGTGACTAACAATGCATATATATTATCGCGTACATGTATTGGGACCGGTGTTGCTTCTATTACACTGTATGTCTGGGAGGATATGAGTGGTATTTTGATTATAGTAACGAGTGTTTGTCTTTCATAGTACGCTACGACTGATGCTAAACGCTCGATTAAGTGCGCGTTCTCTAACGTAGGTGCTATGGGGAATGCGAAACCGTCTGGTAACCGCGATACCGCTGTCTGTAGTAATTTTGCTATCTCCGCGTTTGATAATACGCTTGGGTCTATGCTCCCGCTCTTTAGCTGACTACAGTATTGTTTTACGTCCCTTACGTCATCCGTTAGTTCGACTAACAGCGAGTTCAATGTCGCGAAGTGGTCCACTAGGTCAGTACGTATTTTCTGCCGAGTAAACTCCGCCTCGACTTGCACTCGCAGCTGTCTCGTCTGTTTTGCTAGTATCTTTTCGTTGTCCTGTATCGTCTGTTCAATGTCGTGTAAATGATGTAAGGTATTGTTTGTAAGTTGTATCTGTCGTTTTATTGTTGTCTGTAACGTGTCTTGTTTACTATCTACTTCCGCGAAGTGTGCGTTTATTTCTTCCGCGTCGCTCGCGTCCATGGTTCCGAACAGTGTTTTTGCTATTGAGCCTATCCCGTTTATTAATCCTCTTCGTTTGTTTTGCGTATATGACGGTATTTCGTAAATGTGTTGAATTTGTCTGTTTAAATTTTCTGTTCGTCTTACCAAAATACCAAGGTAGTTTTGGCAGGTTGATTTTAACTCTAGTATGTAAGCTGGTAAGTTGCATAGTGTTTTTACTTCCTTGATGTATGGTTTCAATTGTTCATACCTTCGTATCAGGGGCTCCGTGTCTAATCGTGTCACGATCTTCCACGTATTGGTTGCCAGGTGTAAGTCGCCGATGTGGGTAAAGTGGATTCCCGCGCTATGTTTCGTGGGTTCGATTATGTACGGTGATGTGTCGCTAGCGGGCGCCGTCTGTGAATTTAGGCCCTGCAGCGTGATGCACCTGTAACAGGGGAGGTCGGATCTATCCCTTCCTAATTTCTTTTTTTGCGCGCCTATATATGACGTCGCTCCGTGATTTTTTCTTCATTACTAATTGTGTTATTCAGTTTTCTGTCCATCGAAATCAAGATGCATCCCGAAAGACTGTGCGCTGTAAGTACCGTTATTGCATTTGTTGTTTCTTTCTTTCCTGTATCTAATATGTGTGTCACTATTGTTCTAATGCTATTTTCTTTTTCGTTTTTATTTTTATTAGTGGTGGTCGGCGAACGGAATTTTAGGGTATGTGCCCACTCACATCATTTTTTTTTTTTTTTTTTCTTTTTTTTTTTTTTATCGTGGAGAAATCCCTAACGGATACCCCGCCCCCCGGGGGAGGGACGGGGTTATGTGGGGCTTGCACCCACTAAAACTCCACGGTGGTCGTCCTCGGGCGCGGAGTCGCACGCTCGAGGGGGAGGACTTCTGCGAGAGCAAACTAGCGATACATTCGCTTGCCCCCCCCCTCAGCGCAAATGCTGGCTCCGCGCTCAACAACCCCGCGCGGCAACGCGCGGGGTCTTCCCAAAACTCCGGCGACGCGAGACGGACCACGCGGCCGCGTCGCCACTTCTGGGGGGGTCGCACGATGTGGTGGAGGGGTGAGCGTGCCCCCCGGCACTCCCACCCCGCGACCCCCCGCGGTCGAGCAGTGACCCGGACGCGGCCCGAAGGGTCGCGACCGGGCGGGGAGGCGGCACTTGGTCATATGGTCAATTGACCGCCGCACTCACCCTTTACCTGCTCGACCGCCTTCCTGGGGAGCGCGCTAAAAACGGCACCAATGGCGCGGCTCCCGGGGGAGCAGCAGATGGTCGGCTGCTCCCCGGGGGGCCCTCTGACACGAGGACCCCCCCTGTTCGTAATTCCGCCGTCGCGCGTCGCGCCCTCCCACGACGCGACGCCGACGGCAACTCGCGGCTAAGGCCGCCTCCTTCCCGAGGCGCCCTGAAAAGGGCGCCTCCGACCCGGGGTTGATGCCGACGGGGAGCGGGGGTGACGCACTAAATTACGTCACCGCCCTACCTCCCCCGGCCCCGGGTCATCTCCTCCTCCCGATCCTACCGGATCTCCGAGGGGCGGCTACGCGGGACGGATGCCCGGTGCGGATCCTGTCCCGCTCCGCCTCCTCCTTCTTCAACATTACCGCCTCCGCAAATGCGGAGACGGCCTTCCAGCACTCCCGATCTCCCGCCATCCGACGCACGACCGTCGGTAGCGAGAGATCGGGACCCAGCCCACTCACATCATGGTCCAAATCCGTCTTCGGCGTTCGTTGGACCGTTGTTTTTTTTTACGTTTTGTGGGAGGAGCATTATCCCATGTGGGCCCGCTCCTGCGACTTATTTGGCCTGCGTCGCTTGTTCGACTTCGACCCCTCGGAGGTGGAAGTAAGTATTTGCTTCATTGTTTTCCTTTTATCTTTTTTTTTTGTGTTGGTTTACCACTTTCCTAATCGTCGTTGTTTCTTTTTTTGTTATAGGAGGAGGACTGGGGGCAGCACGCCATTTGATTTTTCCTTCTTTTTCAATTTTGTTTTCTTATAATATGAGTTTGTAACTCTTGTGCTTTAGAATATATTTTGGTTTTACCCAATTTTTGTATTTCCTCAATTATTTTCCTTCATTTCCGTTCCTCCCTCCCGCCCATAGCGTTTAAGGTTTTTATTCTACGAAGTGCTTTATTCGATTTACGTGGACGGTTAACGTCCTTCTACCCTTTTTTATCGTGACGTTTACTTTTGACTTTTTATCTATTATTACGTATGGTCCTTCCCATTTAGAATCTAGCTTCTTCGATCTTCCCCGCCTCACGGACTCGTCGTATAGTAGTACTTTATCGCCTATCTTGAATTGGATTTCCTTCGTCTTTTTGTCGTACGTAGTTTTTGAGCGTTGTTTCGCGTCTAATAGCTTTGCTCGCGCTACTTCATTCGATGTCCTTAGCCGTTCTCTGGCCTCTTGCGCGTAATCGTCGTAGTTATAGGTAGGATTAGGCGTGATTTTTAGTGCGGTCGGTAATTCCGCTTTCTGACCGTAGACCAATTCGTGGGGGGTGTAGCCAGTCGCTGTATGTGGGGTTGTATTGTAAGTAAACATTGCGTAGGGTAACCATTTGTCCCAATCAGAATGGTCTCTGTCTATGTAGTGTCTCAAATATTCTACCAGCGTCCTGTGAGACCTTTCGAGAGCTCCGTTCGATTCAGGGTGATACGCTGTTGTCTGTATTTTCGTGATTTTTAATAGCTAACAGGTATCTTTGAATATTTCTCCGACAAAATTTGCTCCCTGATCTGTTAGTATTTTGTCCGGTATTCCGTCCTCGCAAATTATCTTTGTTACGAACGCTTTTGCTATCGTTCTTGCTTCTTGGTCAGGGATGGGTATTGCTTTACTAAATTTCGTGAGGTGATCCTGGAATGTTAGGATGTATCTATTTCCTAGCTCCGTCACTGTGAGTGGTCCTACAATATCCAGTGCGCCCTTTTCGAATGGTCTCGTAGGCGTGTCGGATATCACCATTGGTTCTTCTGCTGGCTTTATTCTTTTGGCACCATGCGCATTTTTGGATGTACTCCTCTATGTCTTTATCCATTCCTGTCCATCTATATTTTTGTTTTATTCTTTGCGCTGTGCGCTGAATTCCTTGATGTCCGCCTAGGGGTGCTAGATGGTACTCATACAGTATTTGTTGTCTGTCCTTTTCGGATTCTACTTCCATTACGCTTGTTTCTTGTTTTGCGTTTTCCCCGTTTTCTTCTTGTTGGTTCTGGATTACATTCACGTTTCTACTCAGCGCGTCTGCATTTGTGTTGGCTTTTCCGGCCTTATGTATTATCTCGTAGTCGTGCTCCGCTAGCTGTATTCGCCAGCGAGTCAACCTTGATCCGGGGTCTTGTACCTTGAATAGCCATACTAATGCTTTGTGATCTGTTACCACCTTGAAGTGTGTTCCGTACACATATGGTCGAAATTGTTTTGTTGCCCAGACGATCGCGAGTAATACCTTTTCTGTTGTGTTATAATTCCTTTCTGCTTTATTTAATACCCTACTTGCGTATGCTATCGGTCTGTCTTCTCCTATCTTTCCTTGTGACAGTATTGCGCCTACCGCTACGTCCGATGCGTCGGTTGTGATTATGAATTCTTTTGAAAAATCTGGGTATGCTAATACTGGTGCTGTAATTAAGCAGTTCTTCAGCGTCTCGAAAGCGTATTGCTGTTCGGTTGACCAAACAAATTCCGTTTTGTCGCTTGTTAGGTTTGATAAGGGTTTCGCTATTTTTGAATATTGTGGAATAAATCTTCGGTAGTATCCTGCCAAGCCTAAGAAGGATTGTAATTCTTTTAATTTCGTAGGTACGGGGTACTGTTCCACCGCCCTTGTTTTCTCCGGATCCGGCTTTATGCCTTCGGGCGTTATTATGTGTCCCAAAAATCCTACTTCCTTACATAGGAACGAGCATTTTTCCGGTTGCAGTTTCAGGTTGTACTCTCGTAGTTTTCTCATCACCCTTCGCAATCGTGCATTATGTTCCTTTAAGGTCGCCCCGTGTATCACTATGTCATCCAGGTAGACGAAACAGTCTAGTCCTTGTAGTCCCATGAGTACGGTGTTCATCAACCTTTGGAACGTTGCCGGTGCGTTTTTTAGTCCAAAGGGCATTCGATTGAACTCGTAATGTCCTTGAGGGGTTGAGAATGCTGTTTTGTGTTTGTCTCTGTCGTCCATGGGTATCTGGTGATACCCCGACGCGAGATCTAGCGTGGTGAAATATTGCGCTTTCCCTAACTGGTCAAGTATCTCGGTGATATTTGGCAGTGGGTATGAATCGCCTATTGTGATTTCGTTTAGTTTTCTGAAATCTAAAACTACGCGCTTTTTCACGTTTCCTTCTGCATCTGGTTTTTTCGGTACGACCAACATTGGCGCGTTGTACGGGCTGGCGCTGAATTGGATGACCTCGTCCCCTAGCATTTGGTTAACTTGTGTTTGCACTTCACGCTTATGCGTTTCTGGCAACCTGTATGGTTTGACATTGCAGGGCATCTGTCCCTCCTTGATGGGTATTCGATGCGTGGTCGCGTTAGTGGTCGTCAAACGATCTCCTGCTAAATGGAAAATATCGCAAAATTCTCGACCAATTTCTTCCATACTACTTTTTTCTTCGCCGTTTAAGTGGCTTAATTTCATCATTTCTAAAACTCTGTTCACGCGAGTCGTCAGCGATTCCTTGCCCACTGTGGCGCGGAATGCCGCGACAGCGGAATGCACCTTCGTTGTCACGTTGTCCGGCACCTCGGTTAATTCTATGTGTGGCCGTGTCAACGTGCGCGGATCGTTTGTTAGGTTGATTATGCAAGCTATTCCCTTTCCGTGGGCCGGTTTTATTAAGCACTCGCCCAGGAATATTCCTTCTTCTAATTCTCGTTTTTCTACTATTCCTTCCTTTTCTCCGTCTACGTCGATTTCCACTATTGTTTGTGCGCGCGGGGGAACTGTAATTTTATTTTGGGCCTGGAGGTTCGTCCAGGGCTGACCTCCTATCGAGAGGGTTCGAGTTTTATAGTCGATTCCTGCCTTGTGGTGTTTGAGGGAATCTACCCCCATTATCCCTTGGGAGTCCCTTAGCGTCTTTTCTTTGACTACGTATAACGGATGTTTAATCTCTTGGTCCCCAAGTGGGAAGGTGGCTTCTACCTTTCCCAACGTGTTTATTGGGTCTCCGGACAGGGCTACTAATTGCAGTTCGCTTTCCTTTATCTCTACGTCGTCGCGGACGCATGGTTTGGTTATTACCGACACTTCGGCTCCTGAATCTACCAACATCCTGACGGCATTAACCTTTGTTTCCTTAATATCCACCTGAATTTCGTCTGCGACGTAATCGGGTGTTCCGTCCGTTCGTGTCCGTATTTTCGCTATTCGCTTAGGTTTCCGGTTTTCTTCACGGTTATCGCGTTGCTCGTTAGAGCGGAAAGAGAGGTTCGGGCCTCTCGATTGCGGATATGCTGCGTTAGCATTGTACGGTCTCCGTCCTTGCTCACGTGCCCTGTCACTAGAGTATGGCGGGCGTTGTCCACCTTGCGTCTCAGGTGTCCCTCGCGGCGGGTATCGCGCGACTTCGTTTATTCTTTTTCTATTTCTGGTTTCTGGATAGGTCTTGTACGAACCATCTCCGTTACCTTGATTATTTTTCCAACATTCTTTAGTTAGGTGCCCCGATCTCTTGCATGTATAACAGTATCGCGAGGCTCCACTGCTCGCGGAATTCGCGCCGCGGTTAGTCGCTGCCGCTGTGAATCGTTTCTTCGTCGAGCGCTCTTCTTCTATCGCTAATGATATCGCTTCTTGTAAATCGGCTGACCGTCGTGATTTGACCAGAATTTTCAGGTCGTCGCGAAGGCCTTCTTGGAAAAGTGTGTGCGCTAGCCTCTTAAATATTTTAATTGCCGCTGTTTTTTCTACTGGCGTATCCTTTTCGTCTAGCCCTATTTCAATTAGTTCGTTAAGTAATTTGGCTAATCGGCTACCGTAGGAATGGGCATCTTCATGCGTTCCTTGGGTGCATTTCAAAAGTTCCATTAATACGACGGCGGACGTACGCGCTGGTTTGTAATTTGAGGTTAACACGTCTTCCAGGTCCTGGAACGTCCGTATGTCCCCGCGGTTCTGTCCCCTGGGCCTTCTCCTGGCGGAGGTGTTTCCAGCGCTAATCGCAGCCTATCGATTTCTTCTTCTACTTCTCCGGGCATAACCCGTATTTCGTCTTCTGTTCTCCGTCTTTGTCTCGTAGCGTCGGTTCTCGGTACGTCAATCAGTTTTTGTATAGATTCCTGCAGTAGTTGTAATGTGTGTTCGATCGCGGGCATTCTACCTACAGTTTGCTCTATTGCCGCGATCCTAGCTTCGGAACTCGCATTTCCCGTATTAGTTTCCACTCTCGAGGTCTCTATTCCGGTTATGCCTTCTCCCGAGGGTCCTCCCGACGGTCGCTCTACTGGTGATCTCTGCATGTTGCTTACTGGTCTATCGGACAACCTGAATACTTCGCTATCGTATGAGGTGTACGCAAACCCGCTTGTTTCTGTGCAGGTCTCGTCAAAAGTGTCTGTCACTATGGGGGGAAGTAAACTCGGATCTAATTCCTTGAAAGGGAAAAGTCGTTCCCAAACTATGTGTCCGTCGGTATCTAGTGACCTTTGTAGGATCTCAGCTATCGAACTATCGTGCCCTAGTGGCTGATTCGGACCGGCTACCGCGCTCTCGTTGAGATCGATGATCGCATCGACCGCCGCTGCGTACTCTTCGTCGCTGGGTGCGTTCCCGGGTACGCTTCGTCTCCTGCGCGGGGAGCCTATGTAACTTAGGTCCGGTACTACGATTTCGCGTCTTTCTGTTACGTCTAGATATCGCTCGAGGTTAGCTCCTAAAGATATCGCTCGGCGCATGGAAAAAAATTATTCGACGTGATGCTCGGCTTAGGTATTAAATTTCGCACTTACAATACGAGTAGTATCGGATGCATCGTAGTTGTCGTTAAGAGGTCATTGGCGTCCTCTCTTGGCCGTTGACAGCACTGTTAGTTGATCTACGGCCTTCCTGGTAAGTCGGTATTGGCCGTGGTAGATCTGCGTTGCTCCAGTCGGTTGGCTCACCTGTTCCTCTACGTTGGCTGCATCCCACCGCTGCCACCAATTTTGTTGCGAGGTTGCCGGGGCTGAGATTCTCTCTGAGAATCTCGTCGGTTGCCGTGGGCTGTCCTCGGAAGGGTCGTCCTCCGGGCTCCGATAATTCGGGTGTAGGTGCCGGGAACGGGGATTCGGGTTTGAACCGAAGGTAGTGGATACTTGGCCGGTTTAAGAGTTGGGACTCACCGTAGAGTGAATAAAGGATTTATTGAGCCTGAACTGACACTGGCGCGGCGATCACGGTAGTGATCGCTAATCGGTTCGAAAAAAGAGCGCGCGCCCCGTTTTGGGCGGTGATTATATAGGCGGGGGCCTAATGGTCGCCGTCCGATGACCCGTGGCTGCGCAACGTTCGTTGACCGTTGCGTCGTTTGCGGATTCCTTAGCATTGATGCACATCTTGCTGGCTCGGTGCTATTCGGTGGTTGTTTCACAACAGTCGGACATGACGGTGGCGGGCCAATCTAGTCCCGGGGTCGTGGGGACGACCCTATAGTCGTCGGACATGTCGGCGGCTGGCCAACTTTGGCCCGGGGCTGTGGGGACGACCCTATAGTCGTCGGACATGTCGGCGGCTGACCAACTTTGGCCCGGTGTCTTGGGGACGACTCTATAGTCGTCGGACATGTCGGCTGCAGGCCATCCTTGTCCCGGGGTCGTGGGGACGACCCTATAGTCGTCGGACATGTCGGCGGCTGGCCAACATTGGCCCGTGGTCGTGGGGACGACCCTATAGTCGTCGGACAACACGGCGGCTGGCCATCTTTGGCCCGTGGTCGTGGGGACGACCCTATAGTCGTCGGACATGACGGCGGCGGGCCAATCTATTCTCGGGGTCGTGGGGACGACCCTATAGTCGTCGGACATGTCGGCGGCTGGCCAACTTTGGCCTGTGGTCGTGGGGACGACCCTATAGTCGTCGGACATGACGGTGGCCGGCCAATCTAGTCCCGGGGTCGTGGGGACGACCCTATTGTCGTCGGACATGACGGTGGCGGGCCAATCTAGTACCGGGGTCGTGGGACGACCCTATAGTCGTCGGACATGTCGGCGGCTGGCCATCTTTTGCCCGTGGTCGTGGGGACGACCCAATAGTCGTCGGACATGTCGCCGGCTGGCCAACTTTGGCCCGTGGTCGTGCGGACGAACCGATAATCGTCGGACATGACGGTGGCGGGCCAATCTAGTCCCGGGGTCGTGGGGACGACCCTATAGTCGTCGGACATGTCGGCGGCTGGCCAACTTTTGTCCGTGGTCGTGGGGACGACTGTTTAGTCGCCGGACATGTCGGCGGCTGGCCAACCTAGACCCAGGGTCGTGGGGACGACACTATTGTCGTCGGACATGACGGTGGCGGGCCAATCTAGTCCCGGGGTCGTAGGTACGACCCTACGGTCGTCGGAAATGTCGGCTATTGGCCAACATTGGCCCGGGGTCGTGGGGACGACTGTTTAGTCGCCGGACATGTCGGCGGCTGGCCAACCTAGACCCAGGGTGCTGGGGACGACCCTATTGTCGTTGGACATGACGGTGGCGGGCCAATCTAGTCCCGGGGTCGTGGGGACGACCCTATAGACGCCGGGCAAGTCGGCGGCGGGCCAACCTTGTACCGGGGTCGTGGGGACGACCCTATAGTCGTCGGACATGACGGTGGCGGGCCAATCTAGTCCCGGGGTCGTGGGGACGACCCTATAGTCGTCGGACATGACGGCGGCTGGCCAACTTTGGCCCGTGGTCGTGGGGACGACTGTTTAGTTGTCGGACATGTCGGCGGCTGGCCAACCTAGACCCGGGGTCGTGGGGACGACCCTATTGTCGTCGGACATGACGGTGGCGGGCCAATCTAGTCCCGGCGTCATAGGGACGACCCTATAGTCGTCGGACATGTCGGCGATTGGCCAACTTAGGCCCGTGGTCGTGGGGACGATCCGATAGTCGTTGGACATGACGGTGGCGGGCCAATCTAGTCCCGGGGTCGTGGGGACGACCCTATAGTCGTCGGACATGTCGCCGGCTGGCCAAATTTGGCCCGGTGTCGTGGGGACGACTCTATATTCGTCGGACATGTCGGCGGCTGGCCGACCTGGACCCGGGGTCGTGGGGACGACCCTATTGTCGTCGGACATGACGGTGGCGGGCCAATCTAGTCCCGGGGTCATAGGGACGACCCTATAGTCGTCGGACATGTCGGCGATTGGCCAACTTTGGTCCGTGGTCGTGGGGTCGATCCGATAGTCGTCGGACATGACGGCGGCTGGCCAACTTTGGCCCGTGGTCGTGGGGACGACCCTATAGTCGTCGGACATGTCGGCGGCTGGCCAACCTAGACCCGGGGTCGTGGGGACGACCCTATTGTCGTCGGACATGACGGTGGCGGGCCAATCTAGTCCCGGGGTCATAGGGACGACCCTATAGTCGTCGGACATGTCGGCGATTGGCCAACTTTGGCCCGTGGTCGTGGGGACGATCCGATAGTCGTCGGACATGACGGTGGAGGGCCAATCTAGTCCCGGGGTCGTGGGGACGACCCTATAGTCGTCGGACATGTCGCCGGCTGGCCAACTTTGGCCCGGTGTCGTGGGGACGACTCTATATTCGTCGGACATGTCGGCGGCTGGCCAACCTGGACCCGGGGTCGTGGGGACGACCCTATTGTCGTCGGACATGACGGTGGCGGGCCAAACTAGCCCCGGGGTCATAGGGACGACCCTATAGTCGTCGGACATGTCGGCGATTGGCCAACTTTGGCCCGTGGTCGTGGGGACGATCCGATAGTCGTCGGACAAGACGGTGGAGGGCCAATCTAGTCCCGGGGTCGTGGGGACGACCCTATAGTCGTCGGACATGTCGCCGGCTGGCCAACTTTGGCCCGGTGTCGTGGGGACGACTCTATATTCGTCGGACATGTCGGCGGCTGGCCGACCTGGACCCGGGGTCGTGGGGACGACCCTATTGTCGTCGGACATGACGGTGGCGGGCCAATCTAGTCCCGGGGTCGTGGGGACGACCCTATAGTCGTCGGACATGACGGCGGCGGGCCAATCTATTCTCGGGGTCGTGGGGACGACCCTATAGTCGTCGGACATGTCGGCGGCTGGCCAACTTTGGCCTGTGGTCGTGGGGACGACTCTATAGGCGTCGGACATGACGGTGGCCGGCCAATCTAGTCCCGGGGTCGTGAGAACGACCCTATAGTCGTCGGACAAGGCGGCGGCGGGCCAACCTAGCCCCGGGGTCGTGGGGACCACCCTATTGTCGTCGGACATGACGGTGGCGGGCCAATCTAGTCCCGGGGTCGTAGGGATGACCCTATAGTCGTCGGACAAGTCGGCGGCGGGCCAATCTAGTCCCGGGGTCGTGGGGACGACCCTATTGTCGTCGGACATGTCGGCGGCTGGCCAACTTTGGCCCGGGGTCGTGGGGACCACCCTATAGTCGTCGGACATATCGGCGGCTGGCCAACCTAGTCCGGGGTCGTGGGGACGACCCTATAGTCGTCGGACATGTCGGCGGCTGGCCAACTTTGGCCCGTGGTCGTGGGGACGACTGTTTTGTCGTCGGACATGTCGGCGGCTGGCCAACCTAGTCCCGAGGTCGTGGGGACGACCCTATGGTCGTCGGACATGTCGGCGGCGGGCCAGTCTATTCCCGGGGTCGTGGGGACGACCCTATTGTCGTCGGACATGACGGTGGCGGGCCAATCTAGTCCCGGGGTCGTAGGGATGACCCTATAGTCGTCGGACAAGTCGGCGGCGGGCCAATCTAGTCCCGGGGTCGTGGGGACGACCCTATTGTCGTCGGACATGTCGGCGGCTGGCCAACTTTGGCCCGTGGTCGTGGGGACGACTCAATAGTCGCCACAAATGTCGGCGGCTGGCCAACTTTGGCCCGTGGTCGTGGGGACAACTCAATAGTCGCCGGAAATGTCGGCGGCTGGCCAACTTTGGCCCGTGGTCGTGGGGACGATCCGATAGTCGTCGGACATGACGGTGGCGGGCAAATCTAGTCCCGGGGTCATAGGGACGACCCTATAGTCGTCGGACATGTCGGCGATTGGCCAATACTGGCCCGGGGTCGTGGGGACGATCCGATAGTCGTTGGACATGACGGTGGCGGGCCAATCTAGTCCCGGGGTCGTGGGGACGACCCTATAGTCGTCGGACATGTCGGCGATTGGCCAACTTTGGTCCGTGGTCGTGGGGTCGATCCGATAGTCGTCGGACATGACGGCGGCTGGCCAACTTTGGCCCGGTGTCGTGGGGACGACTCTATATTCGTCGGACATGTCGGCGGCTGGCCAACCTGGACCCGGGGTCGTGGGGACGACCCTATTGTCGTCGGACATGACGGTGGCGGGCCAAACTAGCCCCGGGGTCATAGGGACGACCCTATAGTCGTCGGACATGTCGGCGATTGGCCAACTTTGGCCCGTGGTCGTGGGGACGATCCGATAGTCGTCGGACAAGACGGTGGAGGGCCAATCTAGTCCCGGGGTCGTGGGGACGACCCTATAGTCGTCGGACATGTCGCCGGCTGGCCAACTTTGGCCCGGTGTCGTGGGGACGACTCTATATTCGTCGGACATGTCGGCGGCTGGCCGACCTGGACCCGGGGTCGTGGGGACGACCCTATTGTCGTCGGACATGACGGTGGCTGGCCAATCTAGTCCGGGGGTCGTGGGGACGACACTTTAGTCGTCGGACAACACGGCGGCTGGCCATCTTTGGCCCGTGTTCGTGGGGACGACCCTATAGTCGTCGGACATGACGGCGGCGGGCCAATCTATTCTCGGGGTCGTGGGGACGACCCTATAGTCGTCGGACATGTCGGCGGCTGGCCAACTTTGGCCTGTGGTCGTGGGGACGACCCTATAGTTGTCGGACATGACGGTGGCCGGCCAATCTAGTCCCGGGGTCGTGAGAACGACCCTATAGTCGTCGGACAAGGCGGCGGCGGGCCAACCTAGCCCCGGGGTCGTGGGGACCACCCTATTGTCGTCGGACATGACGGTGGCGGGCCAATCTAGTCCCGGGGTCGTAGGGATGACCCTATAGTCGTCGGACAAGTCGGCGGCGGGCCAATCTAGTCCCGGGGTCGTGGGGACGACCCTATTGTCGTCGGACATGTCGGCGGCTGGCCAACTTTGGCCCGGGGTCGTGGGGACCACCCTATAGTCGTCGGACATATCGGCGGCTGGCCAACCTAGTCCGGGGTCGTGGGGACGACCCTATAGTCGTCGGACATGTCGGCGGCTGGCCAACTTTGGCCCGTGGTCGTGGGGACGACTGTTTTGTCGTCGGACATGTCGGCGGCTGGCCAACCTAGTCCCGAGGTCGTGGGGACGACCCTATGGTCGTCGGACATGTCGGCGGCGGGCCAGTCTATTCCCGGGGTCGTGGGGACGACCCTATTGTCGTCGGACATGACGGTGGCGGGCCAATCTAGTCCCGGGGTCGTGGGGACGACCCTATAGTCGTCGCACATGTCGGCGGCTGGCCAACTTTGGCCCGTGGTCGTGGGGACGACTCAATAGTCGTCGGACATGTCGGCGGCTGGCCAGCTTTGGCCCGTGGTCGTGGGGACGATCCGATATTCGTCGGACATGACGGTGGCGGGCAAATCTAGTCCCGGGGTCATAGGGACGACCCTATAGTCGTCGGACATGTCGGCGATTGGCCAATACTGGCCCGGGGTCGTGGGGACGATCCGATAGTCGTTGGACATGACGGTGGCGGGCCAATCTAGTCCCGGCGTCGTGGGGACGACCCTATAGTCGTCGGACATGTCGGCGGCTGGACAACTTTGGCCCGTGGTCGTGGGGACGACCCTATAGTCGTCGGACATGTTGGCGGAAGGTCAACGTAGGCCCGTGGTCGTGGGGACGACCCTATAGACGTCCGACATGACGGTGGTGGGCCAATATTGGCCCGGGGTCGTGGGGACGATCCGATAGTCGTCGGACATGACGGTGGCTGGCCAACTTTGGCCCGTGGTCGTGGGGACGACTGTTTAGTCGTCGGACATGTCGGCGGCTGGCCAACCTAGACCCGGGGTCGTGGGGACGACCCTATTGTCGTCGGACATGACGGTGGCGGGCCAATCTAGTCCCGGGGTCGTAGGTACGACCCTATGGTCGTCGGACATGTCGGCGATTGGCCAACATTGGCCCGGGGTCGTGGGGACGACTGTTTAGTCGCCGTACATGTCGGCGGCTGGCCAACCTAGACCCAGGGTCCTGGGGACGACCCTATTTTCGTTGGACATGACGGTGGAGGGCCAATCTAGTCCCGGGGTCGTGGGGACGACCCTGTAGTCGTCGGACATGTCGCCGGCTGGCCAACCTAGTCCCGGGGTCGTGGGGACGACTCTATAGTCGTCGGACATGTCGGCGGCTGGCCAACGTAGGCCCGTTGTTGTGGGGACGACCCTATAGACGTCGGACATGACGTTGGCGGGCCAATCTAGTCCCGGGGTCGTGGGGACGACCTTATAGTCGTCGTACATGTCGCCGGCTGGCCAACTTTGGCCCAGTGTCGTGGGGCGACTCTATATTCGTCGGCCATGTCGGCGGCTGGCCAACCTGGACCCGGGGTCGTGGGGACGACCCTATTGTCGTCGGACATGACGGTGGCGGGCCAATCTAGTCCCGGGGTCGTGGGGACGAACCTATAGTCTTCGGACATGTCGGCGGCTGGCCAACTTTGGCCCGTGGTCGTGGGGACGACTCAATAGTCGTCGGACATGTCGGCGGCTGGCCAACTTTGGCCCGAAGTCGTGGGGACGATCCGATAGTCGTCGGACATGACGGTGGAGGGCCAATCTAGTCCCGGGGTCGTGGGGACGACCCAATAGCCGTCGGACATGTCGGCGGCTGGCCAACTTTGGCCCGTGGTCGTGGGGACGACTGTTTAGTCGTCGGACATGTCGGTGGCTGGCCAATCTAGACCCAGGGTCGTGGGGACGATCCTATTGTCGTCGGACATGACGGTGGCGGGCCAATCTAGTCCCGGTGTCGTAGGTACGACCCTATAGTCGTCGGACATGTCGGCGATTGTCCAATATTGGCCCGTGGTCGTGGGAACGACCCTATAGTCGTCGGACAAGACGGCGGCTGGCCAAATTTGGCCCGTGGTCGTGGGGACGACCCTATAGTCGCCGGAAATGTCGGCGGCTGGCCAACTTTGGCCCGTGGTCGTGAAGAGGACCCTATAGTCGTCGGACAAGACGGTGGCGGGCCAATCTAGTCCCGGGGTCGTGGGGACGACCCTATAGTCGTCGGACAAGTCGGCGGCGAGCCAACCTACTCCGGGGGTCGTGGGGACGAACCTATAGTCGTCGGACATGACGGTGGCGGGCCAATCTAGTCCCGGGGTCGTGGGGGCGACCCTATAGTCGTCGGACAAGTCGGCGGCGAGCCAACCTACTCCGGGGGTCGTGGGGACGACCCTATTGTCGTCGAACATGACGGTGGCGGGCCAATCTAGTCCCGGGGTCGTAGGGATGACCCTATAGTCGTCGGACAAGTCGGCGGCGGGCCAATCTAGTCCCGGGGTCGTGGGGACGACCCTATAGTCGTCGGACATGTCGGCGGCGGGCCAATCTATTCCCGGGGTCGTGGGGACGACCCTATTGTCGTCGAACATGACGGTGGCGGGCCAATCTAGTCCCGGGGTCGTAGGGATGACCCTATAGTCGTCGGACAAGTCGGCGGCGGGCCAATCTAGTCCCGGGGTCGTGGGGACGACCTTATTGTCGTCGAACATGTCGACGGCTGGCCAACTTTGGCCCGTGGTCGTGGGGACGATCCGATAGTCGTTGGACATGACGGTGGCGGGCCAATCTAGTCCCGGGGTCGTGGGGACGACCCTATAGTCGTCGGACAAGTCGGCGGCGAGCCAACCTACTCCGGGGGTCGTGGGGTCGAACCTATAGTCGTCGGACATGACGGTGGCGGGCCAATCTAGTCCCGGGGTCGTGGGGACGACCCTATAGTCGTCGGACAAGTCGGCGGCGAGCCAACCTAGTCCCGGGGTCGTGGGGACGACCCTATAGTCGTCGGAAATGTCGGCGGCTGGCCAATTTAGTCCCGGGGTCGTGGGGACGACCCTATAGTCGTCGGACATGTCGGCGATTGGCCAACTTTGGTCCGTGGTCGTGGGATCGATCCGATAGTCGTCGGACATGACGGCGGCTGGCCAACTTTGGCCCGTGGTCGTGGGGACGACTGTTTAGTCGTCGGACATGTCGGCGGCTGGCCAACCTAGACCCGGGGTCGTGGGGACGACCCTATTGTCGTCGGACATGACGGTGGCGGGCCAATCTAGTCCCGGGGTCATAGGGACGACCCTATAGTCGTCGGACATGTCGGCGATTGGCCAACTTTGGCCCGTGGTCGTGGGGACGATCCGATAGTCGTCGGACATGACGCTGGAGGGACAATCTAGTCCCGGGGTCGTGGGGACGACCCAATAGCCGTCGGACATGTCGGCGGCTGGCCAACTTTGGCCCGTGGTCGTGGGGACGACTGTTTAGTCGTCGGACATATCGGCGGCTGGCCAATCTAGACCCAGGGTCGTGGGGACGATCCTATTGTCGTCGGACATGACGGTGGCGGGCCAATCTAGTCCCGGGGTCGTAGGTACGACCCTATAGTCGTCGGACATGTCGGCGATTGTCCAATATTGGCCCGTGGTCGTGGGAACGACCCTATAGTCGTCGGACATGTCGGCGGCTGGCCAACGTAGGCCCGTTGTCGTGAGGACGACCCTATAGACGTCGGACATGACGTTGGCGGGCCAATCTAGTCCCGGGGTCGTGGGGACGACCTTATAGTCGTCGTACATGTCGCCGGCTGACCAACTTTGGCCCAGTGTCGTGGGGCGACTCTACATTCGTCGGCCATGTCGGCGGCTGGCCAACCTGGACCCGGGGTCGTGGGGACGACCCTATTGTCGTCGGACATGACGGTGGCGGGTCAATCTAGTCCCGGGGTCGTGGGGACGACCCTATAGTCGTCGCACATGTCGGCGGCTGGCCAACTTTGGCCCGTGGTCGTGGGGACGACTCAATAGTCGTCGGACATGTCGGCGGCTGGCCAGCTTTGGCCCGTGGTCGTGGGGACGATCCGATAGTCGTCGGACATGACGGTCTAGTGCCAATCTAGTCCCGGGGTCGTGGGGACGACCCTATAGTCGTCGGACATGTCGCCGGCTGGCCAAATTTGGCCCGGTGTCGTGGGGACGACTCTATATTCGTCGGACATGTCGGCGGCTGGCCGACCTGGACCCGGGGTCGTGGGGACGACCCTATTGTCGTCGGACATGACGGTGGCGGGCCAATCTAGTCCCGGGGTCATATAGTCGTCGGACATGTCGGCGATTGGCCAACTTTGGTCCGTGGTCGTGGGGTCGATCCGATAGTCGTCGGACATGACGGCGGCTGGCCAACTTTGGCCCGTGGTCGTGGGGACGACTGTTTAGTCGTCGGACATGTCGGCGGCTGGCCAACCTAGACCCGGGGTCGTGAGGACGACCCTATTGTCGTCGGACATGACGGTGGCGGGCCAATCTAGTCCCGGGGTCATAGGGACGACCCTATAGTCGTCGGACATGTCGGCGATTGGCCAACTTTGGCCCGTGGTCGTGGGGACGATCCGACAGTCGTCGGACATGACGGTGGAGGGCCAATCTAGTCCCGGGGTCGTGGGGACGACCCTATAGTCGTCGGACATGTCGCCGGCTGGCCAACTTTGGCCCGGTGTCGTGGGGACGACTCTATATTCGTCGGACATGTCGGCGACTGGCCGACCTGGACCCGGGGTCGTGGGGACGATCCTATTGTCGTCGGACATGACGGTGGCGGGCCAAACTAGCCCAGGGGTCGTGGGGACGACCCTATAGTCGTCGGACATGTCGCCGGCTGGCCAACTTTGGCCCGGTGTCGTGGGGACGACTCTATATTCGTCGGACATGTCGGCGGCTGGCCGACCTGGACCCGGGGTCGTGGGGACGACCCTATTGTCGTCGGACATGACGGTGGCGGGCCAATCTAGTCCCGGGGTCATAGGGACGACCCTATAGTCGTCGGACATGTCGGCGATTGGCCAACTTTGGCCCGTGGTCGTGGGGACGATCCGATAGTCGTCGGACATGACGGTGGAGGGCCAATCTAGTCCCGGGGTCGTGGGGACGACCCTATAGTCGTCGGACATGTCGCCGGCTGGCCAACTTTGGCCCGGTGTCGTGGGGACGACTCTATATTCGTCGGACATGTCGGCGGGTGGCCGACCTGGACCCGGGGTCGTGGGGACGACCCTATAGTCGTCGGACATGACGGTGGCGGGCCAGTCTAGTCCCGGGTCGTGGGGACGACCCTATAGTCTTCGGACATGTCGGTGGCGGGCCAATCTAGTCCCGTGGTCGTGGGGACGACCCTATAGTCGTCGGACATGACGGTGGCGGGCCAGTCTAGTCCCGGGTCATGGGGACGACCCTATAGTCGTCGGACAAGTCGGCGGCTGGCCAACTTTGGCCCGGGGTCGTGGGGACGACCCTATAGTCGTCGGAAATGTCGGTGGCTGTCCAACTTTGGCCCGGGGGTCGTGGGGACGACCCTATAGTCGTCGGACATGTCGGCGGCGAGCCAACATTGACCCGGGGTCGTGGGGACGACTCTATAGTCGTCGGACATGTCGGTGGCGGGCCAGTCTAGTCCCGGGTCGTGGGGACGACCCTATAGTCGTCGGACAAGTCAGCGGCTGGCCTACATTGGCCCGTGGTCGTGGGGACGACCATATAGTCGTCGGACATGACGGTGGCGGGCCAGTCTAGTCCCAGGTCATGGGGACGACCCTATAGTCGTTGGACAAGTCGGCGGCTGGCCTACATTGGCCCGTGGTCGTGGGGACGACCATATAGTCGTCGGACATGACGGTGGCGGGCCAGTCTAGTCCCGGGTCATGGGGACGACCCTATAGTCGTTGGACAAGTCGGCGGCTGGCCAACTTTGGCCCGTGGTCGTGGGGACGACCCTATAGTCGTCGGACAAGTCGGCGGCTGGCCAACTTTGGCCCGTGGTCGTGGGGACGACCCTATAGTCGTCGGACATGACGGTGGCGGGCCAGTCTAGTCCCGGGTCATGGGGACGACCCTATAGTCGGAGGACAAGTCGGCGGCTGGCCAACTTTGGCCCGTGGTCGTGGGGACGACCCTATAGTCGTCGGAAATGACGGTGGCGGGCCAATCTAGTCCCGGGGTCGTGGGGACGAACCTACAGTCGTCGGACAAGTCGGCGGCGAGCCAATCTAGTCCCGCGGTCGCGGGGACGACCCTATAGTCGTCGGACAAGTCGGCGGCGGGCCAACCTAGTCCCGGGGTCGTGGGGACGACCCTATAATCGTCGGACAAGCCGGCGGCTGGCCAACTTTGGCCCGTGGTCGTGGGGTCGATCCGATAGTCGTCGGACATGACGGTGGCGGGCCAATCTAGTTCCGTGGTCGTGGTGACGACCCTATAGCCGTCGGACATGTCGGCGGCTGGCCAACTTTGGCCCGTGGTCGTGGGGACGACTGTTTTGTCGTCGGACATGTCGGCGGCTGGCCAACCTAGTCCCGAGGTCGTGGGGACGACCCTATAGTCGTCGGACATGTCGGCGGCGGGCCAACCTAGTCCCGGGGTCGTGGGGACGACCCTATAATCGTCAGACAAGTCGGCGGCGGGCCAACCTAGTCCCGGGGTCGTGGGGATGACCCTATAGTCGTCGGACAAGTCGGCGGCGAGCCCACCTAGTCGGGGGGTCGTGGGGACGACCCTATAGACGTCAGACAAGTCGGCGGCGGGCCTACCTAGTCCCGGGGTCGTGGGGACGACCCTATAGTCGTCGGACAAGTCAGCGGCTGGCCTACATTGGCCCGAGGTCGTGGGGACGACCCTATAGTCGTCGGACAAGTCGCCGGCGGGCCAACCTAGTCCCGGGGTCGTGGGGACGACCCTATAATCGTCGGACAAGCCGGCGGCTGGCCAACTTTGGCCCGTGGTCGTGGGGACGACCCTATAGTCGTCGGACAAGTCGGCGGCTGTCCAACTTTGGCCCGGGGTCGTGGGGACGACCCTATAGTCGTCGGACTTGACGGTGGCGGGCCAATCTAGTCCCGGGGTCGTGGGGACGACCCTATAGTCGTCGGACAAGTCGGCGGCGGGCCAACCTAGTCCCGGGGTCGTGGGGATGACCCTATAGTCGTCGGATATGTCGGCGGCAGGCCAACTTTGGCCCGTGGTCGTGGGGACGACCCTATAGTCGTCGGACAAGTCGGCGGCGGGCCAACCTAGTCCCGGGGTCGTGGGGACGACCCTATAATCGTCAGACAAGTCGGCGGCGGGCCAACCTAGTCCCGGGGTCGTGGGGATGACCCTATAGTCGTCGGACAAGTCGGCGGCGAGCCCACCTAGTCGGGGGGTCGTGGGGACGACCCTATAGACGTCAGACAAGTCGGCGGCGGGCCTACCTAGTCCCGGGGTCGTGGGGACGACCCTATAGTCGTCGGACAAGTCAGCGGCTGGCCTACATTGGCCCGTGGTCGTGGGGACGACCATATAGTCGTCGGACATGACGGTGGCGGGCCAGTCTAGTCCCGGGTCATGGGGACGACCCTATAGTCGTCGGACAAGTCGGCGGCTGGCCAACTTTGGCCCGTGGTCGTGGGGACGACCCTATAGTCGTCGGACATGTCGGCGGCTGGCCAACTTTGGCCCCTGGTCGTGGGGACGACCCAATAGTGGTCGGACATGTCGGCGGCTGGCCAACCTAGTCCCGAGGTCGTGGGGACGACCCTATAGTCGTCGGACTTGACGGTGGCGGGCTAATCTACTCCCGGGGTCGTGGGGACGACCCTACAGTCGGACATTTCGGCGGCTTGCCAACTTTGGCCCGGGGTCGTGGGGACGACCCTATAGTCGTCGGACTTGACGGTGGCGGGCCAATCTAGTCCCGGTGTCGTGGGGACGACCCTACAGTCGTCGGACATTTCGGCGGCGGGCCAAGCTTGTGCCGGGGTCGTGGGGACGACCCTATAATCGTCGGAGATGACGGTGGCGGGCCAATCTAGTCTCGGGGTCGTGGGGACGACCCTATAGTCGTCGGACATGTCGGCGGCTGGCCAACTTCGGCCCGGGGTTCTGGGGACGACCGTATAGTCGTCGGACATTTCGGCGGGTTGCCAATCTAGCCCCGGGGTCGTGGGGACGACCCAATAGTCGTCGGACATGTCGGCGGCTGGCCAACTTTGGCCCCTTGTCGTGGGGACGACCCTACAGTCGGACCTTTCGGCGGCTTGCCAACTTTGGCCCGGGGTCGTGGGGACGACCCTATAGTCGTCGGACTTGACGGTGGCGGGCCAATCTAGTCCCGGGGTCGTGGGGACGACCCTACAGTCGTCGGACATTTCGGCGGCGGGCCCAGCTTGTCCCGGGGTCGTGGGGACGACCCTATAATCGTCGGAGATGACGGTGGCGGGCCAATCTAGTCTCGGGGTCGTGGGGACGACCCTATAGTCGTCGGACATGTCGGCGGCTGGCCAACTTTGGCCCGGGGTCCTGGGGACGACCCTATAGTCGTCGGACATGTTAGCGGCTTGTCAGCCTAGTCCCGGGGTCGTGTGTACGACCCTATAGTCGTCGGACAAGTCGGCGGCGGGCCAACCTAGCCCCGGGGTCGTGGGGACGGCCCTACAGTCGTCGGACATTTCGGCGGGTTGCCAACTTTGGCCCGGGGTCGTGGGGACGACCCTATAGTCGTCGGACATGTCGGCGGCGGGCCTACCTAGTCGCGGGGTCGTGGGGACGACCCTATAGTCGTCGGACAAGTCAGCGGCTGGCCTACATTGGCCCGTGGTCGTGGGGACGACCATATAGTCGTCCGACATGACGGTGGCGGGCCAGTCTAGTCCCGGGTCATGGGGACGACCCTATAGTCGTCGGACAAGTCGGCGGCTGGCCAACTTTGGCCCGTGGTCGTGGGGACGACCCTATAGTCGTCGGAAATGTCGGTGGCTGTCCAACTTTGGCCCGGGGGTCGTGGGGACGACCCTATAGTCGTCGGACATGTCGGCGGCGAGCCAACATTGACCCGGGGTCGTGGGGACGACTCTATAGTCGTCGGATAAGTCGGCAGCTTGCCAACTTTGGGCCGGGGTCGTGGGAACGACACTATAGTCTTCGGACAAGTCGGCGGCGAGCCCACCTAGTCGGGGGGTCGTGGGGACGACCCTATAGTCGTCGGACAAGTCGGCGGCCGGCCAACCTAGTCCGGGGGTCGTGGGGACGACCCTATAGTCGTCGGACATGACGGTGGCGGGCCAGTCTAGTCCCGGGTCGTGGGGACGACCCTATAGTCGTCGGACATGTCGGCGGCTGGCCAACTTTGGCCCGTGGTCGTGGGGACGACCGTATGGTCGTCGGATAAGTCGGCAGCTTGCCAACTTTGGGCCAGGGTCGTGGGAACGACCCTATAGTCGTCGGACAAGTCGGGGGCGAGCCCACCTAGTCCGGGGGTCGTGGGGACGACCCTATAGTCGTCGGACAAGTCGGCGGCCGGCCAACCTAGTCCGGGGGTCGTGGGGACGACCCTATATTCGTCGGACAAGCCGGCGGCTGGCCAACTTTGGCCCGTGGTCGTGGGGACGACCCTAAAGTCGTCGGACAAGTCGGCGGCGGGCCAACCTAGTCGCGGGGTCGTGGGGATGACCCTATAGTCGTCGGACAAGTCGGCGGCGAGCCCACCTAGTCGGGGGGTCGTGGGGACGACCCTATAGTCGTCGGACAAGTCAGCGGCTGGTCAACATTGGCCCGTGGTCGTGGGGACGACCATATAGTCGTCGGACATGACGGTGGCGGGCCACTCTAGTCCCGGCTCGTGGGGACGACCCTATAGTCGTCGGACATGTCCGCGGCTGGCCAACTTTGGCCCGGGGTCGTGGGGACGACCCTATAGTCGTCGGATATGTCGGCGGCAGGCCAACTTTGGCCCGTGGTCGTGGGGACGACCCTATAGTCGTCGGACAAGTCGGCGGCGGGCCAACCTAGTCCCGGGGTCGTGGGGACGACCCTATATTCGTCGGACAAGCCGGCGGCTGGCCAACTTTGGCCCGTGGTCGTGGGGACGACCCTATAGTCGTCGGACAAGTCGGCGGCTGTCCAACTTTGGCCCGGGGTCGTGGGGACGACCCTATAGTCGTCGGACTTGACGGTGGCGGGCCAATCTAGTCCCGGGGTCGTGGGGACGACCCTATAGTCGTCAGACATGTCGGTGGCGAGCCAACCTAGTCCCGGGGTCGTGGGGACGACCCTATAGTCGTCGGACAAGTCGGCGGCGGGCCAACCTAGTCCCGGGGTCGTGGGGATGACCCTATAGTCGTCGGACAAGTCGGCGGCGAGCCCACCTAGTCGGGGGGTCGTGGGGACGACCCTATAGTCGTCGGACAAGTCGGCGGCCGGCCAACCTAGTCCGGCGGTCGTGGGGACGACCCTATAGTCGTCGGACAAGTCAGCGGCTGGCCTACATTGGCCCGTGGTCGTGGGGACGACCATATAGTCATCCGACATGACGGTGGCGGGCCAGTCTAGTCCCGGGTCATGGGGACGACCCTATAGTCGTCGGACAAGTCGGCGGCTGGCCAACTTTGGCCCGTGGTCGTGGGGACGACCCTATAGTCGTCGGAAATGTCGGTGGCTGTCCAACTTTGGCCCGGGGGTCGTGGGGACGACCCTATAGTCGTCGGACATGTCGGCGGCGAGCCAACATTGACCCGGGGTCGTGGGGACGACTCTATAGTCGTCGGATAAGTCGGCAGCTTGCCAACTTTTGGGCCGGGGTCGTGGGGACGACCCTATAGTCGTCGGACATGTCGGCGGCTGGCCTACTTTGGCCCGTGGTCGTGGGGACGACCCTATAGTCGTCGGACATAACGGTGGCGGGCCAATCTAGTCCCGGGGTCGTGGGGACGACCCTATAGTCGTCGGATAAGTCGGCAGCTTGCCAACTTTGGGCCGGGGTCGTGGGAACGACACTATAGTCGTCGGACAAGTCGGCGGCGAGCCCACCTAGTCGGGGGGTCGTGGGGACGACCCTATAGTCGTCGGACAAGTCGGCGGCCGGCCAACCTAGTCCGGGGGTCGTGGGGACGACCCTATAGTCGTCGGACATGACGGTGGCGGGCCAGTCTAGTCCCGGGTCGTGGGGACGACCCTATAGTCGTCGGACATGTCGGCGGCTGGCCAACTTTGGCCCGTGGTCGTGGGGACGACCGTATGGTCGTCGGAAATGTCGGTGGCTGTCCAACTTTGGCCCAGGCGTCGTGGGGACGACCCTATAGTCGTCGAACATGTCGGCGGCGAGCCAACATTGACCCGGGGTCGTGGGGACGACTCTATAGTCGTCGGACATGTCGGTGGCGGGCCAGTCAAGTCCCGGGTCGTGGGGACGACCCTATAGTCGTCGGAAATGACGGTGGCGGGCCAATCTAGTCCCGGGGTCGTGGGGACGACCCTACAGTCGTCGGACAAGTCGGCGGCGAGCCAATCTAGTCCCGCGGTCGTGGGGACGACCCTATAGTCGTCGGACAAGTCAGCGGCTGGCCAACATTGGCCCGTGGTCGTGGGGACGACCATATAGTCGTCGGACATGACGGTGGCGGGCCACTCTAGTCCCGGGTCGTGGGGACGACCCTATAGTCGTCGGACATGTCGGCGGGTGGCCAACTTTGGCCCGGGGTCGTGGGGACGACCCTATAGTCGTCGGATATGTCGGCGGCTGGCCAACTTTGGCCCGTGGTCGTGGGGACGACCCTATAGTCGTCGGACAAGTCGGCGGCGGGCCAACCTAGACCCGGGGTCGTGGGGACGACCCTATAATCGTCGGGCAAGCCGGCGGCTGGCCAACTTTGGCCCGTGGTCGTGGGGACGACCCTATAGTCGTCGGACAAGTCGGCGGCGGGCCAACCTAGACCCGGGGTCGTGGGGACGACCCTATAATCGTCGGGCAAGCCGGCGGCTGGCCAACTTTGGCCCGTGGTCGTGGGGACGACCCTATAGTCGTCGGACATGTCGGCGGCGAGCCAACATTGACCCGGGGTCGTGGGGACGACTCTATAGTCGTCGGATAAGTCGGCAGCTTGCCAACTTTTGGGCCGGGGTCGTGGGGACGACCCTATAGTCGTCAGACATGACGGTGGCGAGCCAACCTAGTCCCGGGGTCGTGGGGACGACCCTATAGTCGTCGGACATGTTGGCGGCTGGTCAACCTAGTCCCGGGGTCGTATGGACGACCCTATAGTCGTCGGACAAGTCGGCGGCGAGCCCACCTAGTCGGGGGGTCGTGGGGACGACCCTATAGTCGTCGGACAAGTCGGCGGCCGGCCAACCTAGTCCGGGGGTCGTGGGGACGACCCTATAGTCGTCGGACAAGTCGGCGGCGAGCCCACCTAGTCGGGGGGTCGTGGGGACGACCCTATAGTCGTCGGACAAGTCGGCGGCCGGCCAACCTAGTCCGGGGGTCGTGGGGACGACCCTATAGTCGTCGGACATGACGGTGGCGGGCCAGTCTAGTCCCGGGTCGTGGGGACGACCCTATAGTCGTCGGACATGTCGGCGGCTGGCCAACTTTGGCCCGTGGTCGTGGGGACGACCGTATGGTCGTCGGATAAGTCGGCAGCTTGCCAACTTTGGGCCAGGGTCGTGGGAACGACCCTATAGTCGTCGGACAAGTCGGGGGCGAGCCCACCTAGTCCGGGGGTCGTGGGGACGACCCTATAGTCGTCGGACAAGTCGGCGGCCGGCCAACCTAGTCCGGGGGTCGTGGGGACGACCCTATATTCGTCGGACAAGCCGGCGGCTGGCCAACTTTGGCCCGTGGTCGTGGGGACGACCCTAAAGTCGTCGGACAAGTCGGCGGCGGGCCAACCTAGTCGCGGGGTCGTGGGGATGACCCTATAGTCGTCGGACAAGTCGGCGGCGAGCCCACCTAGTCGGGGGGTCGTGGGGACGACCCTATAGTCGTCGGACAAGTCAGCGGCTGGTCAACATTGGCCCGTGGTCGTGGGGACGACCATATAGTCGTCGGACATGACGGTGGCGGGCCACTCTAGTCCCGGCTCGTGGGGACGACCCTATAGTCGTCGGACATGTCCGCGGCTGGCCAACTTTGGCCCGGGGTCGTGGGGACGACCCTATAGTCGTCGGATATGTCGGCGGCAGGCCAACTTTGGCCCGTGGTCGTGGGGACGACCCTATAGTCGTCGGACAAGTCGGCGGCGGGCCAACCTAGTCCCGGGGTCGTGGGGACGACCCTATATTCGTCGGACAAGCCGGCGGCTGGCCAACTTTGGCCCGTGGTCGTGGGGACGACCCTATAGTCGTCGGACAAGTCGGCGGCTGTCCAACTTTGGCCCGGGGTCGTGGGGACGACCCTATAGTCGTCGGACTTGACGGTGGCGGGCCAATCTAGTCCCGGGGTCGTGGGGACGACCCTATAGTCGTCAGACATGTCGGTGGCGAGCCAACCTAGTCCCGGGGTCGTGGGGACGACCCTATAGTCGTCGGACAAGTCGGCGGCGGGCCAACCTAGTCCCGGGGTCGTGGGGATGACCCTATAGTCGTCGGACAAGTCGGCGGCGAGCCCACCTAGTCGGGGGGTCGTGGGGACGACCCTATAGTCGTCGGACAAGTCGGCGGCCGGCCAACCTAGTCCGGCGGTCGTGGGGACGACCCTATAGTCGTCGGACAAGTCAGCGGCTGGCCTACATTGGCCCGTGGTCGTGGGGACGACCATATAGT
This sequence comes from Andrena praecox, assembly GCA_963932275.1. Lineage (NCBI taxonomy): Eukaryota > Metazoa > Arthropoda > Insecta > Hymenoptera > Andrenidae > Andrena > Andrena praecox. The sequence goes on along the minus strand of CAWVQO010000024.1, from coordinate 1,674,643 downwards.
CATCCGACATGACGGTGGCGGGCCAGTCTAGTCCCGGGTCATGGGGACGACCCTATAGTCGTCGGACAAGTCGGCGGCTGGCCAACTTTGGCCCGTGGTCGTGGGGACGACCCTATAGTCGTCGGAAATGTCGGTGGCTGTCCAACTTTGGCCCGGGGGTCGTGGGGACGACCCTATAGTCGTCGGACATGTCGGCGGCGAGCCAACATTGACCCGGGGTCGTGGGGACGACTCTATAGTCGTCGGATAAGTCGGCAGCTTGCCAACTTTTGGGCCGGGGTCGTGGGGACGACCCTATAGTCGTCGGACATGTCGGCGGCTGGCCTACTTTGGCCCGTGGTCGTGGGGACGACCCTATAGTCGTCGGACATAACGGTGGCGGGCCAATCTAGTCCCGGGGTCGTGGGGACGACCCTATAGTCGTCGGATAAGTCGGCAGCTTGCCAACTTTGGGCCGGGGTCGTGGGAACGACACTATAGTCGTCGGACAAGTCGGCGGCGAGCCCACCTAGTCGGGGGGTCGTGGGGACGACCCTATAGTCGTCGGACAAGTCGGCGGCCGGCCAACCTAGTCCGGGGGTCGTGGGGACGACCCTATAGTCGTCGGACATGACGGTGGCGGGCCAGTCTAGTCCCGGGTCGTGGGGACGACCCTATAGTCGTCGGACATGTCGGCGGCTGGCCAACTTTGGCCCGTGGTCGTGGGGACGACCGTATGGTCGTCGGAAATGTCGGTGGCTGTCCAACTTTGGCCCAGGCGTCGTGGGGACGACCCTATAGTCGTCGAACATGTCGGCGGCGAGCCAACATTGACCCGGGGTCGTGGGGACGACTCTATAGTCGTCGGACATGTCGGTGGCGGGCCAGTCAAGTCCCGGGTCGTGGGGACGACCCTATAGTCGTCGGAAATGACGGTGGCGGGCCAATCTAGTCCCGGGGTCGTGGGGACGACCCTACAGTCGTCGGACAAGTCGGCGGCGAGCCAATCTAGTCCCGCGGTCGTGGGGACGACCCTATAGTCGTCGGACAAGTCAGCGGCTGGCCAACATTGGCCCGTGGTCGTGGGGACGACCATATAGTCGTCGGACATGACGGTGGCGGGCCACTCTAGTCCCGGGTCGTGGGGACGACCCTATAGTCGTCGGACATGTCGGCGGGTGGCCAACTTTGGCCCGGGGTCGTGGGGACGACCCTATAGTCGTCGGATATGTCGGCGGCTGGCCAACTTTGGCCCGTGGTCGTGGGGACGACCCTATAGTCGTCGGACAAGTCGGCGGCGGGCCAACCTAGACCCGGGGTCGTGGGGACGACCCTATAATCGTCGGGCAAGCCGGCGGCTGGCCAACTTTGGCCCGTGGTCGTGGGGACGACCCTATAGTCGTCGGACAAGTCGGCGGCGGGCCAACCTAGACCCGGGGTCGTGGGGACGACCCTATAATCGTCGGGCAAGCCGGCGGCTGGCCAACTTTGGCCCGTGGTCGTGGGGACGACCCTATAGTCGTCGGACATGTCGGCGGCGAGCCAACATTGACCCGGGGTCGTGGGGACGACTCTATAGTCGTCGGATAAGTCGGCAGCTTGCCAACTTTTGGGCCGGGGTCGTGGGGACGACCCTATAGTCGTCAGACATGACGGTGGCGAGCCAACCTAGTCCCGGGGTCGTGGGGACGACCCTATAGTCGTCGGACATGTTGGCGGCTGGTCAACCTAGTCCCGGGGTCGTATGGACGACCCTATAGTCGTCGGACAAGTCGGCGGCGAGCCCACCTAGTCGGGGGGTCGTGGGGACGACCCTATAGTCGTCGGACAAGTCGGCGGCCGGCCAACCTAGTCCGGGGGTCGTGGGGACGACCCTATAGTCGTCGGACAAGTCGGCGGCGAGCCCACCTAGTCGGGGGGTCGTGGGGACGACCCTATAGTCGTCGGACAAGTCGGCGGCCGGCCAACCTAGTCCGGGGGTCGTGGGGACGACCCTATAGTCGTCGGACATAACGGTGGCGGGCCAATCTAGTCCCGGGGTCGTGGGGACGACCCTATAGTCGTCGGACAAGTCGGCGGCGGGCCTATCTAGTCCCGGGGTCGTGGGGACGACCCTATAGTCGTCGGACATGACGGTGGCGGGCCAGTCTAGTCCCGGGGTCGTGGGGACGACCCTATAGTCGTCGGACATGTCGGCGGCTGGCCAACTTTGGCCCGTGGTCGTGGGGAGGACCCTATACTCGTCGGACAAGTCGGCGGCGTACCAACCTAGTCCGGGGGTCGTGGGGACGACCCTGTAGTCGTCGGACATGACGGTGGCGGGCCAGTCTAGTCCCGGGTCATGGGGACGACCCTATAGTCGTCGGACAAGCCGGCGGCTGGCCAACTTTGGCCCGTGGTCGTGGGGACGACCCTATAGTCGTCGGACATACCGGTGGCGGGCCAATCTCGTCCCGGGGTCGTGGGGACGACCCTATACTCGTCGGACAAGTCGGCGGCGTACCAACCTAGTCCGGGGGTCGTGGGGACGACCCTATAATCGTCAGACAAGTCGGCGGCGGGCCAACCTAGTCCCGGGGTCGTGGGGATGACCCTATAGTCGTCGGACAAGTCGGCGGCGAGCCCACCTAGTCGGGGGGTCGTGGGGACGACCCTATAGACGTCAGACAAGTCGGCGGCGGGACTACCTAGTCCCGGGGTCGTGGGGACGACCCTATAGTCGTCGGACAAGTCAGCGGCTGGCCTACATTGGCCCGTGGTCGTGGGGACGACCATATAGTCGTCGGACATGACGGTGGCGGGCCAGTCTAGTCCCGGGTCATGGGGACGACCCTATAGTCGTCGGACAAGTCGGCGGCTGGCCAACTTTGGCCCGTGGTCGTGGGGACGACCCTATAGTCGTCGGACTTGACGGTGGCGGGCCAATCTAGTCCCGGGGTCGTGGGGACGACCCTATAGTCGTCAGACATGTCGGTGGCGAGCCAACCTAGTCCCGGGGTCGTGGGGACGACCCTATAGTCGTCGGACAAGTCGGCGGCGGGCCAACCTAGTCCCGGGGTCGTGGGGATGACCCTATAGTCGTCGGACAAGTCGGCGGCGAGCCCACCTAGTCGGGGGGTCGTGGGGACGACCCTATAGTCGTCGGACAAGTCGGCGGCCGGCCAACCTAGTCCGGCGGTCGTGGGGACGACCCTATAGTCGTCGGACATGACGGTGGCGGGCCAGTCTAGTCCCGGGTCGTGGGGACGACCCTATAGTCGTCGGACAAGTCAGCGGCTGGCCATCATTGGCCCGTGGTCGTGGGGACGACCATATGGTCGTCGGACATGACGGTGGCGGGCCACTCTAGTCCCGGGTCGTGGGGACGACCCTATAGTCGTCGGACATGTCGGCGGCTGGCCAACTTTGGCCCGGGGTCGTGGGGACGACCCTATAGTCGTCGGATATGTCGGCGGCTGGCCAACTTTGGCCCGTGATCGTGGGACGACCCTATAGTCGTCGGACATAACGGTGGCGGGCCAATCTAGTCCCGGGGTCGTGGGGACGACCCTATAGTCGTCAGACAAGTCGGCGGCGGGCCTACCTAGTCGCGGGGTCGTGGGGACGACCCTATAGTCGTCGGACAAGTCAGCGGCTGGCCTACATTGGCCCGTGGTCGTGGGGACGACCATATAGTCGTCCGACATGACGGTGGCGGGCCAGTCTAGTCCCGGGTCATGGGGACGACCCTATAGTCGTCGGACAAGTCGGCGGCTGGCCAACTTTGGCCCGTGGTCGTGGGGACGACCCTATAGTCGTCGGAAATGTCGGTGGCTGTCCAACTTTGGCCCGGGGGTCGTGGGGACGACCCTATAGTCGTCGGACATGTCGGCGGCGAGCCAACATTGACCCGGGGTCGTGGGGACGACTCTATAGTCGTCGGATAAGTCGGCAGCTTGCCAACTTTTGGGCCGGGGTCGTGGGGACGACCCTATAGTCGTCGGACATGTCGGCGGCTGGCCTACTTTGGCCCGTGGTCGTGGGGACGACCCTATAGTCGTCGGACATAACGGTGGCGGGCCAATCTAGTCCCGGGGTCGTGGGGACGACCCTATAGTCGTCGGATAAGTCGGCAGCTTGCCAACTTTGGGCCGGGGTCGTGGGAACGACACTATAGTCGTCGGACAAGTCGGCGGCGAGCCCACCTAGTCGGGGGGTCGTGGGGACGACCCTATAGTCGTCGGACAAGTCGGCGGCCGGCCAACCTAGTCCGGGGGTCGTGGGGACGACCCTATAGTCGTCGGACATGACGGTGGCGGGCCAGTCTAGTCCCGGGTCGTGGGGACGACCCTATAGTCGTCGGACATGTCGGCGGCTGGCCAACTTTGGCCCGTGGTCGTGGGGACGACCGTATGGTCGTCGGAAATGTCGGTGGCTGTCCAACTTTGGCCCAGGCGTCGTGGGGACGACCCTATAGTCGTCGAACATGTCGGCGGCGAGCCAACATTGACCCGGGGTCGTGGGGACGACTCTATAGTCGTCGGACATGTCGGTGGCGGGCCAGTCAAGTCCCGGGTCGTGGGGACGACCCTATAGTCGTCGGAAATGACGGTGGCGGGCCAATCTAGTCCCGGGGTCGTGGGGACGACCCTACAGTCGTCGGACAAGTCGGCGGCGAGCCAATCTAGTCCCGCGGTCGTGGGGACGACCCTATAGTCGTCGGACAAGTCAGCGGCTGGCCAACATTGGCCCGTGGTCGTGGGGACGACCATATAGTCGTCGGACATGACGGTGGCGGGCCACTCTAGTCCCGGGTCGTGGGGACGACCCTATAGTCGTCGGACATGTCGGCGGGTGGCCAACTTTGGCCCGGGGTCGTGGGGACGACCCTATAGTCGTCGGATATGTCGGCGGCTGGCCAACTTTGGCCCGTGGTCGTGGGGACGACCCTATAGTCGTCGGACAAGTCGGCGGCGGGCCAACCTAGACCCGGGGTCGTGGGGACGACCCTATAATCGTCGGGCAAGCCGGCGGCTGGCCAACTTTGGCCCGTGGTCGTGGGGACGACCCTATAGTCGTCGGACAAGTCGGCGGCGGGCCAACCTAGACCCGGGGTCGTGGGGACGACCCTATAATCGTCGGGCAAGCCGGCGGCTGGCCAACTTTGGCCCGTGGTCGTGGGGACGACCCTATAGTCGTCGGACATGTCGGCGGCGAGCCAACATTGACCCGGGGTCGTGGGGACGACTCTATAGTCGTCGGATAAGTCGGCAGCTTGCCAACTTTTGGGCCGGGGTCGTGGGGACGACCCTATAGTCGTCAGACATGACGGTGGCGAGCCAACCTAGTCCCGGGGTCGTGGGGACGACCCTATAGTCGTCGGACATGTTGGCGGCTGGTCAACCTAGTCCCGGGGTCGTATGGACGACCCTATAGTCGTCGGACAAGTCGGCGGCGAGCCCACCTAGTCGGGGGGTCGTGGGGACGACCCTATAGTCGTCGGACAAGTCGGCGGCCGGCCAACCTAGTCCGGGGGTCGTGGGGACGACCCTATAGTCGTCGGACAAGTCGGCGGCGAGCCCACCTAGTCGGGGGGTCGTGGGGACGACCCTATAGTCGTCGGACAAGTCGGCGGCCGGCCAACCTAGTCCGGGGGTCGTGGGGACGACCCTATAGTCGTCGGACATAACGGTGGCGGGCCAATCTAGTCCCGGGGTCGTGGGGACGACCCTATAGTCGTCGGACAAGTCGGCGGCGGGCCTATCTAGTCCCGGGGTCGTGGGGACGACCCTATAGTCGTCGGACATGACGGTGGCGGGCCAGTCTAGTCCCGGGGTCGTGGGGACGACCCTATAGTCGTCGGACATGTCGGCGGCTGGCCAACTTTGGCCCGTGGTCGTGGGGAGGACCCTATACTCGTCGGACAAGTCGGCGGCGTACCAACCTAGTCCGGGGGTCGTGGGGACGACCCTGTAGTCGTCGGACATGACGGTGGCGGGCCAGTCTAGTCCCGGGTCATGGGGACGACCCTATAGTCGTCGGACAAGCCGGCGGCTGGCCAACTTTGGCCCGTGGTCGTGGGGACGACCCTATAGTCGTCGGACATACCGGTGGCGGGCCAATCTCGTCCCGGGGTCGTGGGGACGACCCTATACTCGTCGGACAAGTCGGCGGCGTACCAACCTAGTCCGGGGGTCGTGGGGACGACCCTATAATCGTCAGACAAGTCGGCGGCGGGCCAACCTAGTCCCGGGGTCGTGGGGATGACCCTATAGTCGTCGGACAAGTCGGCGGCGAGCCCACCTAGTCGGGGGGTCGTGGGGACGACCCTATAGACGTCAGACAAGTCGGCGGCGGGCCTACCTAGTCCCGGGGTCGTGGGGACGACCCTATAGTCGTCGGACAAGTCAGCGGCTGGCCTACATTGGCCCGTGGTCGTGGGGACGACCATATAGTCGTCGGACATGACGGTGGCGGGCCAGTCTAGTCCCGGGTCATGGGGACGACCCTATAGTCGTCGGACAAGTCGGCGGCTGGCCAACTTTGGCCCGTGGTCGTGGGGACGACCCTATAGTCGTCGGACATGTCGGCGGCTGGCCAACTTTGGCCCCTGGTCGTGGGGACGACCCAATAGTGGTCGGACATGTCGGCGGCTGGCCAACCTAGTCCCGAGGTCGTGGGGACGACCCTATAGTCGTCGGACTTGACGGTGGCGGGCTAATCTACTCCCGGGGTCGTGGGGACGACCCTACAGTCGGACATTTCGGCGGCTTGCCAACTTTGGCCCGGGGTCGTGGGGACGACCCTATAGTCGTCGGACTTGACGGTGGCGGGCCAATCTAGTCCCGGGGTCGTGGGGACGACCCTACAGTCGTCGGACATTTCGGCGGCGGGCCCAGCTTGTCCCGGGGTCGTGGGGACGACCCTATAATCGTCGGAGATGACGGTGGCGGGCCAATCTAGTCTCGGGGTCGTGGGGACGACCCTATAGTCGTCGGACATGTCGGCGGATGGCCAACTTTGGCCCGGGGTCCTGGGGACGACCCTATAGTCGTCGGACATGTTAGCGGCTTGTCAGCCTAGTCCCGGGGTCGTGTGTACGACCCTATAGTCGTCGGACAAGTCGGCGGCGGGCCAACCTAGCCCCGGGGTCGTGGGGACGGCCCTACAGTCGTCGGACATTTCGGCGGGTTGCCAACTTTGGCCCGGGGTCGTGGGGACGACCCTATAGTCGTCGGACATGTCGGCGGCTGGCCAACTTTGGCCCGGTGTCGTGGGGACGACCCTATTGTCGTCGGACATGACGGTAGCGGGCCAATCTAGTCTCGGGGTCGTGGGGACGACCCTATAGTCGTCGGACATGTCGGCGGCTGGCCAACTTTGGCCCGGGGTCGTGGGGACGATCCAATAATCGTCGGACATGCCGGCGGCTGGCCAACTTTGGCCCGGGGTCGTGGGGACGATCCAATAATCGTCGGACATGTCGGCGGCTGGCCAACTTTGGCCCGTGGTGGTGGGGACGACCCTATAGTCGTTGGACATGACGGTGGCGGGCCAATCTAGTCCCGGGGTCGTGGGGACGACCCTATAGGCGTCGGACAAGACGGCGGCTGGACATCTTTGGCCCGGGGTCGTGGGGACGACCCTATAGTCGTCGGACATGTCGGCGGCTGGCCAACTTTGGCCCGTGGTCGTGGGGACGACCCAATAGTGGTCGGACATGTCGGCGGCTGGCCAACCTAGTCCCGAGGTCGTGGGGACGACCCTATAGTCGTCGGACTTGACGGTGGCGGGCCAATCTAGTCCCGGGGTCGTGGGGACGACCCTATAGTCGTCGGACAAGTCGGCGGCGGGCCAACCTAGTCCCGGGGTCGTGGGGATGACCCTATAGTCGTCGGATATGTCGGCGGCAGGCCAACTTTGGCCCGTGGTCGTGGGGACGACCCTATAGTCGTCGGACAAGTCGGCGGCGGGCCAACCTAGTCCCGGGGTCGTGGGGACGACCCTATAATCGTCAGACAAGTCGGCGGCGGGCCAACCTAGTCCCGGGGTCGTGGGGATGACCCTATAGTCGTCGGACAAGTCGGCGGCGAGCCCACCTAGTCGGGGGGTCGTGGGGACGACCCTATAGACGTCAGACAAGTCGGCGGCGGGCCTACCTAGTCCCGGGGTCGTGGGGACGACCCTATAGTCGTCGGACAAGTCAGCGGCTGGCCTACATTGGCCCGTGGTCGTGGGGACGACCATATAGTCGTCGGACATGACGGTGGCGGGCCAGTCTAGTCCCGGGTCATGGGGACGACCCTATAGTCGTCGGACAAGTCGGCGGCTGGCCAACTTTGGCCCGTGGTCGTGGGGACGACCCTATAGTCGTCGGACATGTCGGCGGCTGGCCAACTTTGGCCCCTGGTCGTGGGGACGACCCAATAGTGGTCGGACATGTCGGCGGCTGGCCAACCTAGTCCCGAGGTCGTGGGGACGACCCTATAGTCGTCGGACTTGACGGTGGCGGGCTAATCTACTCCCGGGGTCGTGGGGACGACCCTACAGTCGGACATTTCGGCGGCTTGCCAACTTTGGCCCGGGGTCGTGGGGACGACCCTATAGTCGTCGGACTTGACGGTGGCGGGCCAATCTAGTCCCGGTGTCGTGGGGACGACCCTACAGTCGTCGGACATTTCGGCGGCGGGCCAAGCTTGTGCCGGGGTCGTGGGGACGACCCTATAATCGTCGGAGATGACGGTGGCGGGCCAATCTAGTCTCGGGGTCGTGGGGACGACCCTATAGTCGTCGGACATGTCGGCGGCTGGCAAACTTCGGCCCGGGGTTCTGGGGACGACCGTATAGTCGTCGGACATTTCGGCGGGTTGCCAATCTAGCCCCGAGGTCGTGGGGACGACCCAATAGTCGTCGGACATGTCGGCGGCTGGCCAACTTTGGCCCCTTGTCGTGGGGACGACCCTACAGTCGGACCTTTCGGCGGCTTGCCAACTTTGGCCCGGGGTCGTGGGGACGACCCTATAGTCGTCGGACTTGACGGTGGCGGGCCAATCTAGTCCCGGGGTCGTGGGGACGACCCTACAGTCGTCGGACATTTCGGCGGCGGGCCCAGCTTGTCCCGGGGTCGTGGGGACGACCCTATAATCGTCGGAGATGACGGTGGCGGGCCAATCTAGTCTCAGGGTCGTGGGGACGACCCTATAGTCGTCGGACATGTCGGCGGCTGGCCAACTTTGGCCCGGGGTCCTGGGGACGACCCTATAGTCGTCGGACATGTTAGCGGCTTGTCAGCCTAGTCCCGGGGTCGTGTGTACGACCCTATAGTCGTCGGACAAGTCGGCGGCGGGCCAACCTAGCCCCGGGGTCGTGGGGACGGCCCTACAGTCGTCGGACATTTCGGCGGGTTGCCAACTTTGGCCCGGGGTCGTGGGGACGACCCTATAGTCGTCGGACATGTCGGCGGCGGGCCTACCTAGTCGCGGGGTCGTGGGGACGACCCTATAGTCGTCGGACAAGTCAGCGGCTGGCCTACATTGGCCCGTGGTCGTGGGGACGACCATATAGTCGTCCGACATGACGGTGGCGGGCCAGTCTAGTCCCGGGTCATGGGGACGACCCTATAGTCGTCGGACAAGTCGGCGGCTGGCCAACTTTGGCCCGTGGTCGTGGGGACGACCCTATAGTCGTCGGAAATGTCGGTGGCTGTCCAACTTTGGCCCGGGGGTCGTGGGGACGACCCTATAGTCGTCGGACATGTCGGCGGCGAGCCAACATTGACCCGGGGTCGTGGGGACGACTCTATAGTCGTCGGATAAGTCGGCAGCTTGCCAACTTTTGGGCCGGGGTCGTGGGGACGACCCTATAGTCGTCGGACATGTCGGCGGCTGGCCAACTTTGGCCCGTGGTCGTGGGGACGACCCTATAGTCGTCGGACATAACGGTGGCGGGCCAATCTAGTCCCGGGGTCGTGGGGACGACCCTATAGTCGTCGGATAAGTCGGCAGCTTGCCAACTTTGGGCCGGGGTCGTGGGAACGACACTATAGTCGTCGGACAAGTCGGCGGCGAGCCCACCTAGTCGGGGGGTCGTGGGGACGACCCTATAGTCGTCGGACAAGTCGGCGGCCGGCCAACCTAGTCCGGGGGTCGTGGGGACGACCCTATAGTCGTCGGACATGACGGTGGCGGGCCAGTCTAGTCCCGGGTCGTGGGGACGACCCTATAGTCGTCGGACATGTCGGCGGCTGGCCAACTTTGGCCCGTGGTCGTGGGGACGACCGTATGGTCGTCGGATAAGTCGGCAGCTTGCCAACTTTGGGCCAGGGTCGTGGGAACGACCCTATAGTCGTCGGACAAGTCGGGGGCGAGCCCACCTAGTCCGGGGGTCGTGGGGACGACCCTATAGTCGTCGGACAAGTCGGCGGCCGGCCAACCTAGTCCGGGGGTCGTGGGGACGACCCTATATTCGTCGGACAAGCCGGCGGCTGGCCAACTTTGGCCCGTGGTCGTGGGGACGACCCTAAAGTCGTCGGACAAGTCGGCGGCGGGCCAACCTAGTCGCGGGGTCGTGGGGATGACCCTATAGTCGTCGGACAAGTCGGCGGCGAGCCCACCTAGTCGGGGGGTCGTGGGGACGACCCTATAGTCGTCGGACAAGTCAGCGGCTGGTCAACATTGGCCCGTGGTCGTGGGGACGACCATATAGTCGTCGGACATGACGGTGGCGGGCCACTCTAGTCCCGGCTCGTGGGGACGACCCTATAGTCGTCGGACATGTCCGCGGCTGGCCAACTTTGGCCCGGGGTCGTGGGGACGACCCTATAGTCGTCGGATATGTCGGCGGCAGGCCAACTTTGGCCCGTGGTCGTGGGGACGACCCTATAGTCGTCGGACAAGTCGGCGGCGGGCCAACCTAGTCCCGGGGTCGTGGGGACGACCCTATATTCGTCGGACAAGCCGGCGGCTGGCCAACTTTGGCCCGTGGTCGTGGGGACGACCCTATAGTCGTCGGACAAGTCGGCGGCTGTCCAACTTTGGCCCGGGGTCGTGGGGACGACCCTATAGTCGTCGGACTTGACGGTGGCGGGCCAATCTAGTCCCGGGGTCGTGGGGACGACCCTATAGTCGTCAGACATGTCGGTGGCGAGCCAACCTAGTCCCGGGGTCGTGGGGACGACCCTATAGTCGTCGGACAAGTCGGCGGCGGGCCAACCTAGTCCCGGGGTCGTGGGGATGACCCTATAGTCGTCGGACAAGTCGGCGGCGAGCCCACCTAGTCGGGGGGTCGTGGGGACGACCCTATAGTCGTCGGACAAGTCGGCGGCCGGCCAACCTAGTCCGGCGGTCGTGGGGACGACCCTATAGTCGTCGGACATGACGGTGGCGGGCCAGTCTAGTCCCGGGTCGTGGGGACGACCCTATAGTCGTCGGACAAGTCAGCGGCTGGCCATCATTGGCCCGTGGTCGTGGGGACGACCATATGGTCGTCGGACATGACGGTGGCGGGCCACTCTAGTCCCGGGTCGTGGGGACGACCCTATAGTCGTCGGACATGTCGGCGGCTGGCCAACTTTGGCCCGGGGTCGTGGGGACGACCCTATAGTCGTCGGATATGTCGGCGGCTGGCCAACTTTGGCCCGTGATCGTGGGACGACCCTATAGTCGTCGGACATAACGGTGGCGGGCCAATCTAGTCCCGGGGTCGTGGGGACGACCCTATAGTCGTCAGACAAGTCGGCGGCGGGCCTACCTAGTCGCGGGGTCGTGGGGACGACCCTATAGTCGTCGGACAAGTCAGCGGCTGGCCTACATTGGCCCGTGGTCGTGGGGACGACCATATAGTCGTCCGACATGACGGTGGCGGGCCAGTCTAGTCCCGGGTCATGGGGACGACCCTATAGTCGTCGGACAAGTCGGCGGCTGGCCAACTTTGGCCCGTGGTCGTGGGGACGACCCTATAGTCGTCGGAAATGTCGGTGGCTGTCCAACTTTGGCCCGGGGGTCGTGGGGACGACCCTATAGTCGTCGGACATGTCGGCGGCGAGCCAACATTGACCCGGGGTCGTGGGGACGACTCTATAGTCGTCGGATAAGTCGGCAGCTTGCCAACTTTTGGGCCGGGGTCGTGGGGACGACCCTATAGTCGTCGGACATGTCGGCGGCTGGCCAACTTTGGCCCGTGGTCGTGGGGACGACCCTATAGTCGTCGGACATAACGGTGGCGGGCCAATCTAGTCCCGGGGTCGTGGGGACGACCCTATAGTCGTCGGATAAGTCGGCAGCTTGCCAACTTTGGGCCGGGGTCGTGGGAACGACACTATAGTCGTCGGACAAGTCGGCGGCTGGCCAACTTTGGCCCGTGGTCGTGGGGACGACCGTATGGTCGTCGGAAATGTCGGTGGCTGTCCAACTTTGGCCCAGGCGTCGTGGGGACGACCCTATAGTCGTCGGACATGTCGGCGGCGAGCCAACATTGACCCGGGGTCGTGGGGACGACTCTATAGTCGTCGGACATGTCGGTGGCGGGCCAGTCAAGTCCCGGGTCGTGGGGACGACCCTATAGTCGTCAGACAAGTCGGCGGCGGGCCTACCTAGTCGGGGGGTCGTGGGGACGACCCTATAGTCGTCGGACAAGTCGGCGGCCGGCCAACCTAGTCCGGGGGTCGTGGGGACGACCCTATAGTCGTCGGACATGACGGTGGCGGGCCAGTCTAGTCCCGGGTCGTGGGGACGACCCTATAGTCGTCGGACATGTCGGCGGCTGGCCAACTTTGGCCCGTGGTCGTGGGGACGACCGTATGGTCGTCGGAAATGTCGGTGGCTGTCCAACTTTGGCCCAGGCGTCGTGGGGACGACCCTATAGTCGTCGGACATGTCGGCGGCGAGCCAACATTGACCCGGGGTCGTGGGGACGACTCTATAGTCGTCGGACATGTCGGTGGCGGGCCAGTCAAGTCCCGGGTCGTGGGGACGACCCTATAGTCGTCGGAAATGACGGTGGCGGGCCAATCTAGTCCCGGGGTCGTGGGGACGACCCTACAGTCGTCGGACAAGTCGGCGGCGAGCCAATCTAGTCCCGCGGTCGTGGGGACGACCCTATAGTCGTCGGACAAGTCAGCGGCTGGCCAACATTGGCCCGTGGTCGTGGGGACGACCATATAGTCGTCGGACATGACGGTGGCGGGCCACTCTAGTCCCGGGTCGTGGGGACGACCCTATAGTCGTCGGACATGTCGGCGGGTGGCCAACTTTGGCCCGGGGTCGTGGGGACGACCCTATAGTCGTCGGATATGTCGGCGGCTGGCCAACTTTGGCCCGTGGTCGTGGGGACGACCCTATAGTCGTCGGACAAGTCGGCGGCGGGCCAACCTAGACCCGGGGTCGTGGGGACGACCCTATAATCGTCGGGCAAGCCGGCGGCTGGCCAACTTTGGCCCGTGGTCGTGGGGACGACCCTATAGTCGTCGGACAAGTCGGCGGCGGGCCAACCTAGACCCGGGGTCGTGGGGACGACCCTATAATCGTCGGGCAAGCCGGCGGCTGGCCAACTTTGGCCCGTGGTCGTGGGGACGACCCTATAGTCGTCGGACAAGTCGGCGGCTGTCCAACTGTGGCCCGGGGTCGTGGGGACGACCCTATAGTCGTCGGACTTGACGGTGGCGGGCCAATCTAGTCCCGGTGTCGTGGGGACGACCCTATAGTCGTCAGACATGACGGTGGCGAGCCAACCTAGTCCCGGGGTCGTGGGGACGACCCTATAGTCGTCGGACATGTTGGCGGCTGGTCAACCTAGTCCCGGGGTCGTATGGACGACCCTATAGTCGTCGGACAAGTCGGCGGCGAGCCCACCTAGTCGGGGGGTCGTGGGGACGACCCTATAGTCGTCGGACAAGTCGGCGGCCGGCCAACCTAGTCCGGGGGTCGTGGGGACGACCCTATAGTCGTCGGACAAGTCGGCGGCGAGCCCACCTAGTCGGGGGGTCGTGGGGACGACCCTATAGTCGTCGGACAAGTCGGCGGCCGGCCAACCTAGTCCGGGGGTCGTGGGGACGACCCTATAGTCGTCGGACATAACGGTGGCGGGCCAATCTAGTCCCGGGGTCGTGGGGACGACCCTATAGTCGTCGGACAAGTCGGCGGCGGGCCTATCTAGTCCCGGGGTCGTGGGGACGACCCTATAGTCGTCGGACATGACGGTGGCGGGCCAGTCTAGTCCCGGGGTCGTGGGGACGACCCTATAGTCGTCGGACATGTCGGCGGCTGGCCAACTTTGGCCCGTGGTCGTGGGGAGGACCCTATACTCGTCGGACAAGTCGGCGGCGTACCAACCTAGTCCGGGGGTCGTGGGGACGACCCTGTAGTCGTCGGACATGACGGTGGCGGGCCAGTCTAGTCCCGGGTCATGGGGACGACCCTATAGTCGTCGGACAAGCCGGCGGCTGGCCAACTTTGGCCCGTGGTCGTGGGGACGACCCTATAGTCGTCGGACATACCGGTGGCGGGCCAATCTCGTCCCGGGGTCGTGGGGACGACCCTATACTCGTCGGACAAGTCGGCGGCGTACCAACCTAGTCCGGGGGTCGTGGGGACGACCCTGTAGTCGTCGGACATGACGGTGGCGGGCCAATCTAGTCCCGGGGTCGTGGGGACGACCCTACAGTCGTCGGACAAGTCGGCGGCGAGCCAATCTAGTCCCGCGGTCGTGGGGACGACCCTATAGTCGTCGGACAAGTCAGCGGCTGGCCAACATTGGCCCGTGGTCGTGGGGACGACCATATAGTCGTCGGACATGACGGTGGCGGGCCATTCTAGTCCCGGGTCGTGGGGACGATCCTATAGTCGTCGGACATGTCGGCGGCTGGCCAACTTTGGCCCGGGGTCGTGGGGACGACCCTATAGTCGTCGGATATGTCGGCGGCAGGCCAACTTTGGCCCGTGGTCGTGGGGACGACCCTATAGTCGTCGGACAAGTCGGCGGCGGGCCAACCTAGTCCCGGGGTCGTGGGGACGACCCTATAATCGTCGGACAAGCCGGCGGCTGGCCAACTTTGGCCCGTGGTCGTGGGGACGACCCTATAGTCGTCGGACAAGTCGGCGGCTGTCCAACTTTGGCCCGGGGTCGTGGGGACGACCCTATAGTCGTCGGACTTGACGGTGGCGGGCCAATCTAGTCCCGGGGTCGTGGGGACGACCCTATAGTCGTCGGACAAGTCGGCGGCGGGCCAACCTAGTCCCGGGGTCGTGGGGATGACCCTATAGCCGTCGGATATGTCGGCGGCAGGCCAACTTTGGCCCGTGGTCATGGGGACGACCCTATAGTCGTCGGACAAGTCGGCGGCGGGCCAACCTAGTCCCGGGGTCGTGGGGACGACCCTATAATCGTCAGACAAGTCGGCGGCGGGCCAACCTAGTCCCGGGGTCGTGGGGATGACCCTATAGTCGTCGGACAAGTCGGCGGCGAGCCCACCTATTCGGGGGGTCGTGGGGACGACCCTATGGTCGTCAGACAAGTCGGCGGCGGGCCTACCTAGTCCCGGGGTCGTGGGGACGACCCTATAGTCGTCGGACAAGTCAGCGGCTGCCCTACATTGGCCCGTGGTCGTGGGGACGACCATATAGTCGTCGGACATGACGGTGGCGGGCCAGTCTAGTCCCGGGTCATGGGGACGACCCTATAGTCGTCGGACAAGTCGGCGGCTGGCCAACTTTGGCCCGTGGTCGTGGGGACGACCCTATAGTCGTCGGACATACCGGTGGCGGGCCAATATCGTCCCGGGGTCGTGGGGACGACCCTATACTCGTCGGACAAGTCGGCGGCGTACCAACCTAGTCCGGGGGTCGTGGGGACGACCCTGTAGTCGTCGGACATGACGGTGGCGGGCCAATCTAGTCCCGGGGTCGTGGGGACGACCCTACAGTCGTCGGACAAGTCGGCGGCGAGCCAATCTAGTCCCGCGGTCGTGGGGACGACCCTATAGTCGTCGGACAAGTCAGCGGCTGCCCTACATTGGCCCGTGGTCGTGGGGACGACCATATAGTCGTCGGACATGACGGTGGCGGGCCAGTCTAGTCCCGGGTCATGGGGACGACCCTATAGTCGTCGGACAAGTCGGCGGCTGGCCAACTTTGGCCCGTGGTCGTGGGGACGACCCTATAGTCGTCGGACATACCGGTGGCGGGCCAATCTCGTCCCGGGGTCGTGGGGACGACCCTATACTCGTCGGACAAGTCGGCGGCGTACCAACCTAGTCCGGGGGTCGTGGGGACGACCCTGTAGTCGTCGGACATGACGGTGGCGGGCCATTCTAGTCCCGGGTCGTGGGGACGATCCTATAGTCGTCGGACATGTCGGCGGCTGGCCAACTTTGGCCCGGGGTCGTGGGGACGACCCTATAGTCGTCGGATATGTCGGCGGCAGGCCAACTTTGGCCCGTGGTCGTGGGGACGACCCTATAGTCGTCGGACAAGTCGGCGGCGGGCCAACCTAGTCCCGGGGTCGTGGGGACGACCCTATAATCGTCGGACAAGCCGGCGGCTGGCCAACTTTGGCCCGTGGTCGTGGGGACGACCCTATAGTCGTCGGACAAGTCGGCGGCGAGCCAATCTAGTCCCGCGGTCGTGGGGACGACCCTACAGTCGTCGGACAAGTCGGCGGCGAGCCAATCTAGTCCCGCGGTCGTGGGGACGACCCTATAGTCGTCGGACAAGTCAGCGGCTGGCCAACATTGGCCCGTGGTCGTGGGGACGACTCTATAGTCGTCGGACATGTCGGTGGCGGGCCAGTCTAGTCCCGGGTCGTGGGCACGACCCTATAGTCGTCGGACATGTCGGCGGCTGGCCACCTTTGGCCCGTGGTCGTGGGGAGGACCCTATACTCGTCGGACAAGTCGGCGGCTGGCCAACTTTGGCCCGTGGTCGTGGGGACGACCCTATAGTCGTCGGAAATGACGGTGGCGGGCCAATCTAGTCCCGGGGTCGTGGGGACGACCCTACAGTCGTCGGACAAGTCGGCGGCGAGCCAATCTAGTCCCGCGGTCGTGGGGACGACCCTATAGTCGTCGGACAAGTCAGCGGCTGGCCAACTTTGGCCCGGGGTCGTGGGAACGACCCTATAGTCGTCGGACAAGTCGGCGGCGAGCCCACCTAGTCCGGGGGTCGTGGGGACGACCCTATAGTCGTCGGACAAGTCGGCGGCCGGCCAACCTAGTCCGGGGGTCGTGGGGACGACCCTATAGTCGTCGGACATGACGGTGTCGGGCCAGTCTAGTCCCGGGTCGTGGGGACGACCCTACAGTCGTCGGACATGTCGGCGGCTGGCTAACTTTGGCCCGTGGTCGTGGGGACGACCCTATAATCGTCGGACATAACGGTGGCGGGCCAATCTAGTCCCGGGGTCGTGGGGACGACCCTATAGTCGTCAGACAAGTCGGCGGCGGGCCTACCTAGTCCCGTGGTCGTGGGGACGACCCTATAGTCGTCGGACAAGTCAGCGGCTGGCCTACATTGGCCCGTGGTCGTGGGGACGACCATATAGTCGTCGGACATGACGGTGGCGGGCCAGTCTAGTCCCGGGTCATGGGGACGACCTTATAGTCGTCGGACAAGTCGGCGGCTGGCCAACTTTGGCCCGTGGTCGTGGGGACGACCCTATAGTCGTCGGACAAGTCGGCGGCGAGCCAATCTAGTCCCGCGGTCGTGGGGACGACCCTACAGTCGTCGGACAAGTCGGCGGCGAGCCAATCTAGTCCCGCGGTCGTGGGGACGACCCTACAGTCGTCGGACAAGTCGGCGGCTGGCCAACTTTGGCCCGTGGTCGTGGGGACGACCCTATAGTCGTCGGACATAACGGTGGCGGGCCAATCTAGTCCCGGGGTCGTGGGGACGACCCTATAGTCGTCGGACAAGTCGGCGGCGGGCCTACTTAGTCCCGGGGTCGTGGGGACGACCCTATAGTCGTCGGGCAAGTCGGCGGCGAGCCCACCGAGTCCGGGGGTCGTGGGGACGACCCTATAGTCGTCGGACAAGTCGGCGGCCGGCCAACCTAGTCCGGGGGTCGTGGGGACGACCCTATAGTCGTCGGACATGACGGTGGCGGGCCAGTCTAGTCCCGGGTCGTGGGGACGACCCTATAGTCGTCGGACATGTCGGCGGCTGGCCAACTTTGGCCCGTGGTCGTGGAGACGACCCTATAGTCGTCGGACATACCGGTGGCGGGCCAATCTCGTCCCGGGGTCGTGGGGACGACCCTATAGTCGTCGGATAAGTCGGCAGCTTGCCAACTTTGGGCCGGGGTCGTGGGAACGACCCTATAGTCGTCGGACAAGTCGGCGGCGAGCCCACCTAGTCGGGGGGTCGTGGGGACGACCCTATAATCGTCAGACAAGTCGGCGGCGGGCCAACCTAGTCCCGGGGTCGTGGGGATGACCCTATAGTCGTCGGACAAGTCGGCGGCGAGCCCACCTAGTCGGGGGGTCGTGGGGACGACCCTATAGACGTCAGACAAGTCGGCGGCGGGCCAATCTAGTCTCGGGGTCGTGGGGACGACCCTATAGTCGTCGGACATGTCGGCGGCTGGCCAACTTCGGCCCGGGGTCCTGGGGACGACCGTATAGTCGTCGGACATTTCGGCGGGTTGCCAATCTAGCCCCGGGGTCGTGGGGACGACCCAATAGTCGTCGGACATGTCGGCGGCTGGCCAACTTTGGCCCCTTGTCGTGGGGACGACCCTACAGTCGGACCTTTCGGCGGCTTGCCAACTTTGGCCCGGGGTCGTGGGGACGACCCTATAGTCGTCGGACTTGACGGTGGCGGGCCAATCTAGTCCCGGGGTCGTGGGGACGACCCTACAGTCGTCGGACATTTCGGCGGCGGGCCCAGCTTGTCCCGGGGTCGTGGGGACGACCCTATAATCGTCGGAGATGACGGTGGCGGGCCAATCTAGTCTCGGGGTCGTGGGGACGACCCTATAGTCGTCGGACATGTCGGCGGCTGGCCAACTTTGGCCCGGGGTCCTGGGGACGACCCTATAGTCGTCGGACATGTTAGCGGCTTGTCAGCCTAGTCCCGGGGTCGTGTGTACGACCCTATAGTCGTCGGACAAGTCGGCGGCGGGCCAACCTAGCCCCGGGGTCGTGGGGACGGCCCTACAGTCGTCGGACATTTCGGCGGGTTGCCAACTTTGGCCCGGGGTCGTGGGAACGACCCTATAGTCGTCGGACATGTCGGCGGCTGGCCAACTTTGGCCCGGTGTCGTGGGGACGACCCTATTGTCGTCGGACATGACGGTAGCGGGCCAATCTAGTCTCGGGGTCGTGGGGACGACCCTATAGTCGTCGGACATGTCGGCGGCTGGCCAACTTTGGCCCGGGGTCGTGGGGACGATCCAATAATCGTCGGACATGCCGGCGGCTGGCCAACTTTGGCCCGGGGTCGTGGGGACGATCCAATAATCGTCGGACATGTCGGCGGCTGGCCAACTTTGGCCCGTGGTGGTGGGGACGACCCTATAGTCGTTGGACATGACGGTGGCGGGCCAATCTAGTCCCGGGGTCGTGGGGACGACCCTATAGGCGTCGGACAAGACGGCGGCTGGACATCTTTGGCCCGGGGTCGTGGGGACGACCCTATAGTCGTCGGACATGTCGGCGGCTGGCCAACTTTGGCCCGTGGTCGTGGGGACGACCCAATAGTGGTCGGACATGTCGGCGGCTGGCCAACCTAGTCCCGAGGTCGTGGGGACGACCCTATAGTCGTCGGACTTGACGGTGGCGGGCCAATATAGTCCCGGGGTCGTGGAGACGACCCTACAGTCGTCGGACATTTCGGCGGCTTGCCAACTTTGGCCCGGGGTCGTGGGGACGATCCGATAGTCGCCGGACATGACGGTAGCGGGCCAATCTAGTCTCGGGGTCGTGGGGGCGACCCTATAGTCGTCGGACATGTCGGCGGCTGGCCAACTTTGGCCCGGGGTCGTGGGGACGATCCAATAATCGTCGGACATGTCGGCGGCTGGCCAACTTTGGCCCGGGGTCGTGGGGACGATCCAATAATCGTCGGACATGTCGGCGGCTGGCCAACTTTGGCCCGTGGTGGTGGGGACGACCCTATAGTCGTCGGACTTGACGGTAGCGGGCCAATCTAGTCCCGAGGTCGTGGGGACGACCCTATAGTTGTTGGACATGACGGTGGCGGGCTAATCTAGTCCCGGGGTCGTAGGGACGACCCTATAGTCGTTGGACATGTCGGCGATTGGCCAACATTGGCCCGGGGTCGTGGGGACGACCCTATAGTCGTCGGACATATCGGCGGCAGGCCAACTTTGGCCCCTGGTCGTGGGGACGACCCAATAGTGGTCGGACATGTCGGCGGCTGGCCAACTTTGGCCCGGGGTGGTGGGGACGACCCTAGAGTCGTCGGACATGTTGGCGGCTTGTCAACCTAGTCCCGGAGTCGTGGGAACGACCCTATAGTTGTCGGACAAGTCGGCGGCGTGCCAACCTTGTCCCGGGGTCGTGGGGACGACCGTATAGTCGTCGGACATGACGGTGGCGGGGCAATCTAGTCCCGGGGTCGTGGGGACGACCCTATAGTCGTCGGACAACACGGCGGTTGGACATCTTTGGCCCGCGGTCGTGGGGACGATCCTATAGTCGTCGGACATGACGGTGGCGGGCCAATCTAGTCCCAGGGTCGTGGGGACGTCCCTATAGTCGTCGGACATGTCGGCAGCTGGCCAACTTTGGCCCGTGGTCGTGGGGACGACCCAATAGTCGTCGGACATGTCGGCGGCTGGCCAACATTGGCCCGTAGTCGTGGGGACGATCCGATAGTCGCCGGACATGACGGTGGCGGGCCAATCTAGTCCCGGGGTCGTGGGGACGACCGTATTGTCGTCGGACATGACGGTGGCTGGCCAACCTAGACCCGTGGTCGTGGGGACGACCCTATTGTCGTCGTGTTGCGAGGTTGCCGGGGCTGAGATTCTCTCTGAGAATCTCGTCGGTTGCCGTGGGCTGTCCTCGGAAGGGTCGTCCTCCGGGCTCCGATAATTCGGGTGTAGGTGCCGGGAACGGGGATTCGGGTTTGAACCGAAGGTAGTGGATCCTTGGCCGGTTTAAGAGTTGGGACTCACCCTAGAGTGAATAAAGGATTTATTGAGCCTGAACTGACACTGGCGCGGCGATCACGGTAGTGATCGCTAATCGATTCGAAAAAAGAGCGCGCGCCCCGTTTTGGGCGGTGATTATATATGGTTGGTTTGGGTCGTGGCGGGGGCCTAATGGTCGCCGTCCGATGACCCGTGGCTGCGCAACGTTCGTTGACCGTTGCGTCGTTTGCGGATTCCTTAGCATTGATGCACATCGTGCTGGCTCGGTGCTATTCGGTGGTTGTTTCACAACATCCTCCCCCCCTTGAAAGAAGGGTGGCTGTATCGGGATAATTTTGTCCTATTTCTATGGCTCAGCGTCAGTTCGTTACATATGTTTTCCCGATTATAATGTTTTATACAATCGTTTCTTATTTTAATTTAGTTGTACATTAAGTTCTGATCGTGTCACTTTCGGTTCTGGTACGGTATATATGGCTTGGGCCTCGCGTTTCGTTGGTTTTTTCCGATAGTTTACGAAGTATATTATTACTGCCAGTACTATTACTATTACAATTAATATTGTTGTGGCACTCGGGTACAATATGTGCCATATTGGTATGCTTACATGTTTTGTTTCCGCAGGTAGTTCGTTCTTGATTTCGTTAAGTTGTCGGTACAAATGTGAAAATTCCGACGGGTCTTTTATTATTCTATGGAGTTCGACATGTGTGAGGGGTTTTGTTCGTGTACTGTTAACCAATCCTGCTATATTTGGGTCTGCGGTTATGTTGTAGAGGGGTGATGTTTTTATTATAAGGTTTTGTTCATATAATGTTTTTTGGTTTCGCAATTGTACCTCTTTACCGGTTACTTTACAATTGTCTTTTAGTGTGATAGTTCCCGAATGTGTGAGCGTTGTTTTGAATGTTTTGCTATTTGTACATTGGATTGTAATTGTTTCTGGTTCATGGGTCGCGTAGATCCATGTCGCTGGTTGTGCCGTGGCGATCCATAAGCTATTGTTCGCTGTTAAATACTTTACTTCGCAGTTTTCGGGGAATTTTTCCGTTGGTTGTAACCATAAATTAACCTCGCACTCGCGTGTTTCCGTTAGTTTATGTACGACCATCGGCGGTTCGCAGTAATATTGAGATACTAATTTTTTACATTTTTGCAATTCTTGTTCGCTCGCGATTATGTATTGGTCGTCGTCTGCGTCGAGTATCATGATGGGCGAATGTGTGACTAACAATGCATATATATTATCGCGTACATGTATTGGGACCGGTGTTGCTTCTATTACACTGTATGTCTGGGAGGATATGAGTGGTATTTTGATTATAGTAACGAGTGTTTGTCTTTCATAGTACGCTACGACTGATGCTAAACGCTCGATTAAGTGCGCGTTCTCTAACGTAGGTGCTATGGGGAATGCGAAACCGTCTGGTAACCGCGATACCGCTGTCTGTAGTAATTTTGCTATCTCCGCGTTTGATAATACGCTTGGGTCTATGCTCCCGCTCTTTAGCTGACTACAGTATTGTTTTACGTCCCTTACGTCATCCGTTAGTTCGACTAACAGCGAGTTCAATGTCGCGAAGTGGTCCACTAGGTCAGTACGTATTTTCTGCCGAGTAAACTCCGTCTCGACTTGCACTCGCAGCTGTCTCGTCTGTTTTGCTAGTATCTTTTCGTTGTCCTGTATCGTCTGTTCAATGTCGTGTAAATGATGTAAGGTATTGTTTGTAAGTTGTATCTGTCGTTTTATTGTTGTCTGTAACGTGTCTTGTTTACTATCTACTTCCGCGAAGTGTGCGTTTATTTCTTCCGCGTCGCTCGCGTCCATGGTTCCGAACAGTGTTTTTGCTATTGAGCCTATCCCGTTTATTAATCCTCTTCGTTTGTTTTGCGTATATGACGGTATTTCGTAAATGTGTTGAATTTGTCTGTTTAAATTTTCTGT
This sequence comes from Andrena praecox, assembly GCA_963932275.1. Classification (NCBI taxonomy): domain Eukaryota; kingdom Metazoa; phylum Arthropoda; class Insecta; order Hymenoptera; family Andrenidae; genus Andrena; species Andrena praecox. The sequence goes on along the minus strand of CAWVQO010000024.1, from coordinate 1,651,635 downwards.
TCGTCTTACCAAAATACCAAGGTAGTTTTGGCAGGTTGATTTTAACTCTAGTATGTAAGCTGGTAAGTTGCATAGTGTTTTTACTTCCTTGATGTATGGTTTCAATTGTTCATACCTTCGTATCAGTGGCTCCGTGTCTAATCGTGTCACGATCTTCCACGTATTGGTTGCCAGGTGTAAGTCGCCGATGTGGGTAAAGTGGATTCCCGCGCTATGTTTCGTGGGTTCGATTATGTACGGTGATGTGTCGCTAGCGGGCGCCGTCTGTGAATTTAGGCCCTGCAGCGTGATGCACCTGTAACAGGGGAGGTCGGATCTATCCCTTCCTAATTTCTTTTTTTGCGCGCCTATATATGACGTCGCTCCGTGATTTTTTCTTCATTACTAATTGTGTTATTCAGTTTTCTGTCCATCGAAATCAAGATGCATCCCGAAAGACTGTGCGCTGTAAGTACCGTTATTGCATTTGTTGTTTCTTTCTTTCCCGTATCTAATATGTGTGTCACTATTGTTCTAATGCTATTTTCTTTTTCGTTTTTATTTTTATTAGTGGTGGTCGGCGAACGGAATTTTAGGGTATGTGCCCACTCACATCATGGTCCAAATCCGTCTTCGGCGTTCGTTGGACCGTTGTTTTTTTTTTACGTTTTGTGGGAGGAGCATTATCCCATGTGGGCCCGCTCCTGCGACTTATTTGGCCTGCGTCGCTTGTTCGACTTCGACCCCTCGGAGGTGGAAGTAAGTATTTGCTTCATTGTTTTCCTTTTATCTTTTTTTTTTGTGTTGGTTTACCACTTTCCTAATCGTCGTTGTTTCTTTTTTTGTTATAGGAGGAGGACTGGGGGCAGCACGCCATTTGATTTTTCCTTCTTTTTCAATTTTGTTTTCTTATAATATGAGTTTATAACTCTTGTGCTTTAGAATATATTTTGGTTTTACCCAATTTTTGTATTTCCTCAATTATTTTCCTTCATTTCCGTTCCTCCCTCCCGCCCGTAGCGTTTAAGGTTTTTATTCTACGAAGTGCTTTATTCGATTTACGTGGACGGTTAACGTCCTTCTACCCTTTTTTATCGTGACGTTTACTTTTGACTTTTTATCTATTATTACGTATGGTCCTTCCCATTTAGAATCTAGCTTCTTCGATCTTCCCCGCCTCACGGACTCGTCGTATAGTAGTACTTTATCGCCTATCTTGAATTGGATTTCCTTCGTCTTTTTGTCGTACGTAGTTTTTGAGCGTTGTTTCGCGTCTAATAGCTTTGCTCGCGCTACTTCATTCGATGTCCTTAGCCGTTCTCTGGCCTCTTGCGCGTAATCGTCGTAGTTATAGGTAGGATTAGGCGTGATTTTTAGTGCGGTCGGTAATTCCGCTTTCTGACCGTAGACCAATTCGTGGGGGGTGTAGCCAGTCGCTGTATGTGGGGTTGTATTGTAAGTAAACATTGCGTAGGGTAACCATTTGTCCCAATCAGAATGGTCTCTGTCTATGTAGTGTCTCAAATATTCTACCAGCGTCCTGTGAGACCTTTCGAGAGCTCCGTTCGATTCAGGGTGATACGCTGTTGTCTGTATTTTCGTGATTTTTAATAGCTTACAGGTATCTTTGAATATTTCTCCGACAAAATTTGCTCCCTGATCGGTTAGTATTTTGTCCGGTATTCCGTCCTCGCAAATTATCTTTGTTACGAACGCTTTTGCTATCGTTCTTGCTTCTTGGTCAGGGATGGGTATTGCTTTACTAAATTTCGTGAGGTGATCCTGGAATGTTAGGATGTATCTATTTCCTAGCTCCGTCACTGTGAGTGGTCCTACAATATCCAGTGCGCCCTTTTCGAATGGTCTCGTAGGCGTGTCGGATATCACCATTGGTTCTTCTGCTGGCTTTATTCTTTTGGCACCATGCGCATTTTTGGATGTACTCCTCTATGTCTTTATCCATTCCTGTCCATCTATATTTTTGTTTTATTCTTTGCGCTGTGCGCTGAATTCCTTGATGTCCGCCTAGGGGTGCTAGATGGTACTCATACAGTATTTGTTGTCTGTCCTTTTCGGATTCTACTTCCATTACGCTTGTTTCTTGTTTTGCGTTTTCCCCGTTTTCTTCTTGTTGGTTCTGGATTACATTCACGTTTCTACTCAGCGCGTCTGCATTTGTGTTGGCTTTTCCGGCCTTATGTATTATCTCGTAGTCGTGCTCCGCTAGCTGTATTCGCCAGCGAGTCAACCTTGATCCGGGGTCTTGTACCTTGAATAGCCATACTAATGCTTTGTGATCTGTTACCACCTTGAAGTGTGTTCCGTACACATATGGTCGAAATTGTTTTGTTGCCCAGACGATCGCGAGTAATACCTTTTCTGTTGTGTTATAATTCCTTTCTGCTTTATTTAATACCCTACTTGCGTATGCTATCGGTCTGTCTTCTCCTATCTTTCCTTGTGACAGTATTGCGCCTACCGCTACGTCCGATGCGTCGGTTGTGATTATGAATTCTTTTGAAAAATCTGGGTATGCTAATACTGGTGCTGTAATTAAGCAGTTCTTCAGCGTCTCGAAAGCGTATTGCTGTTCGGTTGACCAAACAAATTCCGTTTTGTCGCTTGTTAGGTTTGATAAGGGTTTCGCTATTTTTGAATATTGTGGAATAAATCTTCGGTAGTATCCTGCCAAGCCCAAGAAGGATTGTAATTCTTTTAATTTCGTAGGTACGGGGTACTGTTCCACCGCCCTTGTTTTCTCCGGATCCGGCTTTATGCCTTCGGGCGTTATTATGTGTCCCAAAAATCCTACTTCCTTACATAGGAACGAGCATTTTTCCGGTTGCAGTTTCAGGTTGTACTCTCGTAGTTTTCTCATCACCCTTCGCAATCGTGCATTATGTTCCTTTAAGGTCGCCCCGTGTATCACTATGTCATCCAGGTAGACGAAACAGTCTAGTCCTTGTAGTCCCATGAGTACGGTGTTCATCAACCTTTGGAACGTTGCCGGTGCGTTTTTTAGTCCAAAGGGCATTCGATTGAACTCGTAATGTCCTTGAGGGGTTGAGAATGCTGTTTTGTGTTTGTCTCTGTCGTCCATGGGTATCTGGTGATACCCCGACGCGAGATCTAGCGTGGTGAAATATTGCGCTTTCCCTAACTGGTCAAGTATCTCGGTGATATTTGGCAGTGGGTATGAATCGCCTATTGTGATTTCGTTTAGTTTTCTGAAATCTAAAACTACGCGCTTTTTCACGTTTCCTTCTGCATCTGGTTTTTTCGGTACGACCAACATTGGCGCGTTGTACGGGCTGGCGCTGAATTGGATGACCTCGTCCCCTAGCATTTGGTTAACTTGTGTTTGCACTTCACGCTTATGCGTTTCTGGCAACCTGTATGGTTTGACATTGCAGGGCATCTGTCCCTCCTTGATGGGTATTCGATGCGTGGTCGCGTTAGTGGTCGTCAAACGATCTCCTGCTAAATGGAAAATATCGCAAAATTCTCGACCAATTTCTTCCATACTACTTTTTTCTTCGCCGTTTAAGTGGCTTAATTTCATCATTTCTAAAACTCTGTTCACGCGAGTCGTCAGCGATTCCTTGCCCACTGTGGCGCGGAATGCCGCGACAGCGGAATGCACCTTCGTTGTCACGTTGTCCGGCACCTCGGTTAATTCTATGTGTGGCCGTGTCAACGTGCGCGGATCGTTTGTTAGGTTGATTATGCAAGCTATTCCCTTTCCGTGGGCCGGTTTTATTAAGCACTCGCCCAGGAATATTCCTTCTTCTAATTCTCGTTTTTCTACTATTCCTTCCTTTTCTCCGTCTACGTCGATTTCCACTATTGTTTGTGCGCGCGGGGGAACTGTAATTTTATTTTGGGCCTGGAGGTTCGTCCAGGGCTGACCTCCTATCGAGAGGGTTCGAGTTTTATAGTCGATTCCTGCCTTGTGGTGTTTGAGGGAATCTACCCCCATTATCCCTTGGGAGTCCCTTAGCGTCTTTTCTTTGACTACGTATAACGGATGTTTAATCTCTTGGTCCCCAAGTGGGAAGGTGGCTTCTACCTTTCCCAACGTGTTTATTGGGTCTCCGGACAGGGCTACTAATTGCAGTTCGCTTTCCTTTATCTCTACGTCGTCGCGGACGCATGGTTTGGTTATTACCGACACTTCGGCTCCTGAATCTACCAACATCCTGACGGCATTAACCTTTGTTTCCTTAATATCCACCTGAATTTCGTCTGCGACGTAATCGGGTGTTCCGTCCGTTCGTGTCCGTATTTTCGCTATTCGCTTAGGTTTCCGGTTTTCTTCACGGTTATCGCGTTGCTCGTTAGAGCGGAAAGAGAGGTTCGGGCCTCTCGATTGCGGATATGCTGCGTTAGCATTGTACGGTCTCCGTCCTTGCTCACGTGCCCTGTCACTAGAGTATGGCGGGCGTTGTCCACCTTGCGTCTCAGGTGTCCCTCGCGGCGGGTATCGCGCGACTTCGTTTATTCTTTTTCTATTTCTGGTTTCTGGATAGGTCTTGTACGAACCATCTCCGTTACCTTGATTATTTTTCCAACATTCTTTAGTTAGGTGCCCCGATCTCTTGCATGTATAACAGTATCGCGAGGCTCCACTGCTCGCGGAATTCGCGCCGCGGTTAGTCGCTGCCGCTGTGAATCGTTTCTTCGTCGAGCGCTCTTCTTCTATCGCTAATGATATCGCTTCTTGTAAATCGGCTGACCGTCGTGATTTGACCAGAATTTTCAGGTCGTCGCGAAGGCCTTCTTGGAAAAGTGTGTGCGCTAGCCTCTTAAATATTTTAATTGCCGCTGTTTTTTCTACTGGCGTATCCTTTTCGTCTAGCCCTATTTCAATTAGTTCGTTAAGTAATTTGGCTAATCGGCTACCGTAGGAATGGGCATCTTCATGCGTTCCTTGGGTGCATTTCAAAAGTTCCATTAATACGACGGCGGACGTACGCGCTGGTTTGTAATTTGAGGTTAACACGTCTTCCAGGTCCTGGAACGTCCGTATGTCCCCGCGGTTCTGTCCCCTGGGCCTTCTCCTGGCGGAGGTGTTTCCAGCGCTAATCGCAGCCTATCGATTTCTTCTTCTACTTCTCCGGGCATAACCCGTATTTCGTCTTCTGTTCTCCGTCTTTGTCTCGTAGCGTCGGTTCTCGGTACGTCAATCAGTTTTTGTATAGATTCCTGCAGTAGTTGTAATGTGTGTTCGATCGCGGGCATTCTACCTACAGTTTGCTCTATTGCCGCGATCCTAGCTTCGGAACTCGCATTTCCCGTATTAGTTTCCACTCTCGAGGTCTCTATTCCGGTTATGCCTTCTCCCGAGGGTCCTCCCGACGGTCGCTCTACTGGTGATCTCTGCATGTTGCTTACTGGTCTATCGGACAACCTGAATACTTCGCTATCGTATGAGGTGTACGCAAACCCGCTTGTTTCTGTGCAGGTCTCGTCAAAAGTGTCTGTCACTATGGGGGGAAGTAAACTCGGATCTAATTCCTTGAAAGGGAAAAGTCGTTCCCAAACTATGTGTCCGTCGGTATCTAGTGACCTTTGTAGGATCTCAGCTATCGAACTATCGTGCCCTAGTGGCTGATTCGGACCGGCTACCGCGCTCTCGTTGAGATCGATGATCGCATCGACCGCCGCTGCGTACTCTTCGTCGCTGGGTGCGTTCCCGGGTACGCTTCGTCTCCTGCGCGGGGAGCCTATGTAACTTAGGTCCGGTACTACGATTTCGCGTCTTTCTGTTACGTCTAGATATCGCTCGAGGTTAGCTCCTAAAGATATCGCTCGGCGCATGGAAAAAAATTATTCGACGTGATGCTCGGCTTAGGTATTAAATTTCGCACTTACAATACGAGTAGTATCGGATGCATCGTAGTTGTCGTTAAGAGGTCATTGGCGTCCTCTCTTGGCCGTTGACAGCACTGTTAGTTGATCTACGGCCTTCCTGGTAAGTCGGTATTGGCCGTGGTAGATCTGCGTTGCTCCAGTCGGTTGGCTCACCTGTTCCTCTACGTTGGCTGCATCCCACCGCTGCCACCAATTTTGTTGCGAGGTTGCCGGGGCTGAGATTCTCTCTGAGAATCTCGTCGGTTGCCGTGGGCTGTCCTCGGAAGGGTCGTCCTCCGGGCTCCGATAATTCGGGTGTAGGTGCCGGGAACGGGGATTCGGGTTTGAACCGAAGGTAGTGGATACTTGGCCGGTTTAAGAGTTGGGACTCACCGTAGAGTGAATAAAGGATTTATTGAGCCTGAACTGACACTGGCGCGGCGATCACGGTAGTGATCGCTAATCGGTTCGAAAAAAGAGCGCGCGCCCCGTTTTGGGCGGTGATTATATAGGCGGGGGCCTAATGGTCGCCGTCCGATGACCCGTGGCTGCGCAACGTTCGTTGACCGTTGCGTCGTTTGCGGATTCCTTAGCATTGATGCACATCTTGCTGGCTCGGTGCTATTCGGTGGTTGTTTCACAACAGTCGGACATGACGGTGGCGGGCCAATCTAGTCCCGGGGTCGTGGGGACGACCCTATAGTCGTCGGACATGTCGGCGGCTGGCCAACTTTGGCCCGGGGCTGTGGGGACGACCCTATAGTCGTCGGACATGTCGGCGGCTGACCAACTTTGGCCCGGTGTCTTGGGGACGACTCTATAGTCGTCGGACATGTCGGCTGCAGGCCATCCTTGTCCCGGGGTCGTGGGGACGACCCTATAGTCGTCGGACATGTCGGCGGCTGGCCAACATTGGCCCGTGGTCGTGGGGACGACCCTATAGTCGTCGGACAACACGGCGGCTGGCCATCTTTGGCCCGTGGTCGTGGGGACGACCCTATAGTCGTCGGACATGACGGCGGCGGGCCAATCTATTCTCGGGGTCGTGGGGACGACCCTATAGTCGTCGGACATGTCGGCGGCTGGCCAACTTTGGCCTGTGGTCGTGGGGACGACCCTATAGTCGTCGGACATGACGGTGGCCGGCCAATCTAGTCCCGGGGTCGTGGGGACGACCCTATTGTCGTCGGACATGACGGTGGCGGGCCAATCTAGTACCGGGGTCGTGGGACGACCCTATAGTCGTCGGACATGTCGGCGGCTGGCCATCTTTTGCCCGTGGTCGTGGGGACGACCCAATAGTCGTCGGCCATGTCGGCGGCTGGCCAACCTGGACCCGGGGTCGTGGGGACGACCCTATTGTCGTCGGACATGACGGTGGCGGGCCAATCTAGGCCCGGGGTCGTGGGGACGACCCTATAGTCGTCGCACATGTCGGCGGCTGGCCAACTTTGGCCCGTGGTCGTGGGGACGACTCAATAGTCGTCGGACATGTCGGCGGCTGGCCAGCTTTGGCCCGTGGTCGTGGGGACGATCCGATAGTCGTCGGACATGACGGTCTAGTGCCAATCTAGTCCCGGGGTCGTGGGGACGACCCTATAGTCGTCGGACATGTCGGCGGCTGGCCAACTTTGGCCCGTGGTCGTGGGGACGACTCTATATTCGTCGGACATGTCGGCGGCTGGCCGACCTGGACCCGGGGTCGTGGGGACGACCCTATTGTCGTCGGACATGACGGTGGCGGGCCAATCTAGTCCCGGGGTCATAGGGACAACCCTATAGTCGTCGGACATGTCGGCGATTGGCCAACTTTGTTCCGTGGTCGTGGGGTCGATCCGATAGTCGTCGCACATGACGGCGGCTGGCCAACTTTGGCCCGTGGTCGTGGGGACGATCCGATAGTCGTTGGACATGACGGTGGCGGGCCAATCTAGTCCCGGGGTCGTGGGGACGACCTTATTGTCGTCGGACATGACGGTGGCGGGCCATTCTAGTACCGGGGTCGTGGGACGACCCTATAGTCGTCGGACATGTCGGCGGCTGGCCATCTTTTGCCCGTGGTCGTGGGGACGACCCAATAGTCGTCGGACATGTCGCCGGCTGGCCAACTTTGGCCCGTGGTCGTGCGGACGAACCGATAATCGTCGGACATGACGGTGGCGGGCCAATCTAGTCCCGGGGTCGTGGGGACGACCCTATAGTCGTCGGACATGTCGGCGGCTGGCCAACTTTTGTCCGTGGTCGTGGGGACGACTGTTTAGTCGCCGGACATGTCGGCGGCTGGCCAACCTAGACCCAGGGTCGTGGGGACGACCCTATTGTCGTCGGACATGACGGTGGCGGGCCAATCTAGTCCCGGGGTCGTAGGTACGACCCTACGGTCGTCGGACATGTCGGCTATTGGCCAACATTGGCCCGGGGTCGTGGGGACGACTGTTTAGTCGCCGGACATGTCGGCGGCTGGCCAACCTAGACCCAGGGTGCTGGGGACGACCCTATTGTCGTTGGACATGACGGTGGCGGGCCAATCTAGTCCCGGGGTCGTGGGGACGACCCTATAGACGCCGGGCAAGTCGGCGGCGGGCCAACCTTGTACCGGGGTCGTGGGGACGACCCTATAGTCGTCGGACATGACGGTGGCGGGCCAATCTAGTCCCGGGGTCGTGGGGACGACCCTATAGTCGTCGGACATGTCGGCGGCTGGCCAACTTTGGCCCGTGGTCGTGGGGACGATCCGATAGTCGTTGGACATGACGGTGGCGGGCCAATCTAGTCCCGGGGTCGTGGGGACGACCTTATTGTCGTCGGACATGACGGTGGCGGGCCATTCTAGTACCGGGGTCGTGGGACGACCCTATAGTCGTCGGACATGTCGGCGGCTGGCCATCTTTTGCCCGTGGTCGTGGGGACGACCCAATAGTCGTCGGACATGTCGCCGGCTGGCCAACTTTGGCCCGTGGTCGTGCGGACGAACCGATAATCGTCGGACATGACGGTGGCGGGCCAATCTAGTCCCGGGGTCGTGGGGACGACCCTATAGTCGTCGGACATGTCGGCGGCTGGCCAACTTTTGTCCGTGGTCGTGGGGACGACTGTTTAGTCGCCGGACATGTCGGCGGCTGGCCAACCTAGACCCAGGGTCGTGGGGACGACCCTATTGTCGTCGGACATGACGGTGGCGGGCCAATCTAGTCCCGGGGTCGTAGGTACGACCCTACGGTCGTCGGACATGTCGGCTATTGGCCAACATTGGCCCGGGGTCGTGGGGACGACTGTTTAGTCGCCGGACATGTCGGCGGCTGGCCAACCTAGACCCAGGGTGCTGGGGACGACCCTATTGTCGTTGGACATGACGGTGGCGGGCCAATCTAGTCCCGGGGTCGTGGGGACGACCCTATAGACGCCGGGCAAGTCGGCGGCGGGCCAACCTTGTACCGGGGTCGTGGGGACGACCCTATAGTCGTCGGACATGACGGTGGCGGGCCAATCTAGTCCCGGGGTCGTGGGGACGACCCTATAGTCGTCGGACATGTCGGCGGCTGGCCAACTTTGGCCCGTGGTCGTGGGGACGACCCAATAGTGGTCGGACATGTCGGCGGCTGGCCAACCTAGTCCCGAGGTCGTGGGGACGACCCTATAGTCGTCGGACTTGACGGTGGCGGGCCAATCTAGTCCCGGGGTCGTGGAGACGACCCTACAGTCGTCGGACATTTCGGCGGCTTGCCAACTTTGGCCCGGGGTCGTGGGGACGATCCGATAGTCGCCGGACATGACGGTAGCGGGCCAATCTAGTCTCGGGGTCGTGGGGACGACCCTATAGTCGTCGGACATGTCGGCGGCTGGCCAACTTTGGCCCGGGGTCGTGGGGACGATCCAATAATCGTCGGACATGTCGGCGGCTGGCCAACTTTGGCCCGTGGTGGTGGGGACGACCCTATAGTCGTCGGACTTGACGGTAGCGGGCCAATCTAGTCCCGAGGTCGTGGGGACGACCCTATAGTTGTTGGACATGACGGTGGCGGGCTAATCTAGTCCCGGGGTCGTAGGGACGACCCTATAGTCGTTGGACATGTCGGCGATTGGCCAACATTGGCCCTGGGTCGTGGGGACGACCCTATAGTCGTCGGACATATCGGCGGCAGGCCAACTTTGGCGCCTGGTCGTGGGGACGACCCAATAGTGGTCGGACATGTCGGCGGCTGGCCAACTTTGGCCCGGGGTGGTGGGGACGACCCTAGAGTCGTCGGACATGTTGGCGGCTTGTCAACCTAGTCCCGGAGTCGGGGGAACGACCCTATAGTTGTCGGACAAGTCGGCGGCGTGCCAACCTTGTCCCGGGGTCGTGGGGACGACCGTATAGTCGTCGGACATGACGGTGGCGGGGCAATCTAGTCCCGGGGTCGTGGGGACGACCCTATAGTCGTCGGACAACACGGCGGTTGGACATCTTTGGCCCGCGGTCGTGGGGACGATCCTATAGTCGTCGGACATGACGGTGGCGGGCCAATCTAGTCCCAGGGTCGTGGGGACGTCCCTATAGTCGTCGGACATGTCGGCAGCTGGCCAACTTTGGCCCGTGGTCGTGGGGACGACCCAATAGTCGTCGGACATGTCGGCGGCTGGCCAACATTGGCCCGTAGTCGTGGGGACGATCCGATAGTCGCCGGACATGACGGTGGCGGGCCAATCTAGTCCCGGGGTCGTGGGGACGACCGTATTGTCGTCGGACATGACGGTGGCTGGCCAACCTAGACCCGTGGTCGTGGGGACGACCCTATTGTCGTCGTGTTGCGAGGTTGCCGGGGCTGAGATTCTCTCTGAGAATCTCGTCGGTTGCCGTGGGCTGTCCTCGGAAGGGTCGTCCTCCGGGCTCCGATAATTCGGGTGTAGGTGCCGGGAACGGGGATTCGGGTTTGAACCGAAGGTAGTGGATCCTTGGCCGGTTTAAGAGTTGGGACTCACCGTAGAGTGAATAAAGGATTTATTGAGCCTGAACTGACACTGGCGCGGCGATCACGGTAGTGATCGCTAATCGATTCGAAAAAAGAGCGCGCGCCCCGTTTTGGGCGGTGATTATATATGGTTGGTTTGGGTCGTGGCGGGGGCCTAATGGTCGCCGTCCGATGACCCGTGGCTGCGCAACGTTCGTTGACCGTTGCGTCGTTTGCGGATTCCTTAGCATTGATGCACATCGTGCTGGCTCGGTGCTATTCGGTGGTTGTTTCACAACATCCTCCCCCCCTTGAAAGAAGGGTGGCTGTATCGGGATAATTTTGTCCTATTTCTATGGCTCAGCGTCAGTTCGTTACATAGGTTTTCCCGATTATAATGTTTTATACAATCGTTTCTTATTTTAATTTAGTTGTACATTAAGTTCTGATCGTGTCACTTTCGGTTCTGGTACGGTATATATGGCTTGGGCCTCGCGTTTCGTTGGTTTTTTCCGATAGTTTACGAAGTATATTATTACTGCCAGTACTATTACTATTACAATTAATATTGTTGTGGCACTCGGGTACAATATGTGCCATATTGGTATGCTTACATGTTTTGTTTCCGCAGGTAGTTCGTTCTTGATTTCGTTAAGTTGTCGGTACAAATGTGAAAATTCCGACGGGTCTTTTATTATTCTATGGAGTTCGACATGTGTGAGGGGTTTTGTTCGTGTACTGTTAACCAATCCTGCTATATTTGGGTCTGCGGTTATGTTGTAGAGGGGTGATGTTTTTATTATAAGGTTTTGTTCATATAATGTTTTTTGGTTTCGCAATAGTACCTCTTTACCGGTTACTTTACAATTGTCTTTTAGTGTGATAGTTCCCGAATGTGTGAGCGTTGTTTTGAATGTTTTGCTATTTGTACATTGGATTGTAATTGTTTCTGGTTCATGGGTCGCGTAGATCCATGTCGCTGGTTGTGCCGTGGCGATCCATAAGCTATTGTTCGCTGTTAAATACTTTACTTCGCAGTTTTCGGGGAATTTTTCCGTTGGTTGTAACCATAAATTAACCTCGCACTCGCGTGTTTCCGTTAGTTTATGTACGACCATCGGCGGTTCGCAGTAATATTGAGATACTAATTTTTTACATTTTTGCAATTCTTGTTCGCTCGCGATTATGTATTGGTCGTCGTCTGCGTCGAGTATCATGATGGGCGAATGTGTGACTAACAATGCATATATATTATCGCGTACATGTATTGGGACCGGTGTTGCTTCTATTACACTGTATGTCTGGGAGGATATGAGTGGTATTTTGATTATAGTAACGAGTGTTTGTCTTTCATAGTACGCTACGACTGATGCTAAACGCTCGATTAAGTGCGCGTTCTCTAACGTAGGTGCTATGGGGAATGCGAAACCGTCTGGTAACCGCGATACCGCTGTCTGTAGTAATTTTGCTATCTCCGCGTTTGATAATACGCTTGGGTCTATGCTCCCGCTCTTTAGCTGACTACAGTATTGTTTTACGTCCCTTACGTCATCCGTTAGTTCGACTAACAGCGAGTTCAATGTCGCGAAGTGGTCCACTAGGTCAGTACGTATTTTCTGCCGAGTAAACTCCGTCTCGACTTGCACTCGCAGCTGTCTCGTCTGTTTTGCTAGTATCTTTTCGTTGTCCTGTATCGTCTGTTCAATGTCGTGTAAATGATGTAAGGTATTGTTTGTAAGTTGTATCTGTCGTTTTATTGTTGTCTGTAACGTGTCTTGTTTACTATCTACTTCCGCGAAGTGTGCGTTTATTTCTTCCGCGTCGCTCGCGTCCATGGTTCCGAACAGTGTTTTTGCTATTGAGCCTATCCCGTTTATTAATCCTCTTCGTTTGTTTTGCGTATATGACGGTATTTCGTAAATGTGTTGAATTTGTCTGTTTAAATTTTCTGTTCGTCTTACCAAAATACCAAGGTAGTTTTGGCAGGTTGATTTTAACTCTAGTATGTAAGCTGGTAAGTTGCATAGTGTTTTTACTTCCTTGATGTATGGTTTCAATTGTTCATACCTTCGTATCAGTGGCTCCGTGTCTAATCGTGTCACGATCTTCCACGTATTGGTTGCCAGGTGTAAGTCGCCGATGTGGGTAAAGTGGATTCCCGCGCTATGTTTCGTGGGTTCGATTATGTACGGTGATGTGTCGCTAGCGGGCGCCGTCTGTGAATTTAGGCCCTGCAGCGTGATGCACCTGTAACAGGGGAGGTCGGATCTATCCCTTCCTAATTTCTTTTTTTTGCGCGCCTATATATGACGTCGCTCCGTGATTTTTTCTTCATTACTAATTGTGTTATTCAGTTTTCTGTCCATCGAAATCAAGATGCATCCCGAAAGACTGTGCGCTGTAAGTACCGTTATTGCATTTGTTGTTTCTTTCTTTCCTGTATCTAATATGTGTGTCACTATTGTTCTAATGCTATTTTCTTTTTCGTTTTTATTTTTATTAGTGGTGGTCGGCGAACGGAATTTTAGGGTATGTGCCCACTCACATCATGGTCCAAATCCGTCTTCGGCGTTCGTTGGACCGTTGTTTTTTTTTACGTTTTGTGGGAGGAGCATTATCCCATGTGGGCCCGCTCCTGCGACTTATTTGGCCTGCGTCGCTTGTTCGACTTCGACCCCTCGGAGGTGGAAGTAAGTATTTGCTTCATTGTTTTCCTTTTATCTTTTTTTTTTGTGTTGGTTTACCACTTTCCTAATCGTCGTTGTTTCTTTTTTTGTTATAGGAGGAGGACTGGGGGCAGCACGCCATTTGATTTTTCCTTCTTTTTCAATTTTGTTTTCTTATAATATGAGTTTGTAACTCTTGTGCTTTAGAATATATTTTGGTTTTACCCAATTTTTGTATTTCCTCAATTATTTTCCTTCATTTCCGTTCCTCCCTCCCGCCCGTAGCGTTTAAGGTTTTTATTCTACGAAGTGCTTTATTCGATTTACGTGGACGGTTAACGTCCTTCTACCCTTTTTTATCGTGACGTTTACTTTTGACTTTTTATCTATTATTACGTATGGTCCTTCCCATTTAGAATCTAGCTTCTTCGATCTTCCCCGCCTCACGGACTCGTCGTATAGTAGTACTTTATCGCCTATCTTGAATTGGATTTCCTTCGTCTTTTTGTCGTACGTAGTTTTTGAGCGTTGTTTCGCGTCTAATAGCTTTGCTCGCGCTACTTCATTCGATGTCCTTAGCCGTTCTCTGGCCTCTTGCGCGTAATCGTCGTAGTTATAGGTAGGATTAGGCGTGATTTTTAGTGCGGTCGGTAATTCCGCTTTCTGACCGTAGACCAATTCGTGGGGGGTGTAGCCAGTCGCTGTATGTGGGGTTGTATTGTAAGTAAACATTGCGTAGGGTAACCATTTGTCCCAATCAGAATGGTCTCTGTCTATGTAGTGTCTCAAATATTCTACCAGCGTCCTGTGAGACCTTTCGAGAGCTCCGTTCGATTCAGGGTGATACGCTGTTGTCTGTATTTTCGTGATTTTTAATAGCTTACAGGTATCTTTGAATATTTCTCCGACAAAATTTGCTCCCTGATCGGTTAGTATTTTGTCCGGTATTCCGTCCTCGCAAATTATCTTTGTTACGAACGCTTTTGCTATCGTTCTTGCTTCTTGGTCAGGGATGGGTATTGCTTTACTAAATTTCGTGAGGTGATCCTGGAATGTTAGGATGTATCTATTTCCTAGCTCCGTCACTGTGAGTGGTCCTACAATATCCAGTGCGCCCTTTTCGAATGGTCTCGTAGGCGTGTCGGATATCACCATTGGTTCTTCTGCTGGCTTTATTCTTTTGGCACCATGCGCATTTTTGGATGTACTCCTCTATGTCTTTATCCATTCCTGTCCATCTATATTTTTGTTTTATTCTTTGCGCTGTGCGCTGAATTCCTTGATGTCCGCCTAGGGGTGCTAGATGGTACTCATACAGTATTTGTTGTCTGTCCTTTTCGGATTCTACTTCCATTACGCTTGTTTCTTGTTTTGCGTTTTCCCCGTTTTCTTCTTGTTGGTTCTGGATTACATTCACGTTTCTACTCAGCGCGTCTGCATTTGTGTTGGCTTTTCCGGCCTTATGTATTATCTCGTAGTCGTGCTCCGCTAGCTGTATTCGCCAGCGAGTCAACCTTGATCCGGGGTCTTGTACCTTGAATAGCCATACTAATGCTTTGTGATCTGTTACCACCTTGAAGTGTGTTCCGTACACATATGGTCGAAATTGTTTTGTTGCCCAGACGATCGCGAGTAATACCTTTTCTGTTGTGTTATAATTCCTTTCTGCTTTATTTAATACCCTACTTGCGTATGCTATCGGTCTGTCTTCTCCTATCTTTCCTTGTGACAGTATTGCGCCTACCGCTACGTCCGATGCGTCGGTTGTGATTATGAATTCTTTTGAAAAATCTGGGTATGCTAATACTGGTGCTGTAATTAAGCAGTTCTTCAGCGTCTCGAAAGCGTATTGCTGTTCGGTTGACCAAACAAATTCCGTTTTGTCGCTTGTTAGGTTTGATAAGGGTTTCGCTATTTTTGAATATTGTGGAATAAATCTTCGGTAGTATCCTGCCAAGCCTAAGAAGGATTGTAATTCTTTTAATTTCGTAGGTACGGGGTACTGTTCCACCGCCCTTGTTTTCTCCGGATCCGGCTTTATGCCTTCGGGCGTTATTATGTGTCCCAAAAATCCTACTTCCTTACATAGGAACGAGCATTTTTCCGGTTGCAGTTTCAGGTTGTACTCTCGTAGTTTTCTCATCACCCTTCGCAATCGTGCATTATGTTCCTTTAAGGTCGCCCCGTGTATCACTATGTCATCCAGGTAGACGAAACAGTCTAGTCCTTGTAGTCCCATGAGTACGGTGTTCATCAACCTTTGGAACGTTGCCGGTGCGTTTTTTAGTCCAAAGGGCATTCGATTGAACTCGTAATGTCCTTGAGGGGTTGAGAATGCTGTTTTGTGTTTGTCTCTGTCGTCCATGGGTATCTGGTGATACCCCGACGCGAGATCTAGCGTGGTGAAATATTGCGCTTTCCCTAACTGGTCAAGTATCTCGGTGATATTTGGCAGTGGGTATGAATCGCCTATTGTGATTTCGTTTAGTTTTCTGAAATCTAAAACTACGCGCTTTTTCACGTTTCCTTCTGCATCTGGTTTTTTCGGTACGACCAACATTGGCGCGTTGTACGGGCTGGCGCTGAATTGGATGACCTCGTCCCCTAGCATTTGGTTAACTTGTGTTTGCACTTCACGCTTATGCGTTTCTGGCAACCTGTATGGTTTGACATTGCAGGGCATCTGTCCCTCCTTGATGGGTATTCGATGCGTGGTCGCGTTAGTGGTCGTCAAACGATCTCCTGCTAAATGGAAAATATCGCAAAATTCTCGACCAATTTCTTCCATACTACTTTTTTCTTCGCCGTTTAAGTGGCTTAATTTCATCATTTCTAAAACTCTGTTCACGCGAGTCGTCAGCGATTCCTTGCCCACTGTGGCGCGGAATGCCGCGACAGCGGAATGCACCTTCGTTGTCACGTTGTCCGGCACCTCGGTTAATTCTATGTGTGGCCGTGTCAACGTGCGCGGATCGTTTGTTAGGTTGATTATGCAAGCTATTCCCTTTCCGTGGGCCGGTTTTATTAAGCACTCGCCCAGGAATATTCCTTCTTCTAATTCTCGTTTTTCTACTATTCCTTCCTTTTCTCCGTCTACGTCGATTTCCACTATTGTTTGTGCGCGCGGGGGAACTGTAATTTTATTTTGGGCCTGGAGGTTCGTCCAGGGCTGACCTCCTATCGAGAGGGTTCGAGTTTTATAGTCGATTCCTGCCTTGTGGTGTTTGAGGGAATCTACCCCCATTATCCCTTGGGAGTCCCTTAGCGTCTTTTCTTTGACTACGTATAACGGATGTTTAATCTCTTGGTCCCCAAGTGGGAAGGTGGCTTCTACCTTTCCCAACGTGTTTATTGGGTCTCCGGACAGGGCTACTAATTGCAGTTCGCTTTCCTTTATCTCTACGTCGTCGCGGACGCATGGTTTGGTTATTACCGACACTTCGGCTCCTGAATCTACCAACATCCTGACGGCATTAACCTTTGTTTCCTTAATATCCACCTGAATTTCGTCTGCGACGTAATCGGGTGTTCCGTCCGTTCGTGTCCGTATTTTCGCTATTCGCTTAGGTTTCCGGTTTTCTTCACGGTTATCGCGTTGCTCGTTAGAGCGGAAAGAGAGGTTCGGGCCTCTCGATTGCGGATATGCTGCGTTAGCATTGTACGGTCTCCGTCCTTGCTCACGTGCCCTGTCACTAGAGTATGGCGGGCGTTGTCCACCTTGCGTCTCAGGTGTCCCTCGCGGCGGGTATCGCGCGACTTCGTTTATTCTTTTTCTATTTCTGGTTTCTGGATAGGTCTTGTACGAACCATCTCCGTTACCTTGATTATTTTTCCAACATTCTTTAGTTAGGTGCCCCGATCTCTTGCATGTATAACAGTATCGCGAGGCTCCACTGCTCGCGGAATTCGCGCCGCGGTTAGTCGCTGCCGCTGTGAATCGTTTCTTCGTCGAGCGCTCTTCTTCTATCGCTAATGATATCGCTTCTTGTAAATCGGCTGACCGTCGTGATTTGACCAGAATTTTCAGGTCGTCGCGAAGGCCTTCTTGGAAAAGTGTGTGCGCTAGCCTCTTAAATATTTTAATTGCCGCTGTTTTTTCTACTGGCGTATCCTTTTCGTCTAGCCCTATTTCAATTAGTTCGTTAAGTAATTTGGCTAATCGGCTACCGTAGGAATGGGCATCTTCATGCGTTCCTTGGGTGCATTTCAAAAGTTCCATTAATACGACGGCGGACGTACGCGCTGGTTTGTAATTTGAGGTTAACACGTCTTCCAGGTCCTGGAACGTCCGTATGTCCCCGCGGTTCTGTCCCCTGGGCCTTCTCCTGGCGGAGGTGTTTCCAGCGCTAATCGCAGCCTATCGATTTCTTCTTCTACTTCTCCGGGCATAACCCGTATTTCGTCTTCTGTTCTCCGTCTTTGTCTCGTAGCGTCGGTTCTCGGTACGTCAATCAGTTTTTGTATAGATTCCTGCAGTAGTTGTAATGTGTGTTCGATCGCGGGCATTCTACCTACAGTTTGCTCTATTGCCGCGATCCTAGCTTCGGAACTCGCATTTCCCGTATTAGTTTCCACTCTCGAGGTCTCTATTCCGGTTATGCCTTCTCCCGAGGGTCCTCCCGACGGTCGCTCTACTGGTGATCTCTGCATGTTGCTTACTGGTCTATCGGACAACCTGAATACTTCGCTATCGTATGAGGTGTACGCAAACCCGCTTGTTTCTGTGCAGGTCTCGTCAAAAGTGTCTGTCACTATGGGGGGAAGTAAACTCGGATCTAATTCCTTGAAAGGGAAAAGTCGTTCCCAAACTATGTGTCCGTCGGTATCTAGTGACCTTTGTAGGATCTCAGCTATCGAACTATCGTGCCCTAGTGGCTGATTCGGACCGGCTACCGCGCTCTCGTTGAGATCGATGATCGCATCGACCGCCGCTGCGTACTCTTCGTCGCTGGGTGCGTTCCCGGGTACGCTTCGTCTCCTGCGCGGGGAGCCTATGTAACTTAGGTCCGGTACTACGATTTCGCGTCTTTCTGTTACGTCTAGATATCGCTCGAGGTTAGCTCCTAAAGATATCGCTCGGCGCATGGAAAAAAATTATTCGACGTGATGCTCGGCTTAGGTATTAAATTTCACACTTACAATACGAGTAGTATCGGATGCATCGTAGTTGTCGTTAAGAGGTCATTGGCGTCCTCTCTTGGCCGTTGACAGCACTGTTAGTTGATCTACGGCCTTCCTGGTAAGTCGGTATTGGCCGTGGTAGATCTGCGTTGCTCCAGTCGGTTGGCTCACCTGTTCCTCTACGTTGGCTGCATCCCACCGCTGCCACCAATTTTGTTGCGAGGTTGCCGGGGCTGAGATTCTCTCTGAGAATCTCGTCGGTTGCCGTGGGCTGTCCTCGGAAGGGTCGTCCTCCGGGCTCCGATAATTCGGGTGTAGGTGCCGGGAACGGGGATTCGGGTTTGAACCGAAGGTAGTGGATACTTGGCCGGTTTAAGAGTTGGGACTCACCGTAGAGTGAATAAAGGATTTATTGAGCCTGAACTGACACTGGCGCGGCGATCACGGTAGTGATCGCTAATCGGTTCGAAAAAAGAGCGCGCGCCCCGTTTTGGGCGGTGATTATATAGGCGGGGGCCTAATGGTCGCCGTCCGATGACCCGTGGCTGCGCAACGTTCGTTGACCGTTGCGTCGTTTGCGGATTCCTTAGCATTGATGCACATCTTGCTGGCTCGGTGCTATTCGGTGGTTGTTTCACAACAGTCGGACATGACGGTGGCGGGCCAATCTAGTCCCGGGGTCGTGGGGACGACCCTATAGTCGTCGGACATGTCGGCGGCTGGCCAACTTTGGCCCGGGGCTGTGGGGACGACCCTATAGTCGTCGGACATGTCGGCGGCTGACCAACTTTGGCCCGGTGTCTTGGGGACGACTCTATAGTCGTCGGACATGTCGGCTGCAGGCCATCCTTGTCCCGGGGTCGTGGGGACGACCCTATAGTCGTCGGACATGTCGGCGGCTGGCCAACATTGGCCCGTGGTCGTGGGGACGACCCTATAGTCGTCGGACAACACGGCGGCTGGCCATCTTTGGCCCGTGGTCGTGGGGACGACCCTATAGTCGTCGGACATGACGGCGGCGGGCCAATCTATTCTCGGGGTCGTGGGGACGACCCTATAGTCGTCGGACATGTCGGCGGCTGGCCAACTTTGGCCTGTGGTCGTGGGGACGACCCTATAGTCGTCGGACATGACGGTGGCCGGCCAATCTAGTCCCGGGGTCGTGGGGACGACCCTATTGTCGTCGGACATGACGGTGGCGGGCCAATCTAGTACCGGGGTCGTGGGACGACCCTATAGTCGTCGGACATGTCGGCGGCTGGCCATCTTTTGCCCGTGGTCGTGGGGACGACCCAATAGTCGTCGGCCATGTCGGCGGCTGGCCAACCTGGACCCGGGGTCGTGGGGACGACCCTATTGTCGTCGGACATGACGGTGGCGGGCCAATCTAGGCCCGGGGTCGTGGGGACGACCCTATAGTCGTCGCACATGTCGGCGGCTGGCCAACTTTGGCCCGTGGTCGTGGGGACGACTCAATAGTCGTCGGACATGTCGGCGGCTGGCCAGCTTTGGCCCGTGGTCGTGGGGACGATCCGATAGTCGTCGGACATGACGGTCTAGTGCCAATCTAGTCCCGGGGTCGTGGGGACGACCCTATAGTCGTCGGACATGTCGGCGGCTGGCCAACTTTGGCCCGTGGTCGTGGGGACGACTCTATATTCGTCGGACATGTCGGCGGCTGGCCGACCTGGACCCGGGGTCGTGGGGACGACCCTATTGTCGTCGGACATGACGGTGGCGGGCCAATCTAGTCCCGGGGTCATAGGGACAACCCTATAGTCGTCGGACATGTCGGCGATTGGCCAACTTTGTTCCGTGGTCGTGGGGTCGATCCGATAGTCGTCGCACATGACGGCGGCTGGCCAACTTTGGCCCGTGGTCGTGGGGACGATCCGATAGTCGTTGGACATGACGGTGGCGGGCCAATCTAGTCCCGGGGTCGTGGGGACGACCTTATTGTCGTCGGACATGACGGTGACGGGCCATTCTAGTACCGGGGTCGTGGGACGACCCTATAGTCGTCGGACATGTCGGCGGCTGGCCATCTTTTGCCCGTGGTCGTGGGGACGACCCAATAGTCGTCGGACATGTCGCCGGCTGGCCAACTTTGGCCCGTGGTCGTGCGGACGAACCGATAATCGTCGGACATGACGGTGGCGGGCCAATCTAGTCCCGGGGTCGTGGGGACGACCCTATAGTCGTCGGACATGTCGGCGGCTGGCCAACTTTTGTCCGTGGTCGTGGGGACGACTGTTTAGTCGCCGGACATGTCGGCGGCTGGCCAACCTAGACCCAGGGTCGTGGGGACGACCCTATTGTCGTCGGACATGACGGTGGCGGGCCAATCTAGTCCCGGGGTCGTAGGTACGACCCTACGGTCGTCGGACATGTCGGCTATTGGCCAACATTGGCCCGGGGTCGTGGGGACGACTGTTTAGTCGCCGGACATGTCGGCGGCTGGCCAACCTAGACCCAGGGTGCTGGGGACGACCCTATTGTCGTTGGACATGACGGTGGCGGGCCAATCTAGTCCCGGGGTCGTGGGGACGACCCTATAGACGCCGGGCAAGTCGGCGGCGGGCCAACCTTGTACCGGGGTCGTGGGGACGACCCTATAGTCGTCGGACATGACGGTGGCGGGCCAATCTAGTCCCGGGGTCGTGGGGACGACCCTATAGTCGTCGGACATGTCGGCGGCTGGCCAACTTTGGCCCGTGGTCGTGGGGACGACCCAATAGTGGTCGGACATGTCGGCGGCTGGCCAACCTAGTCCCGAGGTCGTGGGGACGACCCTATAGTCGTCGGACTTGACGGTGGCGGGCCAATCTAGTCCCGGGGTCGTGGAGACGACCCTACAGTCGTCGGACATTTCGGCGGCTTGCCAACTTTGGCCCGGGGTCGTGGGGACGATCCGATAGTCGCCGGACATGACGGTAGCGGGCCAATCTAGTCTCGGGGTCGTGGGGACGACCCTATAGTCGTCGGACATGTCGGCGGCTGGCCAACTTTGGCCCGGGGTCGTGGGGACGATCCAATAATCGTCGGACATGTCGGCGGCTGGCCAACTTTGGCCCGGGGTCGTGGGGACGATCCAATAATCGTCGGACATGTCGGCGGCTGGCCAACTTTGGCCCGTGGTGGTGGGGACGACCCTATAGTCGTCGGACTTGACGGTAGCGGGCCAATCTAGTCCCGAGGTCGTGGGGACGACCCTATAGTTGTTGGACATGACGGTGGCGGGCTAATCTAGTCCCGGGGTCGTAGGGACGACCCTATAGTCGTTGGACATGTCGGCGATTGGCCAACATTGGCCCGGGGTCGTGGGGACGACCCTATAGTCGTCGGACATATCGGCGGCAGGCCAACTTTGGCCCCTGGTCGTGGGGACGACCCAATAGTGGTTGGACATGTCGGCGGCTGGCCAACTTTGGCCCGGGGTGGTGGGGAGGACCCTAGAGTCGTCGGACATGTTGGCGGCTTGTCAACCTAGTCCCGGAGTCGTGGGAACGACCCTATAGTTGTCGGACAAGTCGGCGGCGTGCCAACCTTGTCCCGGGGTCGTGGGGACGACCGTATAGTCGTCGGACATGACGGTGGCGGGGCAATCTAGTCCCGGGGTCGTGGGGACGACCCTATAGTCGTCGGACAACACGGCGGTTTGACATCTTTGGCCCGCGGTCGTGGGGACGATCCTATAGTCGTCGGACATGACGGTGGCGGGCCAATCTAGTCCCAGGGTCGTGGGGACGTCCCTATAGTCGTCGGACATGTCGGCAGCTGGCCAACTTTGGCCCGTGGTCGTGGGGACGACCCAATAGTCGTCGGACATGTCGGCGGCTGGCCAACATTGGCCCGTAGTCGTGGGGACGATCCGATAGTCGCCGGACATGACGGTGGCGGGCCAATCTAGTCCCGGGGTCGTGGGGACGACCGTATTGTCGTCGGACATGACGGTGGCTGGCCAACCTAGACCCGTGGTCGTGGGGACGACCCTATTGTCGTCGTGTTGCGAGGTTGCCGGGGCTGAGATTCTCTCTGAGAATCTCGTCGGTTGCCGTGGGCTGTCCTCGGAAGGGTCGTCCTCCGGGCTCCGATAATTCGGGTGTAGGTGCCGGGAACGGGGATTCGGGTTTGAACCGAAGGTAGTGGATCCTTGGCCGGTTTAAGAGTTGGGACTCACCGTAGAGTGAATAAAGGATTTATTGAGCCTGAACTGACACTGGCGCGGCGATCACGGTAGTGATCGCTAATCGATTCGAAAAAAGAGCGCGCGCCCCGTTTTGGGCGGTGATTATATATGGTTGGTTTGGGTCGTGGCGGGGGCCTAATGGTCGCCGTCCGATGACCCGTGGCTGCGCAACGTTCGTTGACCGTTGCGTCGTTTGCGGATTCCTTAGCATTGATGCACATCGTGCTGGCTCGGTGCTATTCGGTGGTTGTTTCACAACATCCTCCCCCCCTTGAAAGAAGGGTGGCTGTATCGGGATAATTTTGTCCTATTTCTATGGCTCAGCGTCAGTTCGTTACATAGGTTTTCCCGATTATAATGTTTTATACAATCGTTTCTTATTTTAATTTAGTTGTACATTAAGTTCTGATCGTGTCACTTTCGGTTCTGGTACGGTATATATGGCTTGGGCCTCGCGTTTCGTTGGTTTTTTCCGATAGTTTACGAAGTATATTATTACTGCCAGTACTATTACTATTACAATTAATATTGTTGTGGCACTCGGGTACAATATGTGCCATATTGGTATGCTTACATGTTTTGTTTCCGCAGGTAGTTCGTTCTTGATTTCGTTAAGTTGTCGGTACAAATGTGAAAATTCCGACGGGTCTTTTATTATTCTATGGAGTTCGACATGTGTGAGGGGTTTTGTTCGTGTACTGTTAACCAATCCTGCTATATTTGGGTCTGCGGTTATGTTGTAGAGGGGTGATGTTTTTATTATAAGGTTTTGTTCATATAATGTTTTTTGGTTTCGCAATAGTACCTCTTTACCGGTTACTTTACAATTGTCTTTTAGTGTGATAGTTCCCGAATGTGTGAGCGTTGTTTTGAATGTTTTGCTATTTGTACATTGGATTGTAATTGTTTCTGGTTCATGGGTCGCGTAGATCCATGTCGCTGGTTGTGCCGTGGCGATCCATAAGCTATTGTTCGCTGTTAAATACTTTACTTCGCAGTTTTCGGGGAATTTTTCCGTTGGTTGTAACCATAAATTAACCTCGCACTCGCGTGTTTCCGTTAGTTTATGTACGACCATCGGCGGTTCGCAGTAATATTGAGATACTAATTTTTTACATTTTTGCAATTCTTGTTCGCTCGCGATTATGTATTGGTCGTCGTCTGCGTCGAGTATCATGATGGGCGAATGTGTGACTAACAATGCATATATATTATCGCGTACATGTATTGGGACCGGTGTTGCTTCTATTACACTGTATGTCTGGGAGGATATGAGTGGTATTTTGATTATAGTAACGAGTGTTTGTCTTTCATAGTACGCTACGACTGATGCTAAACGCTCGATTAAGTGCGCGTTCTCTAACGTAGGTGCTATGGGGAATGCGAAACCGTCTGGTAACCGCGATACCGCTGTCTGTAGTAATTTTGCTATCTCCGCGTTTGATAATACGCTTGGGTCTATGCTCCCGCTCTTTAGCTGACTACAGTATTGTTTTACGTCCCTTACGTCATCCGTTAGTTCGACTAACAGCGAGTTCAATGTCGCGAAGTGGTCCACTAGGTCAGTACGTATTTTCTGCCGAGTAAACTCCGTCTCGACTTGCACTCGCAGCTGTCTCGTCTGTTTTGCTAGTATCTTTTCGTTGTCCTGTATCGTCTGTTCAATGTCGTGTAAATGATGTAAGGTATTGTTTGTAAGTTGTATCTGTCGTTTTATTGTTGTCTGTAACGTGTCTTGTTTACTATCTACTTCCGCGAAGTGTGCGTTTATTTCTTCCGCGTCGCTCGCGTCCATGGTTCCGAACAGTGTTTTTGCTATTGAGCCTATCCCGTTTATTAATCCTCTTCGTTTGTTTTGCGTATATGACGGTATTTCGTAAATGTGTTGAATTTGTCTGTTTAAATTTTCTGTTCGTCTTACCAAAATACCAAGGTAGTTTTGGCAGGTTGATTTTAACTCTAGTATGTAAGCTGGTAAGTTGCATAGTGTTTTTACTTCCTTGATGTATGGTTTCAATTGTTCATACCTTCGTATCAGTGGCTCCGTGTCTAATCGTGTCACGATCTTCCACGTATTGGTTGCCAGGTGTAAGTCGCCGATGTGGGTAAAGTGGATTCCCGCGCTATGTTTCGTGGGTTCGATTATGTACGGTGATGTGTCGCTAGCGGGCGCCGTCTGTGAATTTAGGCCCTGCAGCGTGATGCACCTGTAACAGGGGAGGTCGGATCTATCCCTTCCTAATTTCTTTTTTTGCGCGCCTATATATGACGTCGCTCCGTGATTTTTTCTTCATTACTAATTGTGTTATTCAGTTTTCTGTCCATCGAAATCAAGATGCATCCCGAAAGACTGTGCGCTGTAAGTACCGTTATTGCATTTGTTGTTTCTTTCTTTCCTGTATCTAATATGTGTGTCACTATTGTTCTAATGCTATTTTCTTTTTCGTTTTTATTTTTATTAGTGGTGGTCGGCGAACGGAATTTTAGGGTATGTGCCCACTCACATCATGGTCCAAATCCGTCTTCGGCGTTCGTTGGACCGTTGTTTTTTTTTACGTTTTGTGGGAGGAGCATTATCCCATGTGGGCCCGCTCCTGCGACTTATTTGGCCTGCGTCGCTTGTTCGACTTCGACCCCTCGGAGGTGGAAGTAAGTATTTGCTTCATTGTTTTCCTTTTATCTTTTTTTTTTGTGTTGGTTTACCACTTTCCTAATCGTCGTTGTTTCTTTTTTTGTTATAGGAGGAGGACTGGGGGCAGCACGCCATTTGATTTTTCCTTCTTTTTCAATTTTGTTTTCTTATAATATGAGTTTGTAACTCTTGTGCTTTAGAATATATTTTGGTTTTACCCAATTTTTGTATTTCCTCAATTATTTTCCTTCATTTCCGTTCCTCCCTCCCGCCCGTAGCGTTTAAGGTTTTTATTCTACGAAGTGCTTTATTCGATTTACGTGGACGGTTAACGTCCTTCTACCCTTTTTTATCGTGACGTTTACTTTTGACTTTTTATCTATTATTACGTATGGTCCTTCCCATTTAGAATCTAGCTTCTTCGATCTTCCCCGCCTCACGGACTCGTCGTATAGTAGTACTTTATCGCCTATCTTGAATTGGATTTCCTTCGTCTTTTTGTCGTACGTAGTTTTTGAGCGTTGTTTCGCGTCTAATAGCTTTGCTCGCGCTACTTCATTCGATGTCCTTAGCCGTTCTCTGGCCTCTTGCGCGTAATCGTCGTAGTTATAGGTAGGATTAGGCGTGATTTTTAGTGCGGTCGGTAATTCCGCTTTCTGACCGTAGACCAATTCGTGGGGGGTGTAGCCAGTCGCTGTATGTGGGGTTGTATTGTAAGTAAACATTGCGTAGGGTAACCATTTGTCCCAATCAGAATGGTCTCTGTCTATGTAGTGTCTCAAATATTCTACCAGCGTCCTGTGAGACCTTTCGAGAGCTCCGTTCGATTCAGGGTGATACGCTGTTGTCTGTATTTTCGTGATTTTTAATAGCTTACAGGTATCTTTGAATATTTCTCCGACAAAATTTGCTCCCTGATCGGTTAGTATTTTGTCCGGTATTCCGTCCTCGCAAATTATCTTTGTTACGAACGCTTTTGCTATCGTTCTTGCTTCTTGGTCAGGGATGGGTATTGCTTTACTAAATTTCGTGAGGTGATCCTGGAATGTTAGGATGTATCTATTTCCTAGCTCCGTCACTGTGAGTGGTCCTACAATATCCAGTGCGCCCTTTTCGAATGGTCTCGTAGGCGTGTCGGATATCACCATTGGTTCTTCTGCTGGCTTTATTCTTTTGGCACCATGCGCATTTTTGGATGTACTCCTCTATGTCTTTATCCATTCCTGTCCATCTATATTTTTGTTTTATTCTTTGCGCTGTGCGCTGAATTCCTTGATGTCCGCCTAGGGGTGCTAGATGGTACTCATACAGTATTTGTTGTCTGTCCTTTTCGGATTCTACTTCCATTACGCTTGTTTCTTGTTTTGCGTTTTCCCCGTTTTCTTCTTGTTGGTTCTGGATTACATTCACGTTTCTACTCAGCGCGTCTGCATTTGTGTTGGCTTTTCCGGCCTTATGTATTATCTCGTAGTCGTGCTCCGCTAGCTGTATTCGCCAGCGAGTCAACCTTGATCCGGGGTCTTGTACCTTGAATAGCCATACTAATGCTTTGTGATCTGTTACCACCTTGAAGTGTGTTCCGTACACATATGGTCGAAATTGTTTTGTTGCCCAGACGATCGCGAGTAATACCTTTTCTGTTGTGTTATAATTCCTTTCTGCTTTATTTAATACCCTACTTGCGTATGCTATCGGTCTGTCTTCTCCTATCTTTCCTTGTGACAGTATTGCGCCTACCGCTACGTCCGATGCGTCGGTTGTGATTATGAATTCTTTTGAAAAATCTGGGTATGCTAATACTGGTGCTGTAATTAAGCAGTTCTTCAGCGTCTCGAAAGCGTATTGCTGTTCGGTTGACCAAACAAATTCCGTTTTGTCGCTTGTTAGGTTTGATAAGGGTTTCGCTATTTTTGAATATTGTGGAATAAATCTTCGGTAGTATCCTGCCAAGCCCAAGAAGGATTGTAATTCTTTTAATTTCGTAGGTACGGGGTACTGTTCCACCGCCCTTGTTTTCTCCGGATCCGGCTTTATGCCTTCGGGCGTTATTATGTGTCCCAAAAATCCTACTTCCTTACATAGGAACGAGCATTTTTCCGGTTGCAGTTTCAGGTTGTACTCTCGTAGTTTTCTCATCACCCTTCGCAATCGTGCATTATGTTCCTTTAAGGTCGCCCCGTGTATCACTATGTCATCCAGGTAGACGAAACAGTCTAGTCCTTGTAGTCCCATGAGTACGGTGTTCATCAACCTTTGGAACGTTGCCGGTGCGTTTTTTAGTCCAAAGGGCATTCGATTGAACTCGTAATGTCCTTGAGGGGTTGAGAATGCTGTTTTGTGTTTGTCTCTGTCGTCCATGGGTATCTGGTGATACCCCGACGCGAGATCTAGCGTGGTGAAATATTGCGCTTTCCCTAACTGGTCAAGTATCTCGGTGATATTTGGCAGTGGGTATGAATCGCCTATTGTGATTTCGTTTAGTTTTCTGAAATCTAAAACTACGCGCTTTTTCACGTTTCCTTCTGCATCTGGTTTTTTCGGTACGACCAACATTGGCGCGTTGTACGGGCTGGCGCTGAATTGGATGACCTCGTCCCCTAGCATTTGGTTAACTTGTGTTTGCACTTCACGCTTATGCGTTTCTGGCAACCTGTATGGTTTGACATTGCAGGGCATCTGTCCCTCCTTGATGGGTATTCGATGCGTGGTCGCGTTAGTGGTCGTCAAACGATCTCCTGCTAAATGGAAAATATCGCAAAATTCTCGACCAATTTCTTCCATACTACTTTTTTCTTCGCCGTTTAAGTGGCTTAATTTCATCATTTCTAAAACTCTGTTCACGCGAGTCGTCAGCGATTCCTTGCCCACTGTGGCGCGGAATGCCGCGACAGCGGAATGCACCTTCGTTGTCACGTTGTCCGGCACCTCGGTTAATTCTATGTGTGGCCGTGTCAACGTGCGCGGATCGTTTGTTAGGTTGATTATGCAAGCTATTCCCTTTCCGTGGGCCGGTTTTATTAAGCACTCGCCCAGGAATATTCCTTCTTCTAATTCTCGTTTTTCTACTATTCCTTCCTTTTCTCCGTCTACGTCGATTTCCACTATTGTTTGTGCGCGCGGGGGAACTGTAATTTTATTTTGGGCCTGGAGGTTCGTCCAGGGCTGACCTCCTATCGAGAGGGTTCGAGTTTTATAGTCGATTCCTGCCTTGTGGTGTTTGAGGGAATCTACCCCCATTATCCCTTGGGAGTCCCTTAGCGTCTTTTCTTTGACTACGTATAACGGATGTTTAATCTCTTGGTCCCCAAGTGGGAAGGTGGCTTCTACCTTTCCCAACGTGTTTATTGGGTCTCCGGACAGGGCTACTAATTGCAGTTCGCTTTCCTTTATCTCTACGTCGTCGCGGACGCATGGTTTGGTTATTACCGACACTTCGGCTCCTGAATCTACCAACATCCTGACGGCATTAACCTTTGTTTCCTTAATATCCACCTGAATTTCGTCTGCGACGTAATCGGGTGTTCCGTCCGTTCGTGTCCGTATTTTCGCTATTCGCTTAGGTTTCCGGTTTTCTTCACGGTTATCGCGTTGCTCGTTAGAGCGGAAAGAGAGGTCCGGGCCTCTCGATTGCGGATATGCTGCGTTAGCATTGTACGGTCTCCGTCCTTGCTCACGTGCCCTGTCACTAGAGTATGGCGGGCGTTGTCCACCTTGCGTCTCAGGTGTCCCTCGCGGCGGGTATCGCGCGACTTCGTTTATTCTTTTTCTATTTCTGGTTTCTGGATAGGTCTTGTACGAACCATCTCCGTTAAGGTAGGATCTCCTACCCGCGACTGGTCGCTGCGACTGGTCGCAGCGATTTGACCCAGCGACTGGCCCCAGGCTGAATCTCCTTTCCTGCGACCAGGGGTGTGCGGATACCCGACTTTTCGGGCTCGGGACTGGCCGGAAACTTTCGGGCGCGATCGGGCGGGGTCCCGATACTTTCGTATTGCCCGAGATCCCGACGGTTTCGGGATCCCGAGACTCGATTCGGGCTACAAGCATAGCCGCCATGAGCGGGCAATTTGATTTCAGGTCGGCTCGGCAAAACTCGGACGTTTAAACTGGTTGTCTATTCGAGCGGGATATTCAAATCGACTAAATGTACCTTACCGCAGTTTGCTGATTATTGCCGAAGTTTACCAATCATTGCCGAATGGGCATTTAAATTGGTTGTCTAGTGATTTCCCTAGTTTATTTCTGTCCTTGTCGAGTGACGCCTCTTATTATATCCCCTCTTTGCTTGTAGCCCGAAACGAGTCTCGGGATCCCGAAAATTTCGGGATCTCGAGCAATACGAAAGTATCGCGACCCCGCCCGACCCCACCCGAAATTTCCCGACCCGTCCCGAGGGCCAGGAACTCGAGCCTCGGGACGATCCGCACACTCCTACCTGCGACCAAGTCCATTGCCACAGTGGGGCAGAATCCCAAGAAATAGAGGAACTATTCAACATGCTATTTTTCGCAATCGAAATGCCGAATCATATTAAGCTACTTTATAAAAAAAGATTTTTGATTTTCTTTCGGCAAAGATAGAAAACTATTACTGGATCTAAAGAAATGCATAAAAAGTTTAAAACATCTTCGTCTGTATTGCAGTGGGAATATTTTGAGCTACAATTTTTTCTATAATTTTTAAAATATTTATTTCTGCCTTCTTCTTTGGTCTGTCCACTCAATTGGCCGATTGGAAGGTTGCCAAAATATTTTATACTTTCGCAGGAATGTATTTACACTTTGTGAACAGTATTTGGTATATAGGCAAACATGGATACAGATTTACCACTATTTCTGCATGTTTCGCCTTGCGGGACCAAAGTGGGCTCAGCGCGAGGCGGAAATTCCAATTATCTTTTACAGCCGGTAATTTAGAATTTTTCGAAGCGAAATTTCTTCATTCGTTTACGGTAGGCAATTGCTTGTTTTCGAAGCGTTCATCGGGAAGCATTTGTGTACCTGATGTCGAACAGGGACAATCAACGCCCTGCCGTTTTTTACAGGGGTTTCAACTTTCTTCGCACTGAGTTAATCCGTTGATTGCTCTGTCGGTGGATGGTACATATCTATAATGAGTTCGGACCCGCACGTACCGTTGTCTACCGTCGACTCGCGGGACCATACCGCCATAAACCGTGACCCTTGACGCTTTGACCGATCAGCCTGCTTAGTATTTTGGAACAAAATGTGGTAGGTATTTTCCTCCCCCACTTCGTGAACAGGGAGAGGGTTCCTACTCCGCCGACGAATTCACAGAGCGCGGGTCCCCCCTTCTCGAAGAACGGTGTTTCCAAAATTTTTGTTTCATAATTATATCAAAACAGCAATTACTTCCATATCATTTTCTCTTCTTTATACAATAAAGTAAAAAATATAAAATAGTTGAAAGCAGAAACCTTGAAGATACTGTACGAACTCTCGTTATCGTTATACCTGGTTCTGAAGGGGTATTCTTTCATGCATTGGCATACATTTATATTCATAATATATGATTTGTTGAGACGAAGTGAAGAAGTTGGAACATAAGGTCATTTAATGTCGCATGGCCACCCCTTTTCTTCCTGTGGCTCTCCGCGAGGCGTACTGGTCTTTCTGCAGAATAATTTCGTTTCCTATACCATTGCCAAGGAAACATTCTTCGATCTAACATAAGAACATCTTTTGGTAATTGTGCAGACCTGAAAATTAATTTTCGGCACGGTCAACGTTCCGACCATACTTATTATTCTTTTATACTGTAGCGAAACACGGTTTATTGTCTGCCGAACGTAGAGGAATTAGCTTGTAGCAATTGGGGATTAATCCTAAAAATTGTTCCGATGTTCTGCAAGTTACTTGGCAGATGTTTCCTAATTACTTTATATCGTGTAGGGGGCCAAAGGTCTGTCATAAAGCTGTAGTAAACCGTGGCCACTGTACTTTCCATGGCATATTTATCAAATTCTTATAGTTTTATTGGAACTATTGACGCTAATTCATGACGAATTGACGTTATTTTCTTAAATAACGTAAAACTTATATATTAACACTTTTAGTATCAATTTCCTTAATAATATTCGGCATTTTTAAATGCAAAATACAGGATGTTGCATTTTTTCCCATTTTTGGGGATTTACCCCCACTGTGCGACATAGAATACACGTACTTAATCCATGACTGCCAAATATTCGCGAATGCTTTTTCCGCAGTAGCAAGGCCTAGATTATGTTGATTAGAAAACAAACAAAAAATTTGTTCAGAAGTTCCCGGAAGTGGAACTAAAAAGGGGATGATTGCTGACAATTTTTCAATTGGTTTCGTATGGAAAAAAAACTGTATGTAACTAATTATTTGCTATTACTTAGCAGAATCGACACTACTCATTTGGGGCCCCAAAAATTGTTTTCTTTTATATCACCAAAAATTAAAAGACGCGATTTAAAATTCTGCACGAAAAATACATACAATCATAGACACGTGTTTGCACACAGATCAGAAGTAGGCGTCATGATATTTTTACCGCTTTTATGTACTCATATTAGTAGTCTACAGGTAACATAAAAATACATACTCCCATATCTTTTGAATTCTGACTTCTTTCCTTATTTCTTGGGATTCTGTCACACTGTGGCAATGGGTTGCAGTGCGACTGGTCGCTAGACTCCCTCCGGAGGGAGTCAAGCGACCGGTGGTCGCAGTGCCCAGCCTGCGACTAGGTATAATGGGAAACAGACCCTATCGCATTGTGTTGCCTCTCGAGTAGCCTAGGCTAGTACTCAAACAGACTCGCGTCAGGCTCCTACGTCTGGCATATACCCGACGATCGCAGTCGCTTGTAGGAGAACAGATACATGCTTTCCCATTGCACCAGTATACTGCGACCGGTCGCTGCGACCAGTCGCAGCGACCAGTCGCGGGTAGGAGATCCTACCTTTACCTTGATTATTTTTCCAACATTCTTTAGTTAGGTGCCCCGATCTCTTGCATGTATAACAGTATCGCGAGGCTCCACTGCTCGCGGAATTCGCGCCGCGGTTAGTCGCTGCCGCTGTGAATCGTTTCTTCGTCGAGCGCTCTTCTTCTATCGCTAATGATATCGCTTCTTGTAAATCGGCTGACCGTCGTGATTTGACCAGAATTTTCAGGTCGTCGCGAAGGCCTTCTTGGAAAAGTGTGTGCGCTAGCCTCTTAAATATTTTAATTGCCGCTGTTTTTTCTACTGGCGTATCCTTTTCGTCTAGCCCTATTTCAATTAGTTCGTTAAGTAATTTGGCTAATCGGCTACCGTAGGAATGGGCATCTTCATGCGTTCCTTGGGTGCATTTCAAAAGTTCCATTAATACGACGGCGGACGTACGCGCTGGTTTGTAATTTGAGGTTAACACGTCTTCCAGGTCCTGGAACGTCCGTATGTCCCCGCGGTTCTGTCCCCTGGGCCTTCTCCTGGCGGAGGTGTTTCCAGCGCTAATCGCAGCCTATCGATTTCTTCTTCTACTTCTCCGGGCATAACCCGTATTTCGTCTTCTGTTCTCCGTCTTTGTCTCGTAGCGTCGGTTCTCGGTACGTCAATCAGTTTTTGTATAGATTCCTGCAGTAGTTGTAATGTGTGTTCGATCGCGGGCATTCTACCTACAGTTTGCTCTATTGCCGCGATCCTAGCTTCGGAACTCGCATTTCCCGTATTAGTTTCCACTCTCGAGGTCTCTATTCCGGTTATGCCTTCTCCCGAGGGTCCTCCCGACGGTCGCTCTACTGGTGATCTCTGCATGTTGCTTACTGGTCTATCGGACAACCTGAATACTTCGCTATCGTATGAGGTGTACGCAAACCCGCTTGTTTCTGTGCAGGTCTCGTCAAAAGTGTCTGTCACTATGGGGGGAAGTAAACTCGGATCTAATTCCTTGAAAGGGAAAAGTCGTTCCCAAACTATGTGTCCGTCGGTATCTAGTGACCTTTGTAGGATCTCAGCTATCGAACTATCGTGCCCTAGTGGCTGATTCGGACCGGCTACCGCGCTCTCGTTGAGATCGATGATCGCATCGACCGCCGCTGCGTACTCTTCGTCGCTGGGTGCGTTCCCGGGTACGCTTCGTCTCCTGCGCGGGGAGCCTATGTAACTTAGGTCCGGTACTACGATTTCGCGTCTTTCTGTTACGTCTAGATATCGCTCGAGGTTAGCTCCTAAAGATATCGCTCGGCGCATGGAAAAAAATTATTCGACGTGATGCTCGGCTTAGGTATTAAATTTCGCACTTACAATACGAGTAGTATCGGATGCATCGTAGTTGTCGTTAAGAGGTCATTGGCGTCCTCTCTTGGCCGTTGACAGCACTGTTAGTTGATCTACAGCCTTCCTGGTAAGTCGGTATTGGCCGTGGTAGATCTGCGTTGCTCCAGTCGGTTGGCTCACCTGTTCCTCTACGTTGGCTGCATCCCACCGCTGCCACCAATTTTGTTGCGAGGTTGCCGGGGCTGAGATTCTCTCTGAGAATCTCGTCGGTTGCCGTGGGCTGTCCTCGGAAGGGTCGTCCTCCGGGCTCCGATAATTCGGGTGTAGGTGCCGGGAACGGGGATTCGGGTTTGAACCGAAGGTAGTGGATACTTGGCCGGTTTAAGAGTTGGGACTCACCGTAGAGTGAATAAAGGATTTATTGAGCCTGAACTGACACTGGCGCGGCGATCACGGTAGTGATCGCTAATCGGTTCGAAAAAAGAGCGCGCGCCCCGTTTTGGGCGGTGATTATATAGGCGAGGGCCTAATGGTCGCCGTCCGATGACCCGTGGCTGCGCAACGTTCGTTGACCGTTGCGTCGTTTGCGGATTCCTTAGCATTGATGCACATCTTGCTGGCTCGGTGCTATTCGGTGGTTGTTTCACAACAGTCGGACATGACGGTGGCGGGCCAATCTAGTCCCGGGGTCGTGGGGACGACCCTATAGTCGTCGGACATGTCGGCGGCTGGCCAACTTTGGCCCGGGGCTGTGGGGACGACCCTATAGTCGTCGGACATGTCGGCGGCTGACCAACTTTGGCCCGGTGTCTTGGGGACGACTCTATAGTCGTCGGACATGTCGGCTGCAGGCCATCCTTGTCCCGGGGTCGTGGGGACGACCCTATAGTCGTCGGACATGTCGGCGGCTGGCCAACATTGGCCCGTGGTCGTGGGGACGACCCTATAGTCGTCGGACAACACGGCGGCTGGCCATCTTTGGCCCGTGGTCGTGGGGACGACCCTATAGTCGTCGGACATGACGGCGGCGGGCCAATCTATTCTCGGGGTCGTGGGGACGACCCTATAGTCGTCGGACATGTCGGCGGCTGGCCAACTTTGGCCTGTGGTCGTGGGGACGACCCTATAGTCGTCGGACATGACGGTGGCCGGCCAATCTAGTCCCGGGGTCGTGGGGACGACCCTATTGTCGTCGGACATGACGGTGGCGGGCCAATCTAGTACCGGGGTCGTGGGACGACCCTATAGTCGTCGGACATGTCGGCGGCTGGCCATCTTTTGCCCGTGGTCGTGGGGACGACCCAATAGTCGTCGGCCATGTCGGCGGCTGGCCAACCTGGACCCGGGGTCGTGGGGACGACCCTATTGTCGTCGGACATGACGGTGGCGGGCCAATCTAGGCCCGGGGTCGTGGGGACGACCCTATAGTCGTCGCACATGTCGGCGGCGGGCCAATCTATTCTCGGGGTCGTGGGGACGACCCTATAGTCGTCGGACATGTCGGCGGCTGGCCAACTTTGGCCTGTGGTCGTGGGGACGACCCTATAGTCGTCGGACATGACGGTGGCCGGCCAATCTAGTCCCGGGGTCGTGGGGACGACCCTATTGTCGTCGGACATGACGGTGGCGGGCCAATCTAGTACCGGGGTCGTGGGACGACCCTATAGTCGTCGGACATGTCGGCGGCTGGCCATCTTTTGCCCGTGGTCGTGGGGACGACCCAATAGTCGTCGGCCATGTCGGCGGCTGGCCAGCTTTGGCCCGTGGTCGTGGGGACGATCCGATAGTCGTCGGACATGACGGTCTAGTGCCAATCTAGTCCCGGGATCGTGGGGACGACCCTATAGTCGTCGGACATGTCGGCGGCTGGCCAACTTTGGCCCGTGGTCGTGGGGACGACTCTATATTCGTCGGACATGTCGGCGGCTGGCCGACCTGGACCCGGGGTCGTGGGGACGACCCTATTGTCGTCGGACATGACGGTGGCGGGCCAATCTAGTCCCGGGGTCATAGGGACAACCCTATAGTCGTCGGACATGTCGGCGATTGGCCAACTTTGTTCCGTGGTCGTGGGGTCGATCCGATAGTCGTCGCACATGACGGCGGCTGGCCAACTTTGGCCCGTGGTCGTGGGGACGATCCGATAGTCGTTGGACATGACGGTGGCGGGCCAATCTAGTCCCGGGGTCGTGGGGACGACCTTATTGTCGTCGGACATGACGGTGGCGGGCCATTCTAGTACCGGGGTCGTGGGACGACACTATAGTCGTCGGACATGTCGGCGGCTGGCCATCTTTTGCCCGTGGTCGTGGGGACGACCCAATAGTCGTCGGACATGTCGCCGGCTGGCCAACATTGGCCCGTGGTCGTGCGGACGAACCGATAATCGTCGGACATGACGGTGATGGGCCAATCTAGTCCCGGGGTCGTGGGGACGACCCTATAGTCGTCGGACATGTCGGCGGCTGGCCAACTTTTGTCCGTGGTCGTGGGGACGACTGTTTAGTCGCCGGACATGTCGGCGGCTGGCCAACCTAGACCCAGGGTCGTGGGGACGACCCTATTGTCGTCGGACATGACGGTGGCGGGCCAATCTAGTCCCGGGGTCGTAGGTACGACCCTACGGTCGTCGAACATGTCGGCTATTGGCCAACATTGGCCCGGGGTCGTGGGGACGACTGTTTAGTCGCCGGACATGTCGGCGGCTGGCCAACCTAGACCCAGGGTGCTGGGGACGACCCTATTGTCGTTGGACATGACGGTGGCGGGCCAATCTAGTCCCGGGGTCGTGGGGACGACCCTATAGACGCCGGGCAAGTCGGCGGCGGGCCAACCTTGTACCGGGGTCGTGGGGACGACCCTATAGTCGTCGGACATGACGGTGGCGGGCCAATCTAGTCCCGGGGTCGTGGGGACGACCCTATAGACGCCGGGCAAGTCGGCGGCGGGCCAACCTTGTACCGGGGTCGTGGGGACGACCCTATAGTCGTCGGACATGTCGGCGGCTGGCCAACTTTGGCCCGTGGTCGTGGGGACGACCCAATAGTGGTCGGACATGTCGGCGGCTGGCCAACCTAGTCCCGAGGTCGTGGGGACGACCCTATAGTCGTCGGACATGACGGTCTAGTGCCAATCTAGTCCCGGGGTCGTGGGGACGACCCTATAGTCGTCGGACATGTCGGCGGCTGGCCAACTTTGGCCCGTGGTCGTGGGGACGACTCTATATTCGTCGGACATGTCGGCGGCTGGCCGACCTGGACCCGGGGTCGTGGGGACGACCCTATTGTCGTCGGACATGACGGCAGCGGGCCAATCTAGTCTCGGGGTCGTGGGGACGACCCTATAGTCGTCGGACATGTCGGCGGCTGGCCAACTTTGGCCCGGGGTCGTGGGGACGATCCAATAATCGTCGGACATGTCGGCGGCTGGCCAACTTTGGCCCGGGGTCGTGGGGACGATCCAATAATCGTCGGACATGTCGGCGGCTGGCCAACTTTGGCCCGTGGTGGTGGGGACGACCCTATAGTCGTCGGACTTGACGGTAGCGGGCCAATCTAGTCCCGAGGTCGTGGGGACGACCCTATAGTTGTTGGACATGACGGTGGCGGGCTAATCTAGTCCCGGGGTCGTAGGGACGACCCTATAGTCGTTGGACATGTCGGCGATTGGCCAACATTGGCCCTGGGTCGTGGGGACGACCCTATAGTCGTCGGACATATCGGCGGCAGGCCAACTTTGGCGCCTGGTCGTGGGGACGACCCAATAGTGGTCGGACATGTCGGCGGCTGGCCAACTTTGGCCCGGGGTGGTGGGGACGACCCTAGAGTCGTCGGACATGTTGGCGGCTTGTCAACCTAGTCCCGGAGTCGGGGGAACGACCCTATAGTTGTCGGACAAGTCGGCGGCGTGCCAACCTTGTCCCGGGGTCGTGGGGACGACCGTATAGTCGTCGGACATGACGGTGGCGGGGCAATCTAGTCCCGGGGTCGTGGGGACGACCCTATAGTCGTCGGACAACACGGCGGTTGGACATCTTTGGCCCGCGGTCGTGGGGACGATCCTATAGTCGTCGGACATGACGGTGGCGGGCCAATCTAGTCCCAGGGTCGTGGGGACGTCCCTATAGTCGTCGGACATGTCGGCAGCTGGCCAACTTTGGCCCGTGGTCGTGGGGACGACCCAATAGTCGTCGGACATGTCGGCGGCTGGCCAACATTGGCCCGTAGTCGTGGGGACGATCCGATAGTCGCCGGACATGACGGTGGCGGGCCAATCTAGTCCCGGGGTCGTGGGGACGACCGTATTGTCGTCGGACATGACGGTGGCTGGCCAACCTAGACCCGTGGTCGTGGGGACGACCCTATTGTCGTCGTGTTGCGAGGTTGCCGGGGCTGAGATTCTCTCTGAGAATCTCGTCGGTTGCCGTGGGCTGTCCTCGGAAGGGTCGTCCTCCGGGCTCCGATAATTCGGGTGTAGGTGCCGGGAACGGGGATTCGGGTTTGAACCGAAGGTAGTGGATCCTTGGCCGGTTTAAGAGTTGGGACTCACCGTAGAGTGAATAAAGGATTTATTGAGCCTGAACTGACACTGGCGCGGCGATCACGGTAGTGATCGCTAATCGATTCGAAAAAAGAGCGCGCGCCCCGTTTTGGGCGGTGATTATATATGGTTGGTTTGGGTCGTGGCGGGGGCCTAATGGTCGCCGTCCGATGACCCGTGGCTGCGCAACGTTCGTTGACCGTTGCGTCGTTTGCGGATTCCTTAGCATTGATGCACATCGTGCTGGCTCGGTGCTATTCGGTGGTTGTTTCACAACATCCTCCCCCCCTTGAAAGAAGGGTGGCTGTATCGGGATAATTTTGTCCTATTTCTATGGCTCAGCGTCAGTTCGTTACATAGGTTTTCCCGATTATAATGTTTTATACAATCGTTTCTTATTTTAATTTAGTTGTACATTAAGTTCTGATCGTGTCACTTTCGGTTCTGGTACGGTATATATGGCTTGGGCCTCGCGTTTCGTTGGTTTTTTCCGATAGTTTACGAAGTATATTATTACTGCCAGTACTATTACTATTACAATTAATATTGTTGTGGCACTCGGGTACAATATGTGCCATATTGGTATGCTTACATGTTTTGTTTCCGCAGGTAGTTCGTTCTTGATTTCGTTAAGTTGTCGGTACAAATGTGAAAATTCCGACGGGTCTTTTATTATTCTATGGAGTTCGACATGTGTGAGGGGTTTTGTTCGTGTACTGTTAACCAATCCTGCTATATTTGGGTCTGCGGTTATGTTGTAGAGGGGTGATGTTTTTATTATAAGGTTTTGTTCATATAATGTTTTTTGGTTTCGCAATAGTACCTCTTTACCGGTTACTTTACAATTGTCTTTTAGTGTGATAGTTCCCGAATGTGTGAGCGTTGTTTTGAATGTTTTGCTATTTGTACATTGGATTGTAATTGTTTCTGGTTCATGGGTCGCGTAGATCCATGTCGCTGGTTGTGCCGTGGCGATCCATAAGCTATTGTTCGCTGTTAAATACTTTACTTCGCAGTTTTCGGGGAATTTTTCCGTTGGTTGTAACCATAAATTAACCTCGCACTCGCGTGTTTCCGTTAGTTTATGTACGACCATCGGCGGTTCGCAGTAATATTGAGATACTAATTTTTTACATTTTTGCAATTCTTGTTCGCTCGCGATTATGTATTGGTCGTCGTCTGCGTCGAGTATCATGATGGGCGAATGTGTGACTAACAATGCATATATATTATCGCGTACATGTATTGGGACCGGTGTTGCTTCTATTACACTGTATGTCTGGGAGGATATGAGTGGTATTTTGATTATAGTAACGAGTGTTTGTCTTTCATAGTACGCTACGACTGATGCTAAACGCTCGATTAAGTGCGCGTTCTCTAACGTAGGTGCTATGGGGAATGCGAAACCGTCTGGTAACCGCGATACCGCTGTCTGTAGTAATTTTGCTATCTCCGCGTTTGATAATACGCTTGGGTCTATGCTCCCGCTCTTTAGCTGACTACAGTATTGTTTTACGTCCCTTACGTCATCCGTTAGTTCGACTAACAGCGAGTTCAATGTCGCGAAGTGGTCCACTAGGTCAGTACGTATTTTCTGCCGAGTAAACTCCGTCTCGACTTGCACTCGCAGCTGTCTCGTCTGTTTTGCTAGTATCTTTTCGTTGTCCTGTATCGTCTGTTCAATGTCGTGTAAATGATGTAAGGTATTGTTTGTAAGTTGTATCTGTCGTTTTATTGTTGTCTGTAACGTGTCTTGTTTACTATCTACTTCCGCGAAGTGTGCGTTTATTTCTTCCGCGTCGCTCGCGTCCATGGTTCCGAACAGTGTTTTTGCTATTGAGCCTATCCCGTTTATTAATCCTCTTCGTTTGTTTTGCGTATATGACGGTATTTCGTAAATGTGTTGAATTTGTCTGTTTAAATTTTCTGTTCGTCTTACCAAAATACCAAGGTAGTTTTGGCAGGTTGATTTTAACTCTAGTATGTAAGCTGGTAAGTTGCATAGTGTTTTTACTTCCTTGATGTATGGTTTCAATTGTTCATACCTTCGTATCAGTGGCTCCGTGTCTAATCGTGTCACGATCTTCCACGTATTGGTTGCCAGGTGTAAGTCGCCGATGTGGGTAAAGTGGATTCCCGCGCTATGTTTCGTGGGTTCGATTATGTACGGTGATGTGTCGCTAGCGGGCGCCGTCTGTGAATTTAGGCCCTGCAGCGTGATGCACCTGTAACAGGGGAGGTCGGAT
The DNA here is from genome assembly GCA_963932275.1 of Andrena praecox. Taxonomy (NCBI): domain Eukaryota; kingdom Metazoa; phylum Arthropoda; class Insecta; order Hymenoptera; family Andrenidae; genus Andrena; species Andrena praecox. The sequence continues at coordinate 1,611,229 of CAWVQO010000024.1, read as the reverse complement.
CTATCCCTTCCTAATTTCTTTTTTTGCGCGCCTATATATGACGTCGCTCCGTGATTTTTTCTTCATTACTAATTGTGTTATTCAGTTTTCTGTCCATCGAAATCAAGATGCATCCCGAAAGACTGTGCGCTGTAAGTACCGTTATTGCATTTGTTGTTTCTTTCTTTCCTGTATCTAATATGTGTGTCACTATTGTTCTAATGCTATTTTCTTTTTCGTTTTTATTTTTATTAGTGGTGGTCGGCGAACGGAATTTTAGGGTATGTGCCCACTCACATCATGGTCCAAATCCGTCTTCGGCGTTCGTTGGACCGTTGTTTTTTTTTACGTTTTGTGGGAGGAGCATTATCCCATGTGGGCCCGCTCCTGCGACTTATTTGGCCTGCGTCGCTTGTTCGACTTCGACCCCTCGGAGGTGGAAGTAAGTATTTGCTTCATTGTTTTCCTTTTATCTTTTTTTTTTGTGTTGGTTTACCACTTTCCTAATCGTCGTTGTTTCTTTTTTTGTTATAGGAGGAGGACTGGGGGCAGCACGCCATTTGATTTTTCCTTCTTTTTCAATTTTGTTTTCTTATAATATGAGTTTGTAACTCTTGTGCTTTAGAATATATTTTGGTTTTACCCAATTTTTGTATTTCCTCAATTATTTTCCTTCATTTCCGTTCCTCCCTCCCGCCCGTAGCGTTTAAGGTTTTTATTCTACGAAGTGCTTTATTCGATTTACGTGGACGGTTAACGTCCTTCTACCCTTTTTTATCGTGACGTTTACTTTTGACTTTTTATCTATTATTACGTATGGTCCTTCCCATTTAGAATCTAGCTTCTTCGATCTTCCCCGCCTCACGGACTCGTCGTATAGTAGTACTTTATCGCCTATCTTGAATTGGATTTCCTTCGTCTTTTTGTCGTACGTAGTTTTTGAGCGTTGTTTCGCGTCTAATAGCTTTGCTCGCGCTACTTCATTCGATGTCCTTAGCCGTTCTCTGGCCTCTTGCGCGTAATCGTCGTAGTTATAGGTAGGATTAGGCGTGATTTTTAGTGCGGTCGGTAATTCCGCTTTCTGACCGTAGACCAATTCGTGGGGGGTGTAGCCAGTCGCTGTATGTGGGGTTGTATTGTAAGTAAACATTGCGTAGGGTAACCATTTGTCCCAATCAGAATGGTCTCTGTCTATGTAGTGTCTCAAATATTCTACCAGCGTCCTGTGAGACCTTTCGAGAGCTCCGTTCGATTCAGGGTGATACGCTGTTGTCTGTATTTTCGTGATTTTTAATAGCTTACAGGTATCTTTGAATATTTCTCCGACAAAATTTGCTCCCTGATCGGTTAGTATTTTGTCCGGTATTCCGTCCTCGCAAATTATCTTTGTTACGAACGCTTTTGCTATCGTTCTTGCTTCTTGGTCAGGGATGGGTATTGCTTTACTAAATTTCGTGAGGTGATCCTGGAATGTTAGGATGTATCTATTTCCTAGCTCCGTCACTGTGAGTGGTCCTACAATATCCAGTGCGCCCTTTTCGAATGGTCTCGTAGGCGTGTCGGATATCACCATTGGTTCTTCTGCTGGCTTTATTCTTTTGGCACCATGCGCATTTTTGGATGTACTCCTCTATGTCTTTATCCATTCCTGTCCATCTATATTTTTGTTTTATTCTTTGCGCTGTGCGCTGAATTCCTTGATGTCCGCCTAGGGGTGCTAGATGGTACTCATACAGTATTTGTTGTCTGTCCTTTTCGGATTCTACTTCCATTACGCTTGTTTCTTGTTTTGCGTTTTCCCCGTTTTCTTCTTGTTGGTTCTGGATTACATTCACGTTTCTACTCAGCGCGTCTGCATTTGTGTTGGCTTTTCCGGCCTTATGTATTATCTCGTAGTCGTGCTCCGCTAGCTGTATTCGCCAGCGAGTCAACCTTGATCCGGGGTCTTGTACCTTGAATAGCCATACTAATGCTTTGTGATCTGTTACCACCTTGAAGTGTGTTCCGTACACATATGGTCGAAATTGTTTTGTTGCCCAGACGATCGCGAGTAATACCTTTTCTGTTGTGTTATAATTCCTTTCTGCTTTATTTAATACCCTACTTGCGTATGCTATCGGTCTGTCTTCTCCTATCTTTCCTTGTGACAGTATTGCGCCTACCGCTACGTCCGATGCGTCGGTTGTGATTATGAATTCTTTTGAAAAATCTGGGTATGCTAATACTGGTGCTGTAATTAAGCAGTTCTTCAGCGTCTCGAAAGCGTATTGCTGTTCGGTTGACCAAACAAATTCCGTTTTGTCGCTTGTTAGGTTTGATAAGGGTTTCGCTATTTTTGAATATTGTGGAATAAATCTTCGGTAGTATCCTGCCAAGCCCAAGAAGGATTGTAATTCTTTTAATTTCGTAGGTACGGGGTACTGTTCCACCGCCCTTGTTTTCTCCGGATCCGGCTTTATGCCTTCGGGCGTTATTATGTGTCCCAAAAATCCTACTTCCTTACATAGGAACGAGCATTTTTCCGGTTGCAGTTTCAGGTTGTACTCTCGTAGTTTTCTCATCACCCTTCGCAATCGTGCATTATGTTCCTTTAAGGTCGCCCCGTGTATCACTATGTCATCCAGGTAGACGAAACAGTCTAGTCCTTGTAGTCCCATGAGTACGGTGTTCATCAACCTTTGGAACGTTGCCGGTGCGTTTTTTAGTCCAAAGGGCATTCGATTGAACTCGTAATGTCCTTGAGGGGTTGAGAATGCTGTTTTGTGTTTGTCTCTGTCGTCCATGGGTATCTGGTGATACCCCGACGCGAGATCTAGCGTGGTGAAATATTGCGCTTTCCCTAACTGGTCAAGTATCTCGGTGATATTTGGCAGTGGGTATGAATCGCCTATTGTGATTTCGTTTAGTTTTCTGAAATCTAAAACTACGCGCTTTTTCACGTTTCCTTCTGCATCTGGTTTTTTCGGTACGACCAACATTGGCGCGTTGTACGGGCTGGCGCTGAATTGGATGACCTCGTCCCCTAGCATTTGGTTAACTTGTGTTTGCACTTCACGCTTATGCGTTTCTGGCAACCTGTATGGTTTGACATTGCAGGGCATCTGTCCCTCCTTGATGGGTATTCGATGCGTGGTCGCGTTAGTGGTCGTCAAACGATCTCCTGCTAAATGGAAAATATCGCAAAATTCTCGACCAATTTCTTCCATACTACTTTTTTCTTCGCCGTTTAAGTGGCTTAATTTCATCATTTCTAAAACTCTGTTCACGCGAGTCGTCAGCGATTCCTTGCCCACTGTGGCGCGGAATGCCGCGACAGCGGAATGCACCTTCGTTGTCACGTTGTCCGGCACCTCGGTTAATTCTATGTGTGGCCGTGTCAACGTGCGCGGATCGTTTGTTAGGTTGATTATGCAAGCTATTCCCTTTCCGTGGGCCGGTTTTATTAAGCACTCGCCCAGGAATATTCCTTCTTCTAATTCTCGTTTTTCTACTATTCCTTCCTTTTCTCCGTCTACGTCGATTTCCACTATTGTTTGTGCGCGCGGGGGAACTGTAATTTTATTTTGGGCCTGGAGGTTCGTCCAGGGCTGACCTCCTATCGAGAGGGTTCGAGTTTTATAGTCGATTCCTGCCTTGTGGTGTTTGAGGGAATCTACCCCCATTATCCCTTGGGAGTCCCTTAGCGTCTTTTCTTTGACTACGTATAACGGATGTTTAATCTCTTGGTCCCCAAGTGGGAAGGTGGCTTCTACCTTTCCCAACGTGTTTATTGGGTCTCCGGACAGGGCTACTAATTGCAGTTCGCTTTCCTTTATCTCTACGTCGTCGCGGACGCATGGTTTGGTTATTACCGACACTTCGGCTCCTGAATCTACCAACATCCTGACGGCATTAACCTTTGTTTCCTTAATATCCACCTGAATTTCGTCTGCGACGTAATCGGGTGTTCCGTCCGTTCGTGTCCGTATTTTCGCTATTCGCTTAGGTTTCCGGTTTTCTTCACGGTTATCGCGTTGCTCGTTAGAGCGGAAAGAGAGGTTCGGGCCTCTCGATTGCGGATATGCTGCGTTAGCATTGTACGGTCTCCGTCCTTGCTCACGTGCCCTGTCACTAGAGTATGGCGGGCGTTGTCCACCTTGCGTCTCAGGTGTCCCTCGCGGCGGGTATCGCGCGACTTCGTTTATTCTTTTTCTATTTCTGGTTTCTGGATAGGTCTTGTACGAACCATCTCCGTTACCTTGATTATTTTTCCAACATTCTTTAGTTAGGTGCCCCGATCTCTTGCATGTATAACAGTATCGCGAGGCTCCACTGCTCGCGGAATTCGCGCCGCGGTTAGTCGCTGCCGCTGTGAATCGTTTCTTCGTCGAGCGCTCTTCTTCTATCGCTAATGATATCGCTTCTTGTAAATCGGCTGACCGTCGTGATTTGACCAGAATTTTCAGGTCGTCGCGAAGGCCTTCTTGGAAAAGTGTGTGCGCTAGCCTCTTAAATATTTTAATTGCCGCTGTTTTTTCTACTGGCGTATCCTTTTCGTCTAGCCCTATTTCAATTAGTTCGTTAAGTAATTTGGCTAATCGGCTACCGTAGGAATGGGCATCTTCATGCGTTCCTTGGGTGCATTTCAAAAGTTCCATTAATACGACGGCGGACGTACGCGCTGGTTTGTAATTTGAGGTTAACACGTCTTCCAGGTCCTGGAACGTCCGTATGTCCCCGCGGTTCTGTCCCCTGGGCCTTCTCCTGGCGGAGGTGTTTCCAGCGCTAATCGCAGCCTATCGATTTCTTCTTCTACTTCTCCGGGCATAACCCGTATTTCGTCTTCTGTTCTCCGTCTTTGTCTCGTAGCGTCGGTTCTCGGTACGTCAATCAGTTTTTGTATAGATTCCTGCAGTAGTTGTAATGTGTGTTCGATCGCGGGCATTCTACCTACAGTTTGCTCTATTGCCGCGATCCTAGCTTCGGAACTCGCATTTCCCGTATTAGTTTCCACTCTCGAGGTCTCTATTCCGGTTATGCCTTCTCCCGAGGGTCCTCCCGACGGTCGCTCTACTGGTGATCTCTGCATGTTGCTTACTGGTCTATCGGACAACCTGAATACTTCGCTATCGTATGAGGTGTACGCAAACCCGCTTGTTTCTGTGCAGGTCTCGTCAAAAGTGTCTGTCACTATGGGGGGAAGTAAACTCGGATCTAATTCCTTGAAAGGGAAAAGTCGTTCCCAAACTATGTGTCCGTCGGTATCTAGTGACCTTTGTAGGATCTCAGCTATCGAACTATCGTGCCCTAGTGGCTGATTCGGACCGGCTACCGCGCTCTCGTTGAGATCGATGATCGCATCGACCGCCGCTGCGTACTCTTCGTCGCTGGGTGCGTTCCCGGGTACGCTTCGTCTCCTGCGCGGGGAGCCTATGTAACTTAGGTCCGGTACTACGATTTCGCGTCTTTCTGTTACGTCTAGATATCGCTCGAGGTTAGCTCCTAAAGATATCGCTCGGCGCATGGAAAAAAATTATTCGACGTGATGCTCGGCTTAGGTATTAAATTTCGCACTTACAATACGAGTAGTATCGGATGCATCGTAGTTGTCGTTAAGAGGTCATTGGCGTCCTCTCTTGGCCGTTGACAGCACTGTTAGTTGATCTACGGCCTTCCTGGTAAGTCGGTATTGGCCGTGGTAGATCTGCGTTGCTCCAGTCGGTTGGCTCACCTGTTCCTCTACGTTGGCTGCATCCCACCGCTGCCACCAATTTTGTTGCGAGGTTGCCGGGGCAGAGATTCTCTCTGAGAATCTCGTCGGTTGCCGTGGGCTGTCCTCGGAAGGGTCGTCCTCCGGGCTCCGATAATTCGGGTGTAGGTGCCGGGAACGGGGATTCGGGTTTGAACCGAAGGTAGTGGATACTTGGCCGGTTTAAGAGTTGGGACTCACCGTAGAGTGAATAAAGGATTTATTGAGCCTGAACTGACACTGGCGCGGCGATCACGGTAGTGATCGCTAATCGGTTCGAAAAAAGAGCGCGCGCCCCGTTTTGGGCGGTGATTATATAGGCGGGGGCCTAATGGTCGCCGTCCGATGACCCGTGGCTGCGCAACGTTCGTTGACCGTTGCGTCGTTTGCGGATTCCTTAGCATTGATGCACATCTTGCTGGCTCGGTGCTATTCGGTGGTTGTTTCACAACAGTCGGACATGACGGTGGCGGGCCAATCTAGTCCCGGGGTCGTGGGGACGACCCTATAGACGCCGGGCAAGTCGGCGGCGGGCCAACCTTGTACCGGGGTCGTGGGGACGACCCTATAGTCGTCGGACATGACGGTGGCGGGCCAATCTAGTCCCGGGGTCGTGGGGACGACCCTATAGTCGTCGGACATGACGGCGGCTGGCCAACTTTGGCCCGTGGTCGTGGGGACGACTGTTTAGTTGTCGGACATGTCGGCGGCTGGCCAACCTAGACCCGGGGTCGTGGGGACGACCCTATTGTCGTCGGACATGACGGTGGCGGGCCAATCTAGTCCCGGCGTCATAGGGACGACCCTATAGTCGTCGGACATGTCGGCGATTGGCCAACTTAGGCCCGTGGTCGTGGGGACGATCCGATAGTCGTTGGACATGACGGTGGCGGGCCAATCTAGTCCCGGGGTCGTGGGGACGACCCTATAGTCGTCGGACATGTCGCCGGCTGGCCAAATTTGGCCCGGTGTCGTGGGGACGACTCTATATTCGTCGGACATGTCGGCGGCTGGCCGACCTGGACCCGGGGTCGTGGGGACGACCCTATTGTCGTCGGACATGACGGTGGCGGGCCAATCTAGTCCCGGGGTCATAGGGACGACCCTATAGTCGTCGGACATGTCGGCGATTGGCCAACTTTGGTCCGTGGTCGTGGGGTCGATCCGATAGTCGTCGGACATGACGGCGGCTGGCCAACTTTGGCCCGTGGTCGTGGGGACGACCCTATAGTCGTCGGACATGTCGGCGGCTGGCCAACCTAGACCCGGGGTCGTGGGGACGACCCTATTGTCGTCGGACATGACGGTGGCGGGCCAATCTAGTCCCGGGGTCATAGGGACGACCCTATAGTCGTCGGACATGTCGGCGATTGGCCAACTTTGGCCCGTGGTCGTGGGGACGATCCGATAGTCGTCGGACATGACGGTGGAGGGCCAATCTAGTCCCGGGGTCGTGGGGACGACCCTATAGTCGTCGGACATGTCGCCGGCTGGCCAACTTTGGCCCGGTGTCGTGGGGACGACTCTATGTTCGTCGGACATGTCGGCGGCTGGCCAACCTGGACCCGGGGTCGTGGGGACGACCCTATTGTCGTCGGACATGACGGTGGCGGGCCAAACTAGCCTCGGGGTCATAGGGACGACCCTATAGTCGTCGGACATGTCGGCGATTGGCCAACTTTGGCCCGTGGTCGTGGGGACGATCCGATAGTCGTCGGACAAGACGGTGGAGGGCCAATCTAGTCCCGGGGTCGTGGGGACGACCCTATAGTCGTCGGACATGTCGCCGGCTGGCCAACTTTGGCCCGGTGTCGTGGGGACGACTCTATATTCGTCGGACATGTCGGCGGCTGGCCGACCTGGACCCGGGGTCGTGGGGACGACCCTATTGTCGTCGGACATGACGGTGGCTGGCCAATCTAGTCCGGGGGTCGTGGGAACGACACTTTAGTCGTCGGACAACACGGCGGCTGGCCATCTTTGGCCCGTGTTCGTGGGGACGACCCTATAGTCGTCGGACATGACGGCGGCGGGCCAATCTATTCTCGGGGTCGTGGGGACGACCCTATAGTCGTCGGACATGTCGGCGGCTGGCCAACTTTGGCCCGTGGTCGTGGGGACGACTCAATAGTCGTCGGACATGTCGGCGGCTGGCCAACTTTGGCCCGTAGTCGTGGGGACGATCCGATAGTCGTCGGACATGACGGTGGAGGGCCAATCTAGTCCCGGGGTCGTGGGGACGACCCAATAGCCGTCGGACATGTCGGCGGCTGGCCAACTTTGGCCCGTGGTCGTGGGGCCGACTGTTTAGTCGTCGGACATGTCGGTGGCTGGCCAATCTAGACCCAGGGTCGTGGGGACGATCCTATTGTCGTCGGACATGACGGTGGCGGGCCAATCTAGTCCCGGTGTCGTAGGTACGACCCTATAGTCGTCGGACATGTCGGCGATTGTCCAATATTGGCCCGTGGTCGTGGGAACGACCCTATAGTCGTCGGACAAGACGGCGGCTGGCCAAATTTGGCCCGTGGTCGTGGGGACGACCCTATAGTCGCCGGAAATGTCGGCGGCTGGCCAACATTGGCCCGTGGTCGTGAAGAGGACCCTATAGTCGTCGGACAAGACGGTGGCGGGCCAATCTAGTCCCGGGGTCGTGGGGACGACCCTATAGTCGTCGGACATGTCGGCGATTGGCCAACTTTGGCCCGTGGTCGTGGGGACGATCCGATAGTCGTCGGACATGACGGTGGAGGGCCAATCTAGTCCCGGGGTCGTGGGGACGACCCTATAGTCGTCGGACATGTCGCCGGCTGGCCAACTTTGGCCCGGTGTCGTGGGGACGACTCTATGTTCGTCGGACATGTCGGCGGCTGGCCAACCTGGACCCGGGGTCGTGGGGACGACCCTATTGTCGTCGGACATGACGGTGGCGGGCCAAACTAGCCCCGGGGTCATAGGGACGACCCTATAGTCGTCGGACATGTCGGCGATTGGCCAACTTTGGCCCGTGGTCGTGGGGACGATCCGATAGTCGTCGGACAAGACGGTGGAGGGCCAATCTAGTCCCGGGGTCGTGGGGACGACCCTATAGTCGTCGGACATGTCGCCGGCTGGCCAACTTTGGCCCGGTGTCGTGGGGACGACTCTATATTCGTCGGACATGTCGGCGGCTGGCCGACCTGGACCCGGGGTCGTGGGGACGACCCTATTGTCGTCGGACATGACGGTGGCTGGCCAATCTAGTCCGGGGGTCGTGGGGACGACACTTTAGTCGTCGGACAACACGGCGGCTGGCCATCTTTGGCCCGTGTTCGTGGGGACGACCCTATAGTCGTCGGACATGACGGCGGCGGGCCAATCTATTCTCGGGGTCGTGGGGACGACCCTATAGTCGTCGGACATGTCGGCGGCTGGCCAACTTTGGCCTGTGGTCGTGGGGACGACCCTATAGTCGTCGGACATGACGGTGGCCGGCCAATCTAGTCCCGGGGTCGTGAGAACGACCCTATAGTCGTCGGACAAGGCGGCGGCGGGCCAACCTAGCCCCGGGGTCGTGGGGACCACCCTATTGTCGTCGGACATGACGGTGGCGGGCCAATCTAGTCCCGGGGTCGTAGGGATGACCCTATAGTCGTCGGACAAGTCGGCGGCGGGCCAATCTAGTCCCGGGGTCGTGGGGACGACCCTATTGTCGTCGGACATGTCGGCGGCTGGCCAACTTTGGCCCGGGGTCGTGGGGACCACCCTATAGTCGTCGGACATATCGGCGGCTGGCCAACCTAGTCCGGGGTCGTGGGGACGACCCTATAGTCGTCGGACATGTCGGCGGCTGGCCAACTTTGGCCCGTGGTCGTGGGGACGACTGTTTTGTCGTCGGACATGTCGGCGGCTGGCCAACCTAGTCCCGAGGTCGTGGGGACGACCCTATGGTCGTCGGACATGTCGGCGGCGGGCCAGTCTATTCCCGGGGTCGTGGGGACGACCCTATTGTCGTCGGACATGACGGTGGCGGGCCAATCTAGCCCCGGGGTCGTAGGGATGACCCTATAGTCGTCGGACAAGTCGGCGGCGGGCCAATCTAGTCCCGGGGTCGTGGGGACGACCCTATTGTCGTCGGACATGACGGTGGCGGGCAAATCTAGTCCCGGGGTCATAGGGACGACCCTATAGTCGTCGGACATGTCGGCGATTGGCCAATACTGGCCCGGGGTCGTGGGGACGATCCGATAGTCGTTGGACATGACGGTGGCGGGCCAATCTAGTCCCGGGGTTGTGGGGACGACCCTATAGTCGTCGGACATGACGGTGGCGGGCCAATCTAGTCCCGGGGTCGTGGGGACGACCCTATTGTCGTCGGACATGACGGTGGCGGGCAAATCTAGTCCCGGGGTCGTGGGGACGACCCTATAGTCGTCGGACATGACGGTGGCGGGCCAATCTAGTCCCGGGGTCGTAGGTACGACCCTATGGTCGTCGGACATGTCGGCGATTGGCCAACATTGGCCCGGGGTCGTGGGGACGACTGTTTAGTCGCCGTACATGTCGGCGGCTGGCCAACCTAGACCCAGGGTCCTGGGGACGACCCTATTTTCGTTGGACATGACGGTGGAGGGCCAATCTAGTCCCGGGGTCGTGGGGACGACCCTGTAGTCGTCGGACATGTCGCCGGCTGGCCAACCTAGTCCCGGGGTCGTGGGGACGACTCTATAGTCGTCGGACATGTCGGCGGCTGGCCAACGTAGGCCCGTTGTTGTGGGGACGACCCTATAGACGTCGGACATGTCGGCGGCTGGCCAACTTTGGCCCGTGGTCGTGGGGACGACTCAATAGTCGTCGGACATGTCGGCGGCTGGCCAACTTTGGCCCGTAGTCGTGGGGACGATCCGATAGTCGTCGGACATGACGGTGGAGGGCCAATCTAGTCCCGGGGTAGTGGGGACGACCCAATAGCCGTCGGACATGTCGGCGGCTGGCCAACTTTGGCCCGTGGTCGTGGGGACGACTGTTTAGACGTCGGACATGTCGGTGGCTGGCCAATCTAGACCCAGGGTCGTGGGGACGATCCTATTGTCGTCGGACATGACGGTGGCGGGCCAATCTAGTCCCGGTGTCGTAGGTACGACCCTATAGTCGTCGGACATGTCGGCGATTGTCCAATATTGGCCCGTGGTCGTGGGAACGACCCTATAGTCGTCGGACAAGACGGCGGCTGGCCAAATTTGGCCCGTGGTCGTGGGGACGGCCCTATAGTCGCCGGAAATGTCGGCGGCTGGCCAACTTTGGCCCGTGGTCGTGAAGAGGACCCTATAGTCGTCGGACAAGACGGTGGCGGGCCAATCTAGTCCCGGGGTCGTGGGGACGACCCTATAGTCGTCGCACATGTCGGCGGCTGGCCAACTTTGGCCCGTGGTCGTGGGGACGACTCAATAGTCGTCGGACATGTCGGCGGCTGGCCAGCTTTGGCCCGTGGTCGTGGGGACGATCCGATAGTCGTCGGACATGACGGTCTAGTGCCAATCTAGTCCCGGGGTCGTGGGGACGACCCTATAGTCGTCGGACATGTCGCCGGCTGGCCAAATTTGGCCCGGTGTCGTGGGGACGACTCTATATTCGTCGGACATGTCGGCGGCTGGCCGACCTGGACCCGGGGTCGTGGGGACGACCCTATTGTCGTCGGACATGACGGTGGCGGGCCAATCTAGTCCCGGGGTTATATAGTCGTCGGACATGTCGGCGATTGGCCAACTTTGGTCCGTGGTCGTGGGGTCGATCCGATAGTCGTCGGACATGACGGCGGCTGGCCAACTTTGGCCCGTGGTCGTGGGGACGACTGTTTAGTCGTCGGACATGTCGGCGGCTGGCCAACCTAGACCCGGGGTCGTGAGGACGACCCTATTGTCGTCGGACATGACGGTGGCGGGCCAATCTAGTCCCGGGGTCATAGGGACGACCCTATAGTCGTCGGACATGTCGGCGATTGGCCAACTTTGGCCCGTGGTCGTGGGGACGATCCGACAGTCGTCGGACATGACGGTGGAGGGCCAATCTAGTCCCGGGGTCGTGGGGACGACCCTATAGTCGTCGGACATGTCGGCGGCGAGCCAACATTGACCCGGGGTCGTGGGGACGACTCTATAGTCGTCGGACATGTCGGTGGCGGGCCAGTCTAGTCCCGGGTCGTGGGGACGACCCTATAGTCGTCGGACAAGTCAGCGGCTGGCCTACATTGGCCCGTGGTCGTGGGGACGACCATATAGTCGTCGGACATGACGGTGGCGGGCCAGTCTAGTCCCGGGTCATGGGGACGACCCTATAGTCGTTGGACAAGTCGGCGGCTGGCCTACATTGGCCCGTGGTCGTGGGGACGACCATATAGTCGTCGGACATGACGGTGGCGGGCCAGTCTAGTCCCGGGTCATGGGGACGACCCTATAGTCGTTGGACAAGTCGGCGGCTGGCCAACTTTGGCCCGTGGTCGTGGGGACGACCCTGTAGTCGTCGGACAAGTCGGCGGCTGGCCAACTTTGGCCCGTGGTCGTGGGGACGACCCTATAGTCGTCGGACATGACGGTGGCGGGCCAGTCTAGTCCCGGGTCATGGGGACGACCCTATAGTCGGAGGACAAGTCGGCGGCTGGCCAACTTTGGCCCGTGGTCGTGGGGACGACCCTATAGTCGTCGGAAATGACGGTGGCGGGCCAATCTAGTCCCGGGGTCGTGGGGACGACCCTACAGTCGTCGGACAAGTCGGCGGCGAGCCAATCTAGTCCCGCGGTCGTGGGGACGACCCTATAGTCGTCGGACAAGTCAGCGGCTGGCCTACATTGGCCCGTGGTCGTGGGGACGACCATATAGTCGTCGGACATGACGGTGGCGGGCCACTCTAGTCCCGGGTCGTGGGGACGACCCTATAGTCGTCGGACATGTCGGCGGCTGGCCAACTTTGGCCCGGGGTCGTGGGGACGACCCTATAGTCGTCGGATATGCCGGCGGCTGGCCAACTTTGGCCCGTGGTCGTGGGGACGACCCTATAGTCGTCGGACAAGTCGGCGGCGGGCCAACCTAGTCCCGGGGTCGTGGGGACGACCCTATAATCGTCGGACAAGCCGGCGGCTGGCCAACTTTGGCCCGTGGTCGTGGGGTCGATCCGATAGTCGTCGGACATGACGGTGGCGGGCCAATCTAGTTCCGGGGTCGTGGTGACGACCCTATAGCCGTCGGACATGTCGGCGGCTGGCCAACTTTGGCCCGTGGTCGTGGGGACGACTGTTTTGTCGTCGGACATGTCGGCGGCTGGCCAACCTAGTCCCGAGGTCGTGGGGACGACCCTATAGTCGTCGGACATGTCGGCGGCGAGCCAGTCTATTCCCGGGGTCGTGGGGACGACCCTATTGTCGTCGGACATGACGGTGGCGGGCCAATCTAGTCCCGGGGTCGTAGGGATGACCCTATAGTCGTCGGACAAGTCGGCGGCGGGCCAATCTAGTCCCGGGGTCGAGGGGACGACCCTATAGTCGTCGGACATGTCGCCGGCTGGCCAACTTTGGACCGGTGTCGTGGGGACGACCCTATATTCGTCGGACATGTCGGCGGCTGGCCAACCTGGACCCGGGGTCGTGGGGACGACCCTATTGTCGTCGGACATGACGGTGGCGGGCAAATCTAGTCCCGGGGTCATAGGGACGACCCTATAGTCGTCGGACATGTCGGCGATTGGCCAACTTTGGCCCGTGGTCGTGGGGACGATCCGATAGTCGTTGGACATGACGGTGGCGGGCCAATCTAGTCCCGGGGTCGTGGGGACGACCCTATAGTCGTCGGACAAGTCGGCGGCGAGCCAACCTACTCCGGCGGTCGTGGGGACGAACCTATAGTCGTCGGACATGACGGTGGCGGGCCAATCTAGTCCCGGGGTCGTGGGGACGACCCTATAGTCGTCGGACAAGTCGGCGGCGAGCCAACCTAGTCCCGGGGTCGTGGGGACGACCCTATAGTCGTCGGAAATGTCGGCGGCTGGCCAATTTAGTCCCGGGGTCGTGGGGACGACCCTATAGTCGTCGGACATGTCGGCGATTGGCCAACTTTGGTCCGTGGTCGTGGGGTCGATCCGATAGTCGTCGGACATGACGGCGGCTGGCCAACTTTGGCCCGTGGTCGTGGGGACGACTGTTTAGTCGTCGGACATGTCGGCGGCTGGCCAACTTTGGTCCGTGGTCGTGGGGTCGATCCGATAGTCGTCGGACATGACGGCGGCTGGCCAACTTTGGCCCGTGGTCGTGGGGACGACTGTTTAGTCGTCGGACATGTCGGCGGCTGGCCAACCTAGACCCGGGGTCGTGGGGACGACCCTATATTCGTTGGACATGTCAGCGGCTGGCCAACTTTGGCCCGGTGTCGTGGGGACGACTCTATTGTCGTCGGACATGTCGGCGGCTGGCCAACCTAGACCCGGGGTCGTGGGGACGACCCTATAGTCGTCGGACATGTCGGCGGCTGGCCAACCTAGTCCCGAGGTCGTCGGACTTGACGGTGGCGGGCCAATCTAGTCCCGGGGTCGTGGGGACGACCCTACAGTCGTCGGACATTTCGGCGGCTTGCCAACTTTGGGACGGGGTCGTGGGGACGACCCTATAGTCGTCGGACATGACGGTGGCTGGCCAACCTAGTCCCGAGGTCGTGGGGGCGACCCTACAGTCGTCGGACATGTCGGCAGCTGGCCAACCTAGTCCCGAGGTCGTCGGACTTGACGGTGGCGGGCCAATCTAGTCCCGGGGTCGTGGGGACGACCCTATTGTCGTCGGGCAAGTCGGCGGCTGGCCAACTTTGGCCCGTGGTCGTGGGGACGACCCTGTAGTCGTCGGAAATGACGGTGGCGGGCCAATCTAGTCCCGGGGTCGTGGGGACGACCCTACAGTCGTCGGACAAGTCGGCGGCGAGCCAATCTAGTCCCGCGGTCGTGGGGACGACCCTATAGTCGTCGGACAAGTCAGCGGCTGGCCAACATTGGCCCGTGGTCGTGGGGACGACCATATAGTCGTCGGACATGACGGTGGCGGGCCACTCTAGTCCCGGGTCGTGGGGACGAGCGTATAGTCGTCGGACATGTCGGCGGCTGGCCAACTTTGGCCCGGGGTCGTGGGGACGACCCTATAGTCGTCGGATATGTCGGCGGCAGGCCAACTTTGGCCCGTGGTCGTGGGGACGACCCTATAGTCGTCGGACAAGTCGGCGGCGGGCCATCCTAGTCCCGGGGTCGTGGGGACGACCCTATATTCGTCGGACAAGCCGGCGGCTGGCCAACTTTGGCCCGTGGTCGTGGGGACGACCCTATAGTCGTCGGACAAGTCGGCGGCTGGCCAACTTTGGCCCGTGGTCGTGGGGACGACCCTATAGTCGTCGGAAATGACGGTGGCGGGCCAATCTAGTCCCGGGGTCGTGGGGACGACCCTACAGTCGTCGGACAAGTCGGCGGCGAGCCAACCTAGTCCCGGGGTCGTGGGGACGACCCTATAGTCGTCGGAAATGTCGGCGGCTGGCCAATTTAGTCCCGGGGTCGTGGGGACGACCCTATAGTCGTCGGACATGTCGGCGATTGGCCAACTTTGGTCCGTGGTCGTGGGGTCGATCCGATAGTCGTCGGACATGACGGCGGCTGGCCAACTTTGGCCCGTGGTCGTGGGGACGACTGTTTAGTCGTCGGACATGTCGGCGGCTGGCCAACCTAGACCCGGGGTCGTGAGGACGACCCTATTGTCGTCGGACATGACGGTGGCGGGCCAATCTAGTCCCGGGGTCATAGGGACGACCCTATAGTCGTCGGACATGTCGGCGATTGGCCAACTTTGGCCCGTGGTCGTGGGGACGATCCGACAGTCGTCGGACATGACGGTGGAGGGCCAATCTAGTCCCGGGGTCGTGGGGACGACCCTATAGTCGTCGGAAATGACGGTGGCGGGCCAATCTAGTCCCGGGGTCGTAGGGACGACCCTACAGTCGTCGGACAAGTCGGCGGCGAGCCAATCTAGTCCCGCGGTCGTGGGGACGACCCTATAGTCGTCGGACAAGTCAGCGGCTGGCCTACATTGGCCCGTGGTCGTGGGGACGACCATATAGTCGTCGGACATGACGGTGGCGGGCCACTCTAGTCCCGGGTCGTGGGGACGACCCTATAGTCGTCGGACATGTCGGCGGCTGGCCAACTTTGGCCCGGGGTCGTGGGGACGACCCTATAGTCGTCGGATATGCCGGCGGCTGGCCAACTTTGGCCCGTGGTCGTGGGGACGACCCTATAGTCGTCGGACAAGTCGGCGGCGGGCCAACCTAGTCCCGGGGTCGTGGGGACGACCCTATAATCGTCGGACAAGCCGGCGGCTGGCCAACTTTGGCCCGTGGTCGTGGGGTCGATCCGATAGTCGTCGGACATGACGGTGGCGGGCCAATCTAGTTCCGGGGTCGTGGTGACGACCCTATAGCCGTCGGACATGTCGGCGGCTGGCCAACTTTGGCCCGTGGTCGTGGGGACGACTGTTTTGTCGTCGGACATGTCGGCGGCTGGCCAACCCAGTCCCGAGGTCGTGGGGACGACCCTATAGTCGTCGGACATGTCGGCGGCGGGCCAGTCTATTCCAGGGGTCGTGGGGACGACCCTATTGTCGTCGGACATGACGGTGGCGGGCCAATCTAGTCCCGGGGTCGTAGGGATGACCCTATAGTCGTCGGACAAGTCGGCGGCGGGCCAATCTAGTCCCGGGGTCGAGGGGACGACCCTATAGTCGTCGGACATGTCGCCGGCTTGCCAACTTTGGACCGGTGTCGTGGGGACGACTCTATATTCGTCGGACATGTCGGCGGCTGTCCAACCTGGACCCGGGGTCGTGGGGACGACCCTATTGTCGTCGGACATGACGGTGGCGGGCAAATCTAGTCCGGGGGTCATAGGGACGACCCTATAGTCGTCGGACATGACGGTGGCGGGCAAATCTAGTCCCGGGGTCATAGGGACGACCCTATAGTCGTCGGACATGTCGGCGATTGGCCAACTTTGGCCCGTGGTCGTGGGGACGATCCGATAGTCGTCGGACATGACGGTGGAGGGACAATCTAGTCCCGGGGTCGTGGGGACGACCCAATAGCCGTCGGACATGTCGGCGGCTGGCCAACTTTGGCCCGTGGCCGTGGGGACGACTGTTTAGTCGTCGGACATGTCGGCGGCTGGCCAATCTAGACCCAGGGTCGTGGGGACGATCCTATTGTCGTCGGACATGACGGTGGCGGGCCAATCTAGTCCCGGGGTCGTAGGTACGACCCTATAGTCGTCGGACATGTCGGCGATTGTCCAATATTGGCCCGTGGTCGTGGGAACGACCCTATAGTCGTCGGACATGTCGGCGGCTGGCCGACGTAGGCCCGTTGTCGTGAGGACTACCCTATAGACGTCGGACATGACGTTGGCGGGCCAATCTAGTCCCGGGGTCGTGGGGACGACCTTATAGTCGTCGTACATGTCGCCGGCTGGCCAACTTTGGCCCAGTGTCGTGGGGCGACTCTACATTCGTCGGCCATGTCGGCGGCTGGCCAACCTGGACCCGGGGTCGTGGGGACGACCCTATAGTCGTCGGACAAGTCAGCGGCTGGCCTACATTGGCCCGTGGTCGTGGGGACGACCATATAGTCGTCGGACATGACGGTGGCGGGCCACTCTAGTCCCGGGTCGTGGGGACGACCCTATAGTCGTCGGACATGTCGGCGGCTGGCCAACTTTGGCCCGGGGTCGTGGGGACGACCCTATAGTCGTCGGATATGCCGGCGGCTGGCCAACTTTGGCCCGTGGTCGTGGGGACGACCCTATAGTCGTCGGACAAGTCGGCGGCGGGCCAACCTAGTCCCGGGGTCGTGGGGACGACCCTATAATCGTCGGACAAGCCGGCGGCTGGCCAACTTTGGCCCGTGGTCGTGGGGTCGATCCGATAGTCGTCGGACATGACGGTGGCGGGCCAATCTAGTTCCGGGGTCGTGGTGACGACCCTATAGCCGTCGGACATGTCGGCGGCTGGCCAACTTTGGCCCGTGGTCGTGGGGACGACTGTTTTGTCGTCGGACATGTCGGCGGCTGGCCAACCTAGTCCCGAGGTCGTGGGGACGACCCTATAGTCGTCGGACATGTCGGCGGCGAGCCAGTCTATTCCCGGGGTCGTGGGGACGACCCTATTGTCGTCGGACATGACGGTGGCGGGCCAATCTAGTCCCGGGGTCGTAGGGATGACCCTATAGTCGTCGGACAAGTCGGCGGCGGGCCAATCTAGTCCCGGGGTCGAGGGGACGACCCTATAGTCGTCGGACATGTCGCCGGCTGGCCAACTTTGGACCGGTGTCGTGGGGACGACTCTATATTCGTCGGACATGTCGGCGGCTGGCCAACCTGGACCCGGGGTCGTGGGGACGACCCTATTGTCGTCGGACATGACGGTGGCGGGCAAATCTAGTCCCGGGGTCATAGGGACGACCCTATAGTCGTCGGACATGTCGGCGATTGGCCAACTTTGGCCCGTGGTCGTGGGGACGATCCGATAGTCGTTGGACATGACGGTGGCGGGCCAATCTAGTCCCGGGGTCGTGGGGACGACCCTATAGTCGTCGGACAAGTCGGCGGCGAGCCAACCTACTCCGGCGGTCGTGGGGACGAACCTATAGTCGTCGGACATGACGGTGGCGGGCCAATCTAGTCCCGGGGTCGTGGGGACGACCCTATAGTCGTCGGACAAGTCGGCGGCGAGCCAACTTAGTCCCGGGGTCGTGGGGACGACCCTATAGTCGTCGGAAATGTCGGCGGCTGGCCAATTTAGTCCCGGGGTCGTGGGGACGACCCTATAGTCGTCGGACATGTCGGCGATTGGCCAACTTTGGTCCGTGGTCGTGGGGTCGATCCGATAGTCGTCGGACATGACGGCGGCTGGCCAACTTTGGCCCGTGGTCGTGGGGACGACTGTTTAGTCGTCGGACATGTCGGCGGCTGGCCAACTTTGGTCCGTGGTCGTGGGGTCGATCCGATAGTCGTCGGACATGACGGCGGCTGGCCAACTTTGGCCCGTGGTCGTGGGGACGACTGTTTAGTCGTCGGACATGTCGGCGGCTGGCCAACCTAGACCCGGGGTCGTGGGGACGACCCTATATTCGTTGGACATGTCAGCGGCTGGCCAACTTTGGCCCGGTGTCGTGGGGACGACTCTATTGTCGTCGGACATGTCGGCGGCTGGCCAACCTAGACCCGGGGTCGTGGGGACGACCCTATAGTCGTCGGACATGTCGGTGGCTGGCCAACCTAGTCCCGAGGTCGTCGGACTTGACGGTGGCGGGCCAATCTAGTCCCGGGGTCGTGGGGACGACCCTACAGTCGTCGGACATTTCGGCGGCTTGCCAACTTTGGGACGGGGTCGTGGGGACGACCCTATAGTCGTCGGACAAGTCGGCGGCGAGCCAATCTAGTCCCGCGGTCGTGGGGACGACCCTATAGTCGTCGGACAAGTCAGCGGCTGGCCAACATTGGCCCGTGGTCGTGGGGACGACCATATAGTCGTCGGACATGACGGTGGCGGGCCACTCTAGTCCCGGGTCGTGGGGACGAGCGTATAGTCGTCGGACATGTCGGCGGCTGGCCAACTTTGGCCCGGGGTCGTGGGGACGACCCTATAGTCGTCGGATATGTCGGCGGCAGGCCAACTTTGGCCCGTGGTCGTGGGGACGACCCTATAGTCGTCGGACAAGTCGGCGGCGGGCCAACCTAGTCCCGGGGTCGTGGGGACGACCCTATATTCGTCGGACAAGCCGGCGGCTGGCCAACTTTGGCCCGTGGTCGTGGGGACGACCCTATAGTCGTCGGACAAGTCGGCGGCTGTCCAACTTTGGCCCGGGGTCGTGGGGACGACCCTATAGTCGTCGGACATAACGGTGGCGGGCCAATCTAGTCCCGGGGTCGTGGGGACGACCCTATAGTCGTCGGACAAGTCGGCGGCTGTCCAACTTTGGCCCGGGGTCGTGGGGACGACCCTATAGTCGTCGGACATAACGGTGGCGGGCCAATCTAGTCCCGGGGTCGTGGGGACGACCCTATAGTCGTCGGACAAGTCGGCGGCTGGCCAACTTTGGCCCGTGGTCGTGGGGACGACCCTATAGTCGTCGGACATGTCGGCGGCGAGCCAACATTGACCCGGGGTCGTGGGGACGACTCTATAGTCGTCGGACATGTCGGTGGCGGGCCAGTCTAGTCCCGGGTCGTGGGGACGACCCTATAGTCGTCGGACATGTCGGCGGCTGGCCAACTTTGGCCCGGGGTCGTGGGGACGACCCTATAGTCGTCGGATATGTCGGCGGCAGGCCAACTTTGGCCCGTGGTCGTGGGGACGTCCCTATAGTCGTCGGAAATGTCGGTGGCTGTCCAACTTTGGCCCGGGGGTCGTGGGGACGACCCTATAGTCGTCGGACATGTCGGCGGCGAGCCAACATTGACCCGGGGTCGTGGGGACGACT
Organism: Andrena praecox; assembly: GCA_963932275.1. Taxonomy (NCBI): domain Eukaryota; kingdom Metazoa; phylum Arthropoda; class Insecta; order Hymenoptera; family Andrenidae; genus Andrena; species Andrena praecox. The sequence goes on along the minus strand of CAWVQO010000024.1, from coordinate 1,591,000 downwards.
CTATAGTCGTCGGACATGTCGGTGGCGGGCCAGTCTAGTCCCGGGTCGTGGGGACGACCCTATAGTCGTCGGACATGTCGGCGGCTGGCCAACTTTGGCCCGTGGTCGTGGGGAGGACCCTATACTCGTCGGACATGTCGGCGGCTGGCCAACCTAGACCCGGGGTCGTGGGGACGACCCTATATTCGTTGGACATGTCAGCGGCTGGCCAACTTTGGCCCGGTGTCGTGGGGACGACTCTATTGTCGTCGGACATGTCGGCGGCTGGCCAACTTTGGCCCGTGGTCGTGGGGACGACTCAATAGTCGTCGGACATGTCGGCGGCTGGCCAGCTTTGGCCCGTGGTCGTGGGGACGATCCGATAGTCGTCGGACATGTCGGCGGCTGGCCAACTTTGGCCCGTGGTCGTGGGGACGACTCAATAGTCGTCGGACATGTCGGCGGCTGGCCAGCTTTGGCCCGTGGTCGTGGGGACGATCCGATAGTCGTCGGACATGACGGTCTAGTGCCAATCTAGTCCCGGGGTCGTGGGGACGACCCTATAGTCGTCGGACATGTCGGCGGCTGGCCAACTTTGGCCCGTGGTCGTGGGGACGACTCTATATTCGTCGGACATGTCGGCGGCTGGCCGACCTGGACCCGGGGTCGTGGGGACGACCCTATTGTCGTCGGACATGACGGTGGCGGGCCAATCTAGTCCCGGGGTCATAGGGACAACCCTATAGTCGTCGGACATGTCGGCGATTGGCCAACTTTGTTCCGTGGTCGTGGGGTCGATCCGATAGTCGTCGCACATGACGGCGGCTGGCCAACTTTGGCCCGTGGTCGTGGGGACGTCCCTATAGTCGTCGGAAATGTCGGTGGCTGTCCAACTTTGGCCCGGGGGTCGTGGGGACGACCCTATAGTCGTCGGACAAGTCGAAGGCGAGCCAATCTAGTCCCGCGGTCGTGGGGACGACCCTATAGTCGTCGGACAAGTCGGCGGCTGTCCAACTTTGGCCCGGGGTCGTGGGGACGACCCTATAGTCGTCGGACATAACGGTGGCGGGCCAATCTAGTCCCGGGGTCGTGGGGACGACCCTATAGTCGTCGGACAAGTCGGCGGCTGGCCAACTTTGGCCCGTGGTCGTGGGGACGACCCTATAGTCGTCGGACATGTCGGTGGCGGGCCAGTCTAGTCCCGGGTCGTGGGGACGACCCTATAGTCGTCGGACATGTCGGCGGCTGGCCAACTTTGGCCCGGGGTCGTGGGGACGACCCTATAGTCGTCGGATATGTCGGCGGCAGGCCAACTTTGGCCCGTGGTCGTGGGGACGTCCCTATAGTCGTCGGAAATGTCGGTGGCTGTCCAACTTTGGCCCGGGGGTCGTGGGGACGACCCTATAGTCGTCGGACAAGTCGAAGGCGAGCCAATCTAGTCCCGCGGTCGTGGGGACGACCCTATAGTCGTCGGACAAGTCAGCGGCTGGCCAACTTTGGCCCGGGGTCGTGGGGACGACCCTATAGTCGTCGGATATGTCGGCGGCAGGCCAACTTTGGCCCGTGGTCGTGGGGACGACCCTATAGTCGTCGGATATGTCGGCGGCAGGCCAACTTTGGCCCGTGGTCGTGGGGACGTCCCTATAGTCGTCGGAAATGTCGGTGGCTGTCCAACTTTGGCCCGGGGGTCGTGGGGACGACCCTATAGTCGTCGGACATGTCGGCGGCGAGCCAACATTGACCCGGGGTCGTGGGGACGACTCTATAGTCGTCGGACATGTCGGTGGCGGGCCAGTCTAGTCCCGGGTCGTGGGGACGACCCTATAGTCGTCGGACATGTCGGCGGCTGGCCAACTTTGGCCCGTGGTCGTGGGGAGGACCCTATACTCGTCGGACATGTCGGCGGCTGGCCAACCTAGACCCGGGGTCGTGGGGACGACCCTATATTCGTTGGACATGTCAGCGGCTGGCCAACTTTGGCCCGGTGTCGTGGGGACGACTCTATTGTCGTCGGACATGTCGGCGGCTGGCCAACTTTGGCCCGTGGTCGTGGGGACGACTCAATAGTCGTCGGACATGTCGGCGGCTGGCCAGCTTTGGCCCGTGGTCGTGGGGACGATCCGATAGTCGTCGGACATGTCGGCGGCTGGCCAACTTTGGCCCGTGGTCGTGGGGACGACTCAATAGTCGTCGGACATGTCGGCGGCTGGCCAGCTTTGGCCCGTGGTCGTGGGGACGATCCGATAGTCGTCGGACATGACGGTCTAGTGCCAATCTAGTCCCGGGGTCGTGGGGACGACCCTATAGTCGTCGGACATGTCGGCGGCTGGCCAACTTTGGCCCGTGGTCGTGGGGACGACTCTATATTCGTCGGACATGTCGGCGGCTGGCCGACCTGGACCCGGGGTCGTGGGGACGACCCTATTGTCGTCGGACATGACGGTGGCGGGCCATTCTAGTACCGGGGTCGTGGGACGACCCTATAGTCGTCGGACATGTCGGCGGCTGGCCATCTTTTGCCCGTGGTCGTGGGGACGACCCAATAGTCGTCGGACATGTCGCCGGCTGGCCAACTTTGGCCCGTGGTCGTGCGGACGAACCGATAATCGTCGGACATGACGGTGGCGGGCCAATCTAGTCCCGGGGTCGTGGGGACGACCCTATAGTCGTCGGACATGTCGGCGGCTGGCCAACTTTTGTCCGTGGTCGTGGGGACGACTGTTTAGTCGCCGGACATGTCGGCGGCTGGCCAACCTAGACCCAGGGTCGTGGGGACGACCCTATTGTCGTCGGACATGACGGTGGCGGGCCAATCTAGTCCCGGGGTCGTAGGTACGACCCTACGGTCGTCGGACATGTCGGCTATTGGCCAACATTGGCCCGGGGTCGTGGGGACGACTGTTTAGTCGCCGGACATGTCGGCGGCTGGCCAACCTAGACCCAGGGTGCTGGGGACGACCCTATTGTCGTTGGACATGACGGTGGCGGGCCAATCTAGTCCCGGGGTCGTGGGGACGACCCTATAGACGCCGGGCAAGTCGGCGGCGGGCCAACCTTGTACCGGGGTCGTGGGGACGACCCTATAGTCGTCGGACATGACGGTGGCGGGCCAATCTAGTCCCGGGGTCGTGGGGACGACCCTATAGTCGTCGGACATGTCGGCGGCTGGCCAACTTTGGCCCGTGGTCGTGGGGACGACCCAATAGTGGTCGGACATGTCGGCGGCTGGCCAACCTAGTCCCGAGGTCGTGGGGACGACCCTATAGTCGTCGGACTTGACGGTGGCGGGCCAATCTAGTCCCGGGGTCGTGGAGACGACCCTACAGTCGTCGGACATTTCGGCGGCTTGCCAACTTTGGCCCGGGGTCGTGGGGACGATCCGATAGTCGCCGGACATGACGGTAGCGGGCCAATCTAGTCTCGGGGTCGTGGGGACGACCCTATAGTCGTCGGACATGTCGGCGGCTGGCCAACTTTGGCCCGGGGTCGTGGGGACGATCCAATAATCGTCGGACATGTCGGCGGCTGGCCAACTTTGGCCCGGGGTCGTGGGGACGATCCAATAATCGTCGGACATGTCGGCGGCTGGCCAACTTTGGCCCGTGGTGGTGGGGACGACCCTATAGTCGTCGGACTTGACGGTAGCGGGCCAATCTAGTCCCGAGGTCGTGGGGACGACCCTATAGTTGTTGGACATGACGGTGGCGGGCTAATCTAGTCCCGGGGTCGTAGGGACGACCCTATAGTCGTTGGACATGTCGGCGATTGGCCAACATTGGCCCGGGGTCGTGGGGACGACCCTATAGTCGTCGGACATATCGGCGGCAGGCCAACTTTGGCCCCTGGTCGTGGGGACGACCCAATAGTGGTTGGACATGTCGGCGGCTGGCCAACTTTGGCCCGGGGTGGTGGGGAGGACCCTAGAGTCGTCGGACATGTTGGCGGCTTGTCAACCTAGTCCCGGAGTCGTGGGAACGACCCTATAGTTGTCGGACAAGTCGGCGGCGTGCCAACCTTGTCCCGGGGTCGTGGGGACGACCGTATAGTCGTCGGACATGACGGTGGCGGGGCAATCTAGTCCCGGGGTCGTGGGGACGACCCTATAGTCGTCGGACAACACGGCGGTTGGACATCTTTGGCCCGCGGTCGTGGGGACGATCCTATAGTCGTCGGACATGACGGTGGCGGGCCAATCAAGTCCCAGGGTCGTGGGGACGTCCCTATAGTCGTCGGACATGTCGGCAGCTGGCCAACTTTGGCCCGTGGTCGTGGGGACGACCCAATAGTCGTCGGACATGTCGGCGGCTGGCCAACATTGGCCCGTAGTCGTGGGGACGATCCGATAGTCGCCGGACATGACGGTGGCGGGCCAATCTAGTCCCGGGGTCGTGGGGACGACCGTATTGTCGTCGGACATGACGGTGGCTGGCCAACCTAGACCCGTGGTCGTGGGGACGACCCTATTGTCGTCGTGTTGCGAGGTTGCCGGGGCTGAGATTCTCTCTGAGAATCTCGTCGGTTGCCGTGGGCTGTCCTCGGAAGGGTCGTCCTCCGGGCTCCGATAATTCGGGTGTAGGTGCCGGGAACGGGGATTCGGGTTTGAACCGAAGGTAGTGGATCCTTGGCCGGTTTAAGAGTTGGGACTCACCGTAGAGTGAATAAAGGATTTATTGAGCCTGAACTGACACTGGCGCGGCGATCACGGTAGTGATCGCTAATCGATTCGAAAAAAGAGCGCGCGCCCCGTTTTGGGCGGTGATTATATATGGTTGGTTTGGGTCGTGGCGGGGGCCTAATGGTCGCCGTCCGATGACCCGTGGCTGCGCAACGTTCGTTGACCGTTGCGTCGTTTGCGGATTCCTTAGCATTGATGCACATCGTGCTGGCTCGGTGCTATTCGGTGGTTGTTTCACAACATCCTCCCCCCCCTTGAAAGAAGGGTGGCTGTATCGGGATAATTTTGTCCTATTTCTATGGCTCAGCGTCAGTTCGTTACATAGGTTTTCCCGATTATAATGTTTTATACAATCGTTTCTTATTTTAATTTAGTTGTACATTAAGTTCTGATCGTGTCACTTTCGGTTCTGGTACGGTATATATGGCTTGGGCCTCGCGTTTCGTTGGTTTTTTCCGATAGTTTACGAAGTATATTATTACTGCCAGTACTATTACTATTACAATTAATATTGTTGTGGCACTCGGGTACAATATGTGCCATATTGGTATGCTTACATGTTTTGTTTCCGCAGGTAGTTCGTTCTTGATTTCGTTAAGTTGTCGGTACAAATGTGAAAATTCCGACGGGTCTTTTATTATTCTATGGAGTTCGACATGTGTGAGGGGTTTTGTTCGTGTACTGTTAACCAATCCTGCTATATTTGGGTCTGCGGTTATGTTGTAGAGGGGTGATGTTTTTATTATAAGGTTTTGTTCATATAATGTTTTTTGGTTTCGCAATAGTACCTCTTTACCGGTTACTTTACAATTGTCTTTTAGTGTGATAGTTCCCGAATGTGTGAGCGTTGTTTTGAATGTTTTGCTATTTGTACATTGGATTGTAATTGTTTCTGGTTCATGGGTCGCGTAGATCCATGTCGCTGGTTGTGCCGTGGCGATCCATAAGCTATTGTTCGCTGTTAAATACTTTACTTCGCAGTTTTCGGGGAATTTTTCCGTTGGTTGTAACCATAAATTAACCTCGCACTCGCGTGTTTCCGTTAGTTTATGTACGACCATCGGCGGTTCGCAGTAATATTGAGATACTAATTTTTTACATTTTTGCAATTCTTGTTCGCTCGCGATTATGTATTGGTCGTCGTCTGCGTCGAGTATCATGATGGGCGAATGTGTGACTAACAATGCATATATATTATCGCGTACATGTATTGGGACCGGTGTTGCTTCTATTACACTGTATGTCTGGGAGGATATGAGTGGTATTTTGATTATAGTAACGAGTGTTTGTCTTTCATAGTACGCTACGACTGATGCTAAACGCTCGATTAAGTGCGCGTTCTCTAACGTAGGTGCTATGGGGAATGCGAAACCGTCTGGTAACCGCGATACCGCTGTCTGTAGTAATTTTGCTATCTCCGCGTTTGATAATACGCTTGGGTCTATGCTCCCGCTCTTTAGCTGACTACAGTATTGTTTTACGTCCCTTACGTCATCCGTTAGTTCGACTAACAGCGAGTTCAATGTCGCGAAGTGGTCCACTAGGTCAGTACGTATTTTCTGCCGAGTAAACTCCGTCTCGACTTGCACTCGCAGCTGTCTCGTCTGTTTTGCTAGTATCTTTTCGTTGTCCTGTATCGTCTGTTCAATGTCGTGTAAATGATGTAAGGTATTGTTTGTAAGTTGTATCTGTCGTTTTATTGTTGTCTGTAACGTGTCTTGTTTACTATCTACTTCCGCGAAGTGTGCGTTTATTTCTTCCGCGTCGCTCGCGTCCATGGTTCCGAACAGTGTTTTTGCTATTGAGCCTATCCCGTTTATTAATCCTCTTCGTTTGTTTTGCGTATATGACGGTATTTCGTAAATGTGTTGAATTTGTCTGTTTAAATTTTCTGTTCGTCTTACCAAAATACCAAGGTAGTTTTGGCAGGTTGATTTTAACTCTAGTATGTAAGCTGGTAAGTTGCATAGTGTTTTTACTTCCTTGATGTATGGTTTCAATTGTTCATACCTTCGTATCAGTGGCTCCGTGTCTAATCGTGTCACGATCTTCCACGTATTGGTTGCCAGGTGTAAGTCGCCGATGTGGGTAAAGTGGATTCCCGCGCTATGTTTCGTGGGTTCGATTATGTACGGTGATGTGTCGCTAGCGGGCGCCGTCTGTGAATTTAGGCCCTGCAGCGTGATGCACCTGTAACAGGGGAGGTCGGATCTATCCCTTCCTAATTTCTTTTTTTGCGCGCCTATATATGACGTCGCTCCGTGATTTTTTCTTCATTACTAATTGTGTTATTCAGTTTTCTGTCCATCGAAATCAAGATGCATCCCGAAAGACTGTGCGCTGTAAGTACCGTTATTGCATTTGTTGTTTCTTTCTTTCCTGTATCTAATATGTGTGTCACTATTGTTCTAATGCTATTTTCTTTTTCGTTTTTATTTTTATTAGTGGTGGTCGGCGAACGGAATTTTAGGGTATGTGCCCACTCACATCATGGTCCAAATCCGTCTTCGGCGTTCGTTGGACCGTTGTTTTTTTTTACGTTTTGTGGGAGGAGCATTATCCCATGTGGGCCCGCTCCTGCGACTTATTTGGCCTGCGTCGCTTGTTCGACTTCGACCCCTCGGAGGTGGAAGTAAGTATTTGCTTCATTGTTTTCCTTTTATCTTTTTTTTTTGTGTTGGTTTACCACTTTCCTAATCGTCGTTGTTTCTTTTTTTGTTATAGGAGGAGGACTGGGGGCAGCACGCCATTTGATTTTTCCTTCTTTTTCAATTTTGTTTTCTTATAATATGAGTTTGTAACTCTTGTGCTTTAGAATATATTTTGGTTTTACCCAATTTTTGTATTTCCTCAATTATTTTCCTTCATTTCCGTTCCTCCCTCCCGCCCGTAGCGTTTAAGGTTTTTATTCTACGAAGTGCTTTATTCGATTTACGTGGACGGTTAACGTCCTTCTACCCTTTTTTATCGTGACGTTTACTTTTGACTTTTTATCTATTATTACGTATGGTCCTTCCCATTTAGAATCTAGCTTCTTCGATCTTCCCCGCCTCACGGACTCGTCGTATAGTAGTACTTTATCGCCTATCTTGAATTGGATTTCCTTCGTCTTTTTGTCGTACGTAGTTTTTGAGCGTTGTTTCGCGTCTAATAGCTTTGCTCGCGCTACTTCATTCGATGTCCTTAGCCGTTCTCTGGCCTCTTGCGCGTAATCGTCGTAGTTATAGGTAGGATTAGGCGTGATTTTTAGTGCGGTCGGTAATTCCGCTTTCTGACCGTAGACCAATTCGTGGGGGGTGTAGCCAGTCGCTGTATGTGGGGTTGTATTGTAAGTAAACATTGCGTAGGGTAACCATTTGTCCCAATCAGAATGGTCTCTGTCTATGTAGTGTCTCAAATATTCTACCAGCGTCCTGTGAGACCTTTCGAGAGCTCCGTTCGATTCAGGGTGATACGCTGTTGTCTGTATTTTCGTGATTTTTAATAGCTTACAGGTATCTTTGAATATTTCTCCGACAAAATTTGCTCCCTGATCGGTTAGTATTTTGTCCGGTATTCCGTCCTCGCAAATTATCTTTGTTACGAACGCTTTTGCTATCGTTCTTGCTTCTTGGTCAGGGATGGGTATTGCTTTACTAAATTTCGTGAGGTGATCCTGGAATGTTAGGATGTATCTATTTCCTAGCTCCGTCACTGTGAGTGGTCCTACAATATCCAGTGCGCCCTTTTCGAATGGTCTCGTAGGCGTGTCGGATATCACCATTGGTTCTTCTGCTGGCTTTATTCTTTTGGCACCATGCGCATTTTTGGATGTACTCCTCTATGTCTTTATCCATTCCTGTCCATCTATATTTTTGTTTTATTCTTTGCGCTGTGCGCTGAATTCCTTGATGTCCGCCTAGGGGTGCTAGATGGTACTCATACAGTATTTGTTGTCTGTCCTTTTCGGATTCTACTTCCATTACGCTTGTTTCTTGTTTTGCGTTTTCCCCGTTTTCTTCTTGTTGGTTCTGGATTACATTCACGTTTCTACTCAGCGCGTCTGCATTTGTGTTGGCTTTTCCGGCCTTATGTATTATCTCGTAGTCGTGCTCCGCTAGCTGTATTCGCCAGCGAGTCAACCTTGATCCGGGGTCTTGTACCTTGAATAGCCATACTAATGCTTTGTGATCTGTTACCACCTTGAAGTGTGTTCCGTACACATATGGTCGAAATTGTTTTGTTGCCCAGACGATCGCGAGTAATACCTTTTCTGTTGTGTTATAATTCCTTTCTGCTTTATTTAATACCCTACTTGCGTATGCTATCGGTCTGTCTTCTCCTATCTTTCCTTGTGACAGTATTGCGCCTACCGCTACGTCCGATGCGTCGGTTGTGATTATGAATTCTTTTGAAAAATCTGGGTATGCTAATACTGGTGCTGTAATTAAGCAGTTCTTCAGCGTCTCGAAAGCGTATTGCTGTTCGGTTGACCAAACAAATTCCGTTTTGTCGCTTGTTAGGTTTGATAAGGGTTTCGCTATTTTTGAATATTGTGGAATAAATCTTCGGTAGTATCCTGCCAAGCCCAAGAAGGATTGTAATTCTTTTAATTTCGTAGGTACGGGGTACTGTTCCACCGCCCTTGTTTTCTCCGGATCCGGCTTTATGCCTTCGGGCGTTATTATGTGTCCCAAAAATCCTACTTCCTTACATAGGAACGAGCATTTTTCCGGTTGCAGTTTCAGGTTGTACTCTCGTAGTTTTCTCATCACCCTTCGCAATCGTGCATTATGTTCCTTTAAGGTCGCCCCGTGTATCACTATGTCATCCAGGTAGACGAAACAGTCTAGTCCTTGTAGTCCCATGAGTACGGTGTTCATCAACCTTTGGAACGTTGCCGGTGCGTTTTTTAGTCCAAAGGGCATTCGATTGAACTCGTAATGTCCTTGAGGGGTTGAGAATGCTGTTTTGTGTTTGTCTCTGTCGTCCATGGGTATCTGGTGATACCCCGACGCGAGATCTAGCGTGGTGAAATATTGCGCTTTCCCTAACTGGTCAAGTATCTCGGTGATATTTGGCAGTGGGTATGAATCGCCTATTGTGATTTCGTTTAGTTTTCTGAAATCTAAAACTACGCGCTTTTTCACGTTTCCTTCTGCATCTGGTTTTTTCGGTACGACCAACATTGGCGCGTTGTACGGGCTGGCGCTGAATTGGATGACCTCGTCCCCTAGCATTTGGTTAACTTGTGTTTGCACTTCACGCTTATGCGTTTCTGGCAACCTGTATGGTTTGACATTGCAGGGCATCTGTCCCTCCTTGATGGGTATTCGATGCGTGGTCGCGTTAGTGGTCGTCAAACGATCTCCTGCTAAATGGAAAATATCGCAAAATTCTCGACCAATTTCTTCCATACTACTTTTTTCTTCGCCGTTTAAGTGGCTTAATTTCATCATTTCTAAAACTCTGTTCACGCGAGTCGTCAGCGATTCCTTGCCCACTGTGGCGCGGAATGCCGCGACAGCGGAATGCACCTTCGTTGTCACGTTGTCCGGCACCTCGGTTAATTCTATGTGTGGCCGTGTCAACGTGCGCGGATCGTTTGTTAGGTTGATTATGCAAGCTATTCCCTTTCCGTGGGCCGGTTTTATTAAGCACTCGCCCAGGAATATTCCTTCTTCTAATTCTCGTTTTTCTACTATTCCTTCCTTTTCTCCGTCTACGTCGATTTCCACTATTGTTTGTGCGCGCGGGGGAACTGTAATTTTATTTTGGGCCTGGAGGTTCGTCCAGGGCTGACCTCCTATCGAGAGGGTTCGAGTTTTATAGTCGATTCCTGCCTTGTGGTGTTTGAGGGAATCTACCCCCATTATCCCTTGGGAGTCCCTTAGCGTCTTTTCTTTGACTACGTATAACGGATGTTTAATCTCTTGGTCCCCAAGTGGGAAGGTGGCTTCTACCTTTCCCAACGTGTTTATTGGGTCTCCGGACAGGGCTACTAATTGCAGTTCGCTTTCCTTTATCTCTACGTCGTCGCGGACGCATGGTTTGGTTATTACCGACACTTCGGCTCCTGAATCTACCAACATCCTGACGGCATTAACCTTTGTTTCCTTAATATCCACCTGAATTTCGTCTGCGACGTAATCGGGTGTTCCGTCCGTTCGTGTCCGTATTTTCGCTATTCGCTTAGGTTTCCGGTTTTCTTCACGGTTATCGCGTTGCTCGTTAGAGCGGAAAGAGAGGTTCGGGCCTCTCGATTGCGGATATGCTGCGTTAGCATTGTACGGTCTCCGTCCTTGCTCACGTGCCCTGTCACTAGAGTATGGCGGGCGTTGTCCACCTTGCGTCTCAGGTGTCCCTCGCGGCGGGTATCGCGCGACTTCGTTTATTCTTTTTCTATTTCTGGTTTCTGGATAGGTCTTGTACGAACCATCTCCGTTACCTTGATTATTTTTCCAACATTCTTTAGTTAGGTGCCCCGATCTCTTGCATGTATAACAGTATCGCGAGGCTCCACTGCTCGCGGAATTCGCGCCGCGGTTAGTCGCTGCCGCTGTGAATCGTTTCTTCGTCGAGCGCTCTTCTTCTATCGCTAATGATATCGCTTCTTGTAAATCGGCTGACCGTCGTGATTTGACCAGAATTTTCAGGTCGTCGCGAAGGCCTTCTTGGAAAAGTGTGTGCGCTAGCCTCTTAAATATTTTAATTGCCGCTGTTTTTTCTACTGGCGTATCCTTTTCGTCTAGCCCTATTTCAATTAGTTCGTTAAGTAATTTGGCTAATCGGCTACCGTAGGAATGGGCATCTTCATGCGTTCCTTGGGTGCATTTCAAAAGTTCCATTAATACGACGGCGGACGTACGCGCTGGTTTGTAATTTGAGGTTAACACGTCTTCCAGGTCCTGGAACGTCCGTATGTCCCCGCGGTTCTGTCCCCTGGGCCTTCTCCTGGCGGAGGTGTTTCCAGCGCTAATCGCAGCCTATCGATTTCTTCTTCTACTTCTCCGGGCATAACCCGTATTTCGTCTTCTGTTCTCCGTCTTTGTCTCGTAGCGTCGGTTCTCGGTACGTCAATCAGTTTTTGTATAGATTCCTGCAGTAGTTGTAATGTGTGTTCGATCGCGGGCATTCTACCTACAGTTTGCTCTATTGCCGCGATCCTAGCTTCGGAACTCGCATTTCCCGTATTAGTTTCCACTCTCGAGGTCTCTATTCCGGTTATGCCTTCTCCCGAGGGTCCTCCCGACGGTCGCTCTACTGGTGATCTCTGCATGTTGCTTACTGGTCTATCGGACAACCTGAATACTTCGCTATCGTATGAGGTGTACGCAAACCCGCTTGTTTCTGTGCAGGTCTCGTCAAAAGTGTCTGTCACTATGGGGGGAAGTAAACTCGGATCTAATTCCTTGAAAGGGAAAAGTCGTTCCCAAACTATGTGTCCGTCGGTATCTAGTGACCTTTGTAGGATCTCAGCTATCGAACTATCGTGCCCTAGTGGCTGATTCGGACCGGCTACCGCGCTCTCGTTGAGATCGATGATCGCATCGACCGCCGCTGCGTACTCTTCGTCGCTGGGTGCGTTCCCGGGTACGCTTCGTCTCCTGCGCGGGGAGCCTATGTAACTTAGGTCCGGTACTACGATTTCGCGTCTTTCTGTTACGTCTAGATATCGCTCGAGGTTAGCTCCTAAAGATATCGCTCGGCGCATGGAAAAAAATTATTCGACGTGATGCTCGGCTTAGGTATTAAATTTCGCACTTACAATACGAGTAGTATCGGATGCATCGTAGTTGTCGTTAAGAGGTCATTGGCGTCCTCTCTTGGCCGTTGACAGCACTGTTAGTTGATCTACGGCCTTCCTGGTAAGTCGGTATTGGCCGTGGTAGATCTGCGTTGCTCCAGTCGGTTGGCTCACCTGTTCCTCTACGTTGGCTGCATCCCACCGCTGCCACCAATTTTGTTGCGAGGTTGCCGGGGCTGAGATTCTCTCTGAGAATCTCGTCGGTTGCCGTGGGCTGTCCTCGGAAGGGTCGTCCTCCGGGCTCCGATAATTCGGGTGTAGGTGCCGGGAACGGGGATTCGGGTTTGAACCGAAGGTAGTGGATACTTGGCCGGTTTAAGAGTTGGGACTCACCGTAGAGTGAATAAAGGATTTATTGAGCCTGAACTGACACTGGCGCGGCGATCACGGTAGTGATCGCTAATCGGTTCGAAAAAAGAGCGCGCGCCCCGTTTTGGGCGGTGATTATATAGGCGGGGGCCTAATGGTCGCCGTCCGATGACCCGTGGCTGCGCAACGTTCGTTGACCGTTGCGTCGTTTGCGGATTCCTTAGCATTGATGCACATCTTGCTGGCTCGGTGCTATTCGGTGGTTGTTTCACAACAGTCGGACATGACGGTGGCGGGCCAATCTAGTCCCGGGGTCGTGGGGACGACCCTATAGACGCCGGGCAATTCGGCGGCGGGCCAACCTTGTACCGGGGTCGTGGGGACGACCCTATAGTCGTCGGACATGACGGTGGCGGGCCAATCTAGTCCCGGGGTCGTGGGGACGACCCTATAGTCGTCGGACATGACGGCGGCTGGCCAACTTTGGCCCGTGGTCGTGGGGACGACTGTTTAGTTGTCGGACATGTCGGCGGCTGGCCAACCTAGACCCGGGGTCGTGGGGACGACCCTATTGTCGTCGGACATGACGGTGGCGGGCCAATCTAGTCCCGGCGTCATAGGGACGACCCTATAGTCGTCGGACATGTCGGCGATTGGCCAACTTAGGCCCGTGGTCGTGGGGACGATCCGATAGTCGTTGGACATGACGGTGGCGGGCCAATCTAGTCCCGGGGTCGTGGGGACGACCCTATAGTCGTCGGACATGTCGCCGGCTGGCCAAATTTGGCCCGGTGTCGTGGGGACGACTCTATATTCGTCGGACATGTCGGCGGCTGGCCAACCTGGACCCGGGGTCGTGGGGACGACCCTATTGTCGTCGGACATGACGGTGGCGGGCCAATCTAGTCCCGGGGTCATAGGGACGACCCTATAGTCGTCGGACATGTCGGCGATTGGCCAACTTTGGCCCGTGGTCGTGGGGACGATCCGATAGTCGTCGGACATGACGGTGGAGGGCCAATCTAGTCCCGGGGTCGTGGGGACGACCCTATAGTCGTCGGATATGTCGCCGGCTGGCCAACTTTGGCCCGGTGTCGTGGGGACGACTCTATGTTCGTCGGACATGTCGGCGGCTGGCCAACCTGGACCCGGGGTCGTGGGGACGACCCTATTGTCGTCGGACATGACGGTGGCGGGCCAAACTAGCCTCGGGGTCATAGGGACGACCCTATAGTCGTCGGACATGTCGGCGATTGGCCAACTTTGGCCCGTGGTCGTGGGGACGATCCGATAGTCGTCGGACAAGACGGTGGAGGGCCAATCTAGTCCCGGGGTCGTGGGGACGACCCTATAGTCGTCGGACATGTCGCCGGCTGGCCAACTTTGGCCCGGTGTCGTGGGGACGACTCTATATTCGTCGGACATGTCGGCGGCTGGCCGACCTGGACCCGGGGTCGTGGGGACGACCCTATTGTCGTCGGACATGACGGTGGCTGGCCAATCTAGTCCGGGGGTCGTGGGGACGACACTTTAGTCGTCGGACAACACGGCGGCTGGCCATCTTTGGCCCGTGTTCGTGGGGACGACCCTATAGTCGTCGGACATGACGGCGGCGGGCCAATCTATTCTCGGGGTCGTGGGGACGACCCTATAGTCGTCGGACATGTCGGCGGCTGGCCAACTTTGGCCTGTGGTCGTGGGGACGACCCTATAGTCGTCGGACATGACGGTGGCCGGCCAATCTAGTCCCGGGGTCGTGAAAACGACCCTATAGTCGTCGGACAAGGCGGCGGCGGGCCAACCTAGCCCCGGGGTCGTGGGGACCACCCTATTGTCGTCGGACATGACGGTGGCGGGCCAATCTAGTCCCGGGGTTGTAGGGATGACCCTATAGTCGTCGGACAAGTCGGCGGCGGGCCAATCTAGTCCCGGGGTCGTGGGGACGACCCTATTGTCGTCGGACATGTCGGCGGCTGGCCAACTTTGGCCCGTGGTCGCGGGGACGACTCAATAGTCGCCAGAAATGTCGGCGGCTGGCCAACTTTGGCCCGTGGTCGTGGGGACGACTCAATAGTCGCCGGAAATGTCGGCGGCTGGCCAACTTTGGCCCGTGGTCGTGGGGACGATCCGATAGTCGTCGGACATGACGGTGGCGGGCAAATCTAGTCCCGGGGTCATAGGGACGACCCTATAGTCGTCGGACATGTCGGCGATTGGCCAATACTGGCCCGGGGTCGTGGGGACGATCCGATAGTCGTTGGACATGACGGTGGCGGGCCAATCTAGTCCCGGGGTCGTGGGGACGACCCTATAGTCGTCGGACATGTCGGCGGCTGGACAACTTTGGCCCGTGGTCGTGGGGACGACCCTATAGTCGTCGGACATGTTGGCGGAAGGTCAACGTAGGCCCGTGGTCGTGGGGACGACCCTATAGACGTCCGACATGACGGTGGTGGGCCAATATTGGCCCGGGGTCGTGGGGACGATCCGATAGTCGTCGGACATGACGGTGGCTGGCCAACTTTGGCCCGTGGTCGTGGGGACGACTGTTTAGTCGTCGGACATGTCGGCGGCTGGCTAACCTAGACCCGGGGTCGTGGGGACGACCCTATTGTCGTCGGACATGACGGTGGCGGGCCAATCTAGTCCCGGGGTCGTAGGTACGACCCTATGGTCGCCGTACATGTCGGCGGCTGGCCAACCTAGACCCAGGGTCCTGGAGACGACCCTATTTTCGTTGGACATGACGGTGGAGGGCCAATCTAGTCCCGGGGTCGTGGGGACGACCCTGTAGTCGTCGGACATGTCGCCGGCTGGCCAACCTAGTCCCGGGGTCGTGGGGACGACTCTATAGTCGTCGGACATGTCGGCGGCTGGCCAACGTAGGCCCGTTGTTGTGGGGACGACCCTATAGACGTCGGACATGACGTTGGCGGGCCAATCTAGTCCCGGGGTCGTGGGGACGACCTTATAGTCGTCGTACATGTCGCCGGCTGGCCAACTTTGGCCCAGTGTCGTGGGGCGACTCTATATTCGTCGGCCATGTCGGCGGCTGGCCAACCTGGACCCGGGGTCGTGGGGACGACCCTATTGTCGTCGGACATGACGGTGGCGGGCCAATCTAGTCCCGGGGTCGTGGGGACGAACCTATAGTCTTCGGACATGTCGGCGGCTGGCCAACTTTGGCCCGTGGTCGTGGGGACGACTCAATAGTCGTCGGACATGTCGGCGGCTGGCCAACTTTGGCCCGTAGTCGTGGGGACGATCCGATAGTCGTCGGACATGACGGTGGAGGGCCAATCTAGTCCCGGGGTCGTGGGGACGACCCAATAGCCGTCGGACATGTCGGCGGCTGCCCAACTTTGGCCCGTGGTCGTGGGGCCGACTGTTTAGTCGTCGGACATGTCGGTGGCTGGCCAATCTAGACCCAGGGTCGTGGGGACGATCCTATTGTCGTCGGACATGACGGTGGCGGGCCAATCTAGTCCCGGTGTCGTAGGTACGACCCTATAGTCGTCGGACATGTCGGCGATTGTCCAATATTGGCCCGTGGTCGTGGGAACGACCCTATAGTCGTCGGACAAGACGGCGGCTGGCCAAATTTGGCCCGTGGTCGTGGGGACGACCCTATAGTCGCCGGAAATGTCGGCGGCTGGCCAACTTTGGCCCGTGGTCGTGAAGAGGACCCTATAGTCGTCGGACAAGACGGTGGCGGGCCAATCTAGTCCCGGGGTCGTGGGGACGACCCTATAGTCGTCGGACAAGTCGGCGGCGAGCCAACCTACTCCGGGGGTCGTGGGGACGAACCTATAGTCGTCGGACATGACGGTGGCGGGCCAATCTAGTCCCGGGGTCGTGGGGACGACCCTATAGTCGTCGGACAAGTCGGCGGCGAGCCAACCTACTCCGGGGGTCGTGGGGACGACCCTATTGTCGTCGAACATGACGGTGGCGGGCCAATCTAGTCCCGGGGTCGTAGGGATGACCCTATAGTCGTCGGACAAGTCGGCGGCGGGCCAATCTAGTCCCGGGGTCGTGGGGACGACCCTATAGTCGTCGGACATGTCGGCGGCGGGCCAATCTATTCCCGGGGTCGTGGGGACGACCCTATTGTCGTCGAACATGACGGTGGCGGGCCAATCTAGTCCCGGGGTCGTAGGGATGACCCTATAGTCGTCGGACAAGTCGGCGGCGGGCCAATCTAGTCCCGGGGTCGTGGGGACGACCTTATTGTCGTCGAACATGTCGACGGCTGGCCAACTTTGGCCCGTGGTCGTGGGGACGATCCGATAGTCGTTGGACATGACGGTGGCGGGCCAATCTAGTCCCGGGGTCGTGGGGACGACCCTATAGTCGTCGGACAAGTCGGCGGCGAGCCAACCTACTCCGGGGGTCGTGGGGACGAACCTATAGTCGTCGGACATGACGGTGGCGGGCCAATCTAGTCCCGGGGTCGTGGGGACGACCCTATAGTCGTCGGACAAGTCGGCGGCGAGCCAACCTAGTCCCGGGGTCGTGGGGACGACCCTATAGTCGTCGGAAATGTCGGCGGCTGGCCAATTTAGTCCCGGGGTCGTGGGGACGACCCTATAGTCGTCGGACATGTCGGCGATTGGCCAACTTTGGTCCGTGGTCGTGGGATCGATCCGATAGTCGTCGGACATGACGGCGGCTGGCCAACTTTGGCCCGTGGTCGTGGGGACGACTGTTTAGTCGTCGGACATGTCGCCGGCTGGCCAACCTAGACCCGGGGTCGTGGGGACGACCCTATTGTCGTCGGACATGACGGTGGCGGGCCAATCTAGTCCCGGGGTCGTAGGTACGACCCTATAGTCGTCGGACATGTCGGCGATTGTCCAATATTGGCCCGTGGTCGTGGGAACGACCCTATAGTCGTCGGACATGTCGGCGGCTGGCCAACGTAGGCCCGTTGTCGTGAGGACGACCCTATAGACGTCGGACATGACGTTGGCGGGCCAATCTAGTCCCGGGGTCGTGGGGACGACCTTATAGTCGTCGTACATGTCGCCGGCTGGCCAAATTTGGCCCAGTGTCGTGGGGCGACTCTACATTCGTCGGCCATGTCGGCGGCTGGCCAACCTGGACCCGGGGTCGTGGGGACGACCCTATTGTCGTCGGACATGACGGTGGCGGGCCAATCTAGTCCCGGGGTCGTGGGGACGACCCTATAGTCGTCGCACATGTCGGCGGCTGGCCAACTTTGGCCCGTGGTCGTGGGGACGACTCAATAGTCGTCGGACATGTCGGCGGCTGGCCAGCTTTGGCCCGTGGTCGTGGGGACGATCCGATAGTCGTCGGACATGACGGTCTAGTGCCAATCTAGTCCCGGGGTCGTGGGGACGACCCTATAGTCGTCGGACATGTCGCCGGCTGGCCAAATTTGGCCCGGTGTCGTGGGGACGACTCTATATTCGTCGGACATGTCGGCGGCTGGCCGACCTGGACCCGGGGTCGTGGGGACGACCCTATTGTCGTCGGACATGACGGTGGCGGGCCAATCTAGTCCCGGGGTTATATAGTCGTCGGACATGTCGGCGATTGGCCAACTTTGGTCCGTGGTCGTGGGGTCGATCCGATAGTCGTCGGACATGACGGCGGCTGGCCAACTTTGGCCCGTGGTCGTGGGGACGACTGTTTAGTCGTCGGACATGTCGGCGGCTGGCCAACCTAGACCCGGGGTCGTGAGGACGACCCTATTGTCGTCGGACATGACGGTGGCGGGCCAATCTAGTCCCGGGGTCATAGGGACGACCCTATAGTCGTCGGACATGTCGGCGATTGGCCAACTTTGGCCCGTGGTCGTGGGGACGATCCGACAGTCGTCGGACATGACGGTGGAGGGCCAATCTAGTCCCGGGGTCGTGGGGACGACCCTATAGTCGTCGGACATGTCGGCGGCGAGCCAACATTGACCCGGGGTCGTGGGGACGACTCTATAGTCGTCGGACATGTCGGTGGCGGGCCAGTCTAGTCCCGGGTCGTGGGGACGACCCTATAGTCGTCGGACAAGTCAGCGGCTGGCCTACATTGGCCCGTGGTCGTGGGGACGACCATATAGTCGTCGGACATGACGGTGGCGGGCCAGTCTAGTCCCGGGTCATGGGGACGACCCTATAGTCGTTGGACAAGTCGGCGGCTGGCCTACATTGGCCCCTGGTCGTGGGGACGACCATATAGTCGTCGGACATGACGGTGGCGGGCCAGTCTAGTCCCGGGTCATGGGGACGACCCTATAGTCGTTGGACAAGTCGGCGGCTGGCCAACTTTGGCCCGTGGTCGTGGGGACGACCCTGTAGTCGTCGGACAAGTCGGCGGCTGGCCAACTTTGGCCCGTGGTCGTGGGGACGACCCTATAGTCGTCGGACATGACGGTGGCGGGCCAGTCTAGTCCCGGGTCATGGGGACGACCCTATAGTCGGAGGACAAGTCGGCGGCTGGCCAACTTTGGCCCGTGGTCGTGGGGACGACCCTATAGTCGTCGGAAATGACGGTGGCGGGCCAATCTAGTCCCGGGGTCGTGGGGACGACCCTACAGTCGTCGGACAAGTCGGCGGCGAGCCAATCTAGTCCCGCGGTCGTGGGGACGACCCTATAGTCGTCGGACAAGTCAGCGGCTGGCCTACATTGGCCCGTGGTCGTGGGGACGACCATATAGTCGTCGGACATGACGGTGGCGGGCCACTCTAGTCCCGGGTCGTGGGGACGACCCTATAGTCGTCGGACATGTCGGCGGCTGGCCAACTTTGGCCCGGGGTCGTGGGGACGACCCTATAGTCGTCGGATATGCCGGCGGCTGGCCAACTTTGGCCCGTGGTCGTGGGGACGACCCTATAGTCGTCGGACAAGTCGGCGGCGGGCCAACCTAGTCCCGGGGTCGTGGGGACGACCCTATAATCGTCGGACAAGCCGGCGGCTGGCCAACTTTGGCCCGTGGTCGTGGGGTCGATCCGATAGTCGTCGGACATGACGGTGGCGGGCCAATCTAGTTCCGGGGTCGTGGTGACGACCCTATAGCCGTCGGACATGTCGGCGGCTGGCCAACTTTGGCCCGTGGTCGTGGGGACGACTGTTTTGTCGTCGGACATGTCGGCGGCTGGCCAACCTAGTCCCGAGGTCGTGGGGACGACCCTATAGTCGTCGGACATGTCGGCGGCGAGCCAGTCTATTCCCGGGGTCGTGGGGACGACCCTATTGTCGTCGGACATGACGGTGGCGGGCCAATCTAGTCCCGGGGTCGTAGGGATGACCCTATAGTCGTCGGACAAGTCGGCGGCGGGCCAATCTAGTCCCGGGGTCGAGGGGACGACCCTATAGTCGTCGGACATGTCGCCGGCTGGCCAACTTTGGACCGGTGTCGTGGGGACGACCCTATATTCGTCGGACATGTCGGCGGCTGGCCAACCTGGACCCGGGGTCGTGGGGACGACCCTATTGTCGTCGGACATGACGGTGGCGGGCAAATCTAGTCCCGGGGTCATAGGGACGACCCTATAGTCGTCGGACATGTCGGCGATTGGCCAACTTTGGCCCGTGGTCGTGGGGACGATCCGATAGTCGTTGGACATGACGGTGGCGGGCCAATCTAGTCCCGGGGTCGTGGGGACGACCCTATAGTCGTCGGACAAGTCGGCGGCGAGCCAACCTACTCCGGCGGTCGTGGGGACGAACCTATAGTCGTCGGACATGACGGTGGCGGGCCAATCTAGTCCCGGGGTCGTGGGGACGACCCTATAGTCGTCGGACAAGTCGGCGGCGAGCCAACCTAGTCCCGGGGTCGTGGGGACGACCCTATAGTCGTCGGAAATGTCGGCGGCTGGCCAATTTAGTCCCGGGGTCGTGGGGACGACCCTATAGTCGTCGGACATGTCGGCGATTGGCCAACTTTGGTCCGTGGTCGTGGGGTCGATCCGATAGTCGTCGGACATGACGGCGGCTGGCCAACTTTGGCCCGTGGTCGTGGGGACGACTGTTTAGTCGTCGGACATGTCGGCGGCTGGCCAACTTTGGTCCGTGGTCGTGGGGTCGATCCGATAGTCGTCGGACATGACGGCGGCTGGCCAACTTTGGCCCGTGGTCGTGGGGACGACTGTTTAGTCGTCGGACATGTCGGCGGCTGGCCAACCTAGACCCGGGGTCGTGGGGACGACCCTATATTCGTTGGACATGTCAGCGGCTGGCCAACTTTGGCCCGGTGTCGTGGGGACGACTCTATTGTCGTCGGACATGTCGGCGGCTGGCCAACCTAGACCCGGGGTCGTGGGGACGACCCTATAGTCGTCGGACATGTCGGCGGCTGGCCAACCTAGTCCCGAGGTCGTCGGACTTGACGGTGGCGGGCCAATCTAGTCCCGGGGTCGTGGGGACGACCCTACAGTCGTCGGACATTTCGGCGGCTTGCCAACTTTGGGACGGGGTCGTGGGGACGACCCTATAGTCGTCGGACATGACGGTGGCTGGCCAACCTAGTCCCGAGGTCGTGGGGGCGACCCTACAGTCGTCGGACATGTCGGCAGCTGGCCAACCTAGTCCCGAGGTCGTCGGACTTGACGGTGGCGGGCCAATCTAGTCCCGGGGTCGTGGGGACGACCCTATTGTCGTCGGGCAAGTCGGCGGCTGGCCAACTTTGGCCCGTGGTCGTGGGGACGACCCTGTAGTCGTCGGAAATGACGGTGGCGGGCCAATCTAGTCCCGGGGTCGTGGGGACGACCCTACAGTCGTCGGACAAGTCGGCGGCGAGCCAATCTAGTCCCGCGGTCGTGGGGACGACCCTATAGTCGTCGGACAAGTCAGCGGCTGGCCAACATTGGCCCGTGGTCGTGGGGACGACCATATAGTCGTCGGACATGACGGTGGCGGGCCACTCTAGTCCCGGGTCGTGGGGACGAGCGTATAGTCGTCGGACATGTCGGCGGCTGGCCAACTTTGGCCCGGGGTCGTGGGGACGACCCTATAGTCGTCGGATATGTCGGCGGCAGGCCAACTTTGGCCCGTGGTCGTGGGGACGACCCTATAGTCGTCGGACAAGTCGGCGGCGGGCCAACCTAGTCCCGGGGTCGTGGGGACGACCCTATATTCGTCGGACAAGCCGGCGGCTGGCCAACTTTGGCCCGTGGTCGTGGGGACGACCCTATAGTCGTCGGACAAGTCGGCGGCTGGCCAACTTTGGCCCGTGGTCGTGGGGACGACCCTATAGTCGTCGGAAATGACGGTGGCGGGCCAATCTAGTCCCGGGGTCGTGGGGACGACCCTACAGTCGTCGGACAAGTCGGCGGCGAGCCAACCTAGTCCCGGGGTCGTGGGGACGACCCTATAGTCGTCGGAAATGTCGGCGGCTGGCCAATTTAGTCCCGGGGTCGTGGGGACGACCCTATAGTCGTCGGACATGTCGGCGATTGGCCAACTTTGGTCCGTGGTCGTGGGGTCGATCCGATAGTCGTCGGACATGACGGCGGCTGGCCAACTTTGGCCCGTGGTCGTGGGGACGACTGTTTAGTCGTCGGACATGTCGGCGGCTGGCCAACCTAGACCCGGGGTCGTGAGGACGACCCTATTGTCGTCGGACATGACGGTGGCGGGCCAATCTAGTCCCGGGGTCATAGGGACGACCCTATAGTCGTCGGACATGTCGGCGATTGGCCAACTTTGGCCCGTGGTCGTGGGGACGATCCGACAGTCGTCGGACATGACGGTGGAGGGCCAATCTAGTCCCGGGGTCGTGGGGACGACCCTATAGTCGTCGGACATGTCGCCGGCTGGCCAACTTTGGCCCGGTGTCGTGGGGACGACTCTATATTCGTCGGACATGTCGGCGACTGGCCGACCTGGACCCGGGGTCGTGGGGACGACCCTATTGTCGTCGGACATGACGGTGGCGGGCCAAACTAGCCCCGGGGTCGTGGGGACGACCCTATAGTCGTCGGACATGTCGCCGGCTGGCCAACTTTGGCCCGGTGTCGTGGGGACGACTCTATATTCGTCGGACATGTCGGCGGGTGGCCGACCTGGACCCGGGGTCGTGGGGACGACCCTATAGTCGTCGGACATGACGGTGGCGGGCCAGTCTAGTCCCGGGTCGTGGGGACGACCCTATAGTCTTCGGACATGTCGGTGGCGGGCCAATCTAGTCCCGTGGTCGTGGGGACGACCCTATAGTCGTCGGACATGACGGTGGCGGGCCAGTCTAGTCCCGGGTCATGGGGACGACCCTATAGTCGTCGGACAAGTCGGCGGCTGGCCAACTTTGGCCCGGGGTCGTGGGGACGACCCTATAGTCGTCGGAAATGTCGGTGGCTGTCCAACTTTGGCCCGGGGGTCGTGGGGACGACCCTATAGTCGTCGGACATGTCGGCGGCGAGCCAACATTGACCCGGGGTCGTGGGGACGACTCTATAGTCGTCGGACATGTCGGTGGCGGGCCAGTCTAGTCCCGGGTCGTGGGGACGACCCTATAGTCGTCGGACAAGTCAGCGGCTGGCCTACATTGGCCCGTGGTGGTGGGGACGACCATATAGTCGTCGGACATGACGGTGGCGGGCCATTCTAGTCCCGGGTCATGGGGACGACCCTATAGTCGTTGGACAAGTCGGCGGCTGGCCTACATTGGCCCGTGGTCGTGGGGACGACCATATAGTCGTCGGACATGACGGTGGCGGGCCAGTCTAGTCCCGGGTCATGGGGACGACCCTATAGTCGTTGGACAAGTCGGCGGCTGGCCAACTTTGGCCCGTGGTCGTGGGGACGACCCTATAGTCGTCGGACAAGTCGGCGGCTGGCCAACTTTGGCCCGTGGTCGTGGGGACGACCCTATAGTCGTCGGACATGACGGTGGCGGGCCAGTCTAGTCCCGGGTCATGGGGACGACCCTATAGTCGGAGGACAAGTCGGCGGCTGGCCAACTTTGGCCCGTGGTCGTGGGGACGACCCTATAGTCGTCGGAAATGACGGTGGCGGGCCAATCTAGTCCCGGGGTCGTGGGGACGACCCTACAGTCGTCGGACAAGTCGGCGGCGAGCCAATCTAGTCCCGCGGTCGTGGGGACGACCCTATAGTCGTCGGACAAGTCAGCGGCTGGCCTACATTGGCCCGTGGTCGTGGGGACGACCATATAGTCGTCGGACATGACGGTGGCGGGCCACTCTAGTCCCGGGTCGTGGGGACGACCCTATAGTCGTCGGACATGTCGGCGGCTGGCCAACTTTGGCCCGGGGTCGTGGGGACGACCCTATAGTCGTCGGATATGCCGGCGGCTGGCCAACTTTGGCCCGTGGTCGTGGGGACGACCCTATAGTCGTCGGACAAGTCGGCGGCGGGCCAACCTAGTCCCGGGGTCGTGGGGACGACCCTATAATCGTCGGACAAGCCGGCGGCTGGCCAACTTTGGCCCGTGGTCGTGGGGTCGATCCGATAGTCGTCGGACATGACGGTGGCGGGCCAATCTAGTTCCGGGGTCGTGGTGACGACCCTATAGCCGTCGGACATGTCGGCGGCTGGCCAACTTTGGCCCGTGGTCGTGGGGACGACTGTTTTGTCGTCGGACATGTCGGCGGCTGGCCAACCTAGTCCCGAGGTCGTGGGGACGACCCTATAGTCGTCGGACATGTCGGCGGCGGGCCAGTCTATTCCAGGGGTCGTGGGGACGACCCTATTGTCGTCGGACATGACGGTGGCGGGCCAATCTAGTCCCGGGGTCGTAGGGATGACCCTATAGTCGTCGGACAAGTCGGCGGCGGGCCAATCTAGTCCCGGGGTCGAGGGGACGACCCTATAGTCGTCGGACATGTCGCCGGCTTGCCAACTTTGGACCGGTGTCGTGGGGACGACTCTATATTCGTCGGACATGTCGGCGGCTGTCCAACCTGGACCCGGGGTCGTGGGGACGACCCTATTGTCGTCGGACATGACGGTGGCGGGCAAATCTAGTCCCGGGGTCATAGGGACGACCCTATAGTCGTCGGACATGTCGGCGATTGGCCAACTTTGGCCCGTGGTCGTGGGGACGATCCGATAGTCGTCGGACATGACGGTAGAGGGACAATCTAGTCCCGGGGTCGTGGGGACGACCCAATAGCCGTCGGACATGTCGGCGGCTGGCCAACTTTGGCCCGTGGCCGTGGGGACGACTGTTTAGTCGTCGGACATGTCGGCGGCTGGCCAATCTAGACCCAGGGTCGTGGGGACGATCCTATTGTCGTCGGACATGACGGTGGCGGGCCAATCTAGTCCCGGGGTCGTAGGTACGACCCTATAGTCGTCGGACATGTCGGCGATTGTCCAATATTGGCCCGTGGTCGTGGGAACGACCCTATAGTCGTCGGACATGTCGGCGGCTGGCCGACGTAGGCCCGTTGTCGTGAGGACTACCCTATAGACGTCGGACATGACGTTGGCGGGCCAATCTAGTCCCGGGGTCGTGGGGACGACCTTATAGTCGTCGTACATGTCGCCGGCTGGCCAACTTTGGCCCAGTGTCGTGGGGCGACTCTACATTCGTCGGCCATGTCGGCGGCTGGCCAACCTGGACCCGGGGTCGTGGGGACGACCCTATAGTCGTCGGACAAGTCAGCGGCTGGCCTACATTGGCCCGTGGTCGTGGGGACGACCATATAGTCGTCGGACATGACGGTGGCGGGCCACTCTAGTCCCGGGTCGTGGGGACGACCCTATAGTCGTCGGACATGTCGGCGGCTGGCCAACTTTGGCCCGGGGTCGTGGGGACGACCCTATAGTCGTCGGATATGCCGGCGGCTGGCCAACTTTGGCCCGTGGTCGTGGGGACGACCCTATAGTCGTCGGACAAGTCGGCGGCGGGCCAACCTAGTCCCGGGGTCGTGGGGACGACCCTATAATCGTCGGACAAGCCGGCGGCTGGCCAACTTTGGCCCGTGGTCGTGGGGTCGATCCGATAGTCGTCGGACATGACGGTGGCGGGCCAATCTAGTTCCGGGGTCGTGGTGACGACCCTATAGCCGTCGGACATGTCGGCGGCTGGCCAACTTTGGCCCGTGGTCGTGGGGACGACTGTTTTGTCGTCGGACATGTCGGCGGCTGGCCAACCTAGTCCCGAGGTCGTGGGGACGACCCTATAGTCGTCGGACATGTCGGCGGCGAGCCAGTCTATTCCCGGGGTCGTGGGGACGACCCTATTGTCGTCGGACATGACGGTGGCGGGCCAATCTAGTCCCGGGGTCGTAGGGATGACCCTATAGTCGTCGGACAAGTCGGCGGCGGGCCAATCTAGTCCCGGGGTCGAGGGGACGACCCTATAGTCGTCGGACATGTCGCCGGCTGGCCAACTTTGGACCGGTGTCGTGGGGACGACTCTATATTCGTCGGACATGTCGGCGGCTGGCCAACCTGGACCCGGGGTCGTGGGGACGACCCTATTGTCGTCGGACATGACGGTGGCGGGCAAATCTAGTCCCGGGGTCATAGGGACGACCCTATAGTCGTCGGACATGTCGGCGATTGGCCAACTTTGGCCCGTGGTCGTGGGGACGATCCGATAGTCGTTGGACATGACGGTGGCGGGCCAATCTAGTCCCGGGGTCGTGGGGACGACCCTATAGTCGTCGGACAAGTCGGCGGCGAGCCAACCTACTCCGGCGGTCGTGGGGACGAACCTATAGTCGTCGGACATGACGGTGGCGGGCCAATCTAGTCCCGGGGTCGTGGGGACGACCCTATAGTCGTCGGACAAGTCGGCGGCGAGCCAACTTAGTCCCGGGGTCGTGGGGACGACCCTATAGTCGTCGGAAATGTCGGCGGCTGGCCAATTTAGTCCCGGGGTCGTGGGGACGACCCTATAGTCGTCGGACATGTCGGCGATTGGCCAACTTTGGTCCGTGGTCGTGGGGTCGATCCGATAGTCGTCGGACATGACGGCGGCTGGCCAACTTTGGCCCGTGGTCGTGGGGACGACTGTTTAGTCGTCGGACATGTCGGCGGCTGGCCAACTTTGGTCCGTGGTCGTGGGGTCGATCCGATAGTCGTCGGACATGACGGCGGCTGGCCAACTTTGGCCCGTGGTCGTGGGGACGACTGTTTAGTCGTCGGACATGTCGGCGGCTGGCCAACCTAGACCCGGGGTCGTGGGGACGACCCTATATTCGTTGGACATGTCAGCGGCTGGCCAACTTTGGCCCGGTGTCGTGGGGACGACTCTATTGTCGTCGGACATGTCGGCGGCTGGCCAACCTAGACCCGGGGTCGTGGGGACGACCCTATAGTCGTCGGACATGTCGGTGGCTGGCCAACCTAGTCCCGAGGTCGTCGGACTTGACGGTGGCGGGCCAATCTAGTCCCGGGGTCGTGGGGACGACCCTACAGTCGTCGGACATTTCGGCGGCTTGCCAACTTTGGGACGGGGTCGTGGGGACGACCCTATAGTCGTCGGACAAGTCGGCGGCGAGCCAATCTAGTCCCGCGGTCGTGGGGACGACCCTATAGTCGTCGGACAAGTCAGCGGCTGGCCAACATTGGCCCGTGGTCGTGGGGACGACCATATAGTCGTCGGACATGACGGTGGCGGGCCACTCTAGTCCCGGGTCGTGGGGACGAGCGTATAGTCGTCGGACATGTCGGCGGCTGGCCAACTTTGGCCCGGGGTCGTGGGGACGACCCTATAGTCGTCGGATATGTCGGCGGCAGGCCAACTTTGGCCCGTGGTCGTGGGGACGACCCTATAGTCGTCGGACAAGTCGGCGGCGGGCCAACCTAGTCCCGGGGTCGTGGGGACGACCCTATATTCGTCGGACAAGCCGGCGGCTGGCCAACTTTGGCCCGTGGTCGTGGGGACGACCCTATAGTCGTCGGACAAGTCGGCGGCTGTCCAACTTTGGCCCGGGGTCGTGGGGACGACCCTATAGTCGTCGGACATAACGGTGGCGGGCCAATCTAGTCCCGGGGTCGTGGGGACGACCCTATAGTCGTCGGACAAGTCGGCGGCTGTCCAACTTTGGCCCGGGGTCGTGGGGACGACCCTATAGTCGTCGGACATAACGGTGGCGGGCCAATCTAGTCCCGGGGTCGTGGGGACGACCCTATAGTCGTCGGACAAGTCGGCGGCTGGCCAACTTTGGCCCGTGGTCGTGGGGACGACCCTATAGTCGTCGGACATGTCGGCGGCGAGCCAACATTGACCCGGGGTCGTGGGGACGACTCTATAGTCGTCGGACATGTCGGTGGCGGGCCAGTCTAGTCCCGGGTCGTGGGGACGACCCTATAGTCGTCGGACATGTCGGCGGCTGGCCAACTTTGGCCCGGGGTCGTGGGGACGACCCTATAGTCGTCGGATATGTCGGCGGCAGGCCAACTTTGGCCCGTGGTCGTGGGGACGTCCCTATAGTCGTCGGAAATGTCGGTGGCTGTCCAACTTTGGCCCGGGGGTCGTGGGGACGACCCTATAGTCGTCGGACAAGTCGAAGGCGAGCCAATCTAGTCCCGCGGTCGTGGGGACGACCCTATAGTCGTCGGACAAGTCAGCGGCTGGCCAACTTTGGCCCGGGGTCGTGGGGACGACCCTATAGTCGTCGGATATGTCGGCGGCAGGCCAACTTTGGCCCGTGGTCGTGGGGACGACCCTATAGTCGTCGGATATGTCGGCGGCAGGCCAACTTTGGCCCGTGGTCGTGGGGACGTCCCTATAGTCGTCGGAAATGTCGGTGGCTGTCCAACTTTGGCCCGGGGGTCGTGGGGACGACCCTATAGTCGTCGGACATGTCGGCGGCGAGCCAACATTGACCCGGGGTCGTGGGGACGACTCTATAGTCGTCGGACATGTCGGTGGCGGGCCAGTCTAGTCCCGGGTCGTGGGGACGACCCTATAGTCGTCGGACATGTCGGCGGCTGGCCAACTTTGGCCCGTGGTCGTGGGGAGGACCCTATACTCGTCGGACATGTCGGCGGCTGGCCAACCTAGACCCGGGTCGTGGGGACGACCCTATATTCGTTGGACATGTCAGCGGCTGGCCAACTTTGGCCCGGTGTCGTGGGGACGACTCTATTGTCGTCGGACATGTCGGCGGCTGGCCAACTTTGGCCCGTGGTCGTGGGGACGACTCAATAGTCGTCGGACATGTCGGCGGCTGGCCAGCTTTGGCCCGTGGTCGTGGGGACGATCCGATAGTCGTCGGACATGTCGGCGGCTGGCCAACTTTGGCCCGTGGTCGTGGGGACGACTCAATAGTCGTCGGACATGTCGGCGGCTGGCCAGCTTTGGCCCGTGGTCGTGGGGACGATCCGATAGTCGTCGGACATGACGGTCTAGTGCCAATCTAGTCCCGGGGTCGTGGGGACGACCCTATAGTCGTCGGACATGTCGGCGGCTGGCCAACTTTGGCCCGTGGTCGTGGGGACGACTCTATATTCGTCGGACATGTCGGCGGCTGGCCGACCTGGACCCGGGGTCGTGGGGACGACCCTATTGTCGTCGGACATGACGGTGGCGGGCCAATCTAGTCCCGGGGTCATAGGGACAACCCTATAGTCGTCGGACATGTCGGCGATTGGCCAACTTTGTTCCGTGGTCGTGGGGTCGATCCGATAGTCGTCGCACATGACGGCGGCTGGCCAACTTTGGCCCGTGGTCGTGGGGACGATCCGATAGTCGTTGGACATGACGGTGGCGGGCCAATCTAGTCCCGGGGTCGTGGGGACGACCTTATTGTCGTCGGACATGACGGTGGCGGGCCATTCTAGTACCGGGGTCGTGGGACGACCCTATAGTCGTCGGACATGTCGGCGGCTGGCCATCTTTTGCCCGTGGTCGTGGGGACGACCCAATAGTCGTCGGACATGTCGCCGGCTGGCCAACTTTGGCCCGTGGTCGTGCGGACGAACCGATAATCGTCGGACATGACGGTGGCGGGCCAATCTAGTCCCGGGGTCGTGGGGACGACCCTATAGTCGTCGGACATGTCGGCGGCTGGCCAACTTTTGTCCGTGGTCGTGGGGACGACTGTTTAGTCGCCGGACATGTCGGCGGCTGGCCAACCTAGACCCAGGGTCGTGGGGACGACCCTATTGTCGTC
This sequence comes from Andrena praecox, assembly GCA_963932275.1. Taxonomy (NCBI): domain Eukaryota; kingdom Metazoa; phylum Arthropoda; class Insecta; order Hymenoptera; family Andrenidae; genus Andrena; species Andrena praecox. The sequence goes on along the minus strand of CAWVQO010000024.1, from coordinate 1,561,203 downwards.
GGACATGACGGTGGCGGGCCAATCTAGTCCCGGGGTCGTAGGTACGACCCTACGGTCGTCGGACATGTCGGCTATTGGCCAACATTGGCCCGGGGTCGTGGGGACGACTGTTTAGTCGCCGGACATGTCGGCGGCTGGCCAACCTAGACCCAGGGTGCTGGGGACGACCCTATTGTCGTTGGACATGACGGTGGCGGGCCAATCTAGTCCCGGGGTCGTGGGGACGACCCTATAGACGCCGGGCAAGTCGGCGGCGGGCCAACCTTGTACCGGGGTCGTGGGGACGACCCTATAGTCGTCGGACATGACGGTGGCGGGCCAATCTAGTCCCGGGGTCGTGGGGACGACCCTATAGTCGTCGGACATGTCGGCGGCTGGCCAACTTTGGCCCGTGGTCGTGGGGACGACCCAATAGTGGTCGGACATGTCGGCGGCTGGCCAACCTAGTCCCGAGGTCGTGGGGACGACCCTATAGTCGTCGGACTTGACGGTGGCGGGCCAATCTAGTCCCGGGGTCGTGGAGACGACCCTACAGTCGTCGGACATTTCGGCGGCTTGCCAACTTTGGCCCGGGGTCGTGGGGACGATCCGATAGTCGCCGGACATGACGGTAGCGGGCCAATCTAGTCTCGGGGTCGTGGGGACGACCCTATAGTCGTCGGACATGTCGGCGGCTGGCCAACTTTGGCCCGGGGTCGTGGGGACGATCCAATAATCGTCGGACATGTCGGCGGCTGGCCAACTTTGGCCCGGGGTCGTGGGGACGATCCAATAATCGTCGGACATGTCGGCGGCTGGCCAACTTTGGCCCGTGGTGGTGGGGACGACCCTATAGTCGTCGGACTTGACGGTAGCGGGCCAATCTAGTCCCGAGGTCGTGGGGACGACCCTATAGTTGTTGGACATGACGGTGGCGGGCTAATCTAGTCCCGGGGTCGTAGGGACGACCCTATAGTCGTTGGACATGTCGGCGATTGGCCAACATTGGCCCGGGGTCGTGGGGACGACCCTATAGTCGTCGGACATATCGGCGGCAGGCCAACTTTGGCCCCTGGTCGTGGGGACGACCCAATAGTGGTTGGACATGTCGGCGGCTGGCCAACTTTGGCCCGGGGTGGTGGGGAGGACCCTAGAGTCGTCGGACATGTTGGCGGCTTGTCAACCTAGTCCCGGAGTCGTGGGAACGACCCTATAGTTGTCGGACAAGTCGGCGGCGTGCCAACCTTGTCCCGGGGTCGTGGGGACGACCGTATAGTCGTCGGACATGACGGTGGCGGGGCAATCTAGTCCCGGGGTCGTGGGGACGACCCTATAGTCGTCGGACAACACGGCGGTTGGACATCTTTGGCCCGCGGTCGTGGGGACGATCCTATAGTCGTCGGACATGACGGTGGCGGGCCAATCTAGTCCCAGGGTCGTGGGGACGTCCCTATAGTCGTCGGACATGTCGGCAGCTGGCCAACTTTGGCCCGTGGTCGTGGGGACGACCCAATAGTCGTCGGACATGTCGGCGGCTGGCCAACATTGGCCCGTAGTCGTGGGGACGATCCGATAGTCGCCGGACATGACGGTGGCGGGCCAATCTAGTCCCGGGGTCGTGGGGACGACCGTATTGTCGTCGGACATGACGGTGGCTGGCCAACCTAGACCCGTGGTCGTGGGGACGACCCTATTGTCGTCGTGTTGCGAGGTTGCCGGGGCTGAGATTCTCTCTGAGAATCTCGTCGGTTGCCGTGGGCTGTCCTCGGAAGGGTCGTCCTCCGGGCTCCGATAATTCGGGTGTAGGTGCCGGGAACGGGGATTCGGGTTTGAACCGAAGGTAGTGGATCCTTGGCCGGTTTAAGAGTTGGGACTCACCGTAGAGTGAATAAAGGATTTATTGAGCCTGAACTGACACTGGCGCGGCGATCACGGTAGTGATCGCTAATCGATTCGAAAAAAGAGCGCGCGCCCCGTTTTGGGCGGTGATTATATATGGTTGGTTTGGGTCGTGGCGGGGGCCTAATGGTCGCCGTCCGATGACCCGTGGCTGCGCAACGTTCGTTGACCGTTGCGTCGTTTGCGGATTCCTTAGCATTGATGCACATCGTGCTGGCTCGGTGCTATTCGGTGGTTGTTTCACAACATCCTCCCCCCCTTGAAAGAAGGGTGGCTGTATCGGGATAATTTTGTCCTATTTCTATGGCTCAGCGTCAGTTCGTTACATAGGTTTTCCCGATTATAATGTTTTATACAATCGTTTCTTATTTTAATTTAGTTGTACATTAAGTTCTGATCGTGTCACTTTCGGTTCTGGTACGGTATATATGGCTTGGGCCTCGCGTTTCGTTGGTTTTTTCCGATAGTTTACGAAGTATATTATTACTGCCAGTACTATTACTATTACAATTAATATTGTTGTGGCACTCGGGTACAATATGTGCCATATTGGTATGCTTACATGTTTTGTTTCCGCAGGTAGTTCGTTCTTGATTTCGTTAAGTTGTCGGTACAAATGTGAAAATTCCGACGGGTCTTTTATTATTCTATGGAGTTCGACATGTGTGAGGGGTTTTGTTCGTGTACTGTTAACCAATCCTGCTATATTTGGGTCTGCGGTTATGTTGTAGAGGGGTGATGTTTTTATTATAAGGTTTTGTTCATATAATGTTTTTTGGTTTCGCAATAGTACCTCTTTACCGGTTACTTTACAATTGTCTTTTAGTGTGATAGTTCCCGAATGTGTGAGCGTTGTTTTGAATGTTTTGCTATTTGTACATTGGATTGTAATTGTTTCTGGTTCATGGGTCGCGTAGATCCATGTCGCTGGTTGTGCCGTGGCGATCCATAAGCTATTGTTCGCTGTTAAATACTTTACTTCGCAGTTTTCGGGGAATTTTTCCGTTGGTTGTAACCATAAATTAACCTCGCACTCGCGTGTTTCCGTTAGTTTATGTACGACCATCGGCGGTTCGCAGTAATATTGAGATACTAATTTTTTACATTTTTGCAATTCTTGTTCGCTCGCGATTATGTATTGGTCGTCGTCTGCGTCGAGTATCATGATGGGCGAATGTGTGACTAACAATGCATATATATTATCGCGTACATGTATTGGGACCGGTGTTGCTTCTATTACACTGTATGTCTGGGAGGATATGAGTGGTATTTTGATTATAGTAACGAGTGTTTGTCTTTCATAGTACGCTACGACTGATGCTAAACGCTCGATTAAGTGCGCGTTCTCTAACGTAGGTGCTATGGGGAATGCGAAACCGTCTGGTAACCGCGATACCGCTGTCTGTAGTAATTTTGCTATCTCCGCGTTTGATAATACGCTTGGGTCTATGCTCCCGCTCTTTAGCTGACTACAGTATTGTTTTACGTCCCTTACGTCATCCGTTAGTTCGACTAACAGCGAGTTCAATGTCGCGAAGTGGTCCACTAGGTCAGTACGTATTTTCTGCCGAGTAAACTCCGTCTCGACTTGCACTCGCAGCTGTCTCGTCTGTTTTGCTAGTATCTTTTCGTTGTCCTGTATCGTCTGTTCAATGTCGTGTAAATGATGTAAGGTATTGTTTGTAAGTTGTATCTGTCGTTTTATTGTTGTCTGTAACGTGTCTTGTTTACTATCTACTTCCGCGAAGTGTGCGTTTATTTCTTCCGCGTCGCTCGCGTCCATGGTTCCGAACAGTGTTTTTGCTATTGAGCCTATCCCGTTTATTAATCCTCTTCGTTTGTTTTGCGTATATGACGGTATTTCGTAAATGTGTTGAATTTGTCTGTTTAAATTTTCTGTTCGTCTTACCAAAATACCAAGGTAGTTTTGGCAGGTTGATTTTAACTCTAGTATGTAAGCTGGTAAGTTGCATAGTGTTTTTACTTCCTTGATGTATGGTTTCAATTGTTCATACCTTCGTATCAGTGGCTCCGTGTCTAATCGTGTCACGATCTTCCACGTATTGGTTGCCAGGTGTAAGTCGCCGATGTGGGTAAAGTGGATTCCCGCGCTATGTTTCGTGGGTTCGATTATGTACGGTGATGTGTCGCTAGCGGGCGCCGTCTGTGAATTTAGGCCCTGCAGCGTGATGCACCTGTAACAGGGGAGGTCGGATCTATCCCTTCCTAATTTCTTTTTTTGCGCGCCTATATATGACGTCGCTCCGTGATTTTTTCTTCATTACTAATTGTGTTATTCAGTTTTCTGTCCATCGAAATCAAGATGCATCCCGAAAGACTGTGCGCTGTAAGTACCGTTATTGCATTTGTTGTTTCTTTCTTTCCTGTATCTAATATGTGTGTCACTATTGTTCTAATGCTATTTTCTTTTTCGTTTTTATTTTTATTAGTGGTGGTCGGCGAACGGAATTTTAGGGTATGTGCCCACTCACATCATGGTCCAAATCCGTCTTCGGCGTTCGTTGGACCGTTGTTTTTTTTTACGTTTTGTGGGAGGAGCATTATCCCATGTGGGCCCGCTCCTGCGACTTATTTGGCCTGCGTCGCTTGTTCGACTTCGACCCCTCGGAGGTGGAAGTAAGTATTTGCTTCATTGTTTTCCTTTTATCTTTTTTTTTTGTGTTGGTTTACCACTTTCCTAATCGTCGTTGTTTCTTTTTTTGTTATAGGAGGAGGACTGGGGGCAGCACGCCATTTGATTTTTCCTTCTTTTTCAATTTTGTTTTCTTATAATATGAGTTTGTAACTCTTGTGCTTTAGAATATATTTTGGTTTTACCCAATTTTTGTATTTCCTCAATTATTTTCCTTCATTTCCGTTCCTCCCTCCCGCCCGTAGCGTTTAAGGTTTTTATTCTACGAAGTGCTTTATTCGATTTACGTGGACGGTTAACGTCCTTCTACCCTTTTTTATCGTGACGTTTACTTTTGACTTTTTATCTATTATTACGTATGGTCCTTCCCATTTAGAATCTAGCTTCTTCGATCTTCCCCGCCTCACGGACTCGTCGTATAGTAGTACTTTATCGCCTATCTTGAATTGGATTTCCTTCGTCTTTTTGTCGTACGTAGTTTTTGAGCGTTGTTTCGCGTCTAATAGCTTTGCTCGCGCTACTTCATTCGATGTCCTTAGCCGTTCTCTGGCCTCTTGCGCGTAATCGTCGTAGTTATAGGTAGGATTAGGCGTGATTTTTAGTGCGGTCGGTAATTCCGCTTTCTGACCGTAGACCAATTCGTGGGGGGTGTAGCCAGTCGCTGTATGTGGGGTTGTATTGTAAGTAAACATTGCGTAGGGTAACCATTTGTCCCAATCAGAATGGTCTCTGTCTATGTAGTGTCTCAAATATTCTACCAGCGTCCTGTGAGACCTTTCGAGAGCTCCGTTCGATTCAGGGTGATACGCTGTTGTCTGTATTTTCGTGATTTTTAATAGCTTACAGGTATCTTTGAATATTTCTCCGACAAAATTTGCTCCCTGATCGGTTAGTATTTTGTCCGGTATTCCGTCCTCGCAAATTATCTTTGTTACGAACGCTTTTGCTATCGTTCTTGCTTCTTGGTCAGGGATGGGTATTGCTTTACTAAATTTCGTGAGGTGATCCTGGAATGTTAGGATGTATCTATTTCCTAGCTCCGTCACTGTGAGTGGTCCTACAATATCCAGTGCGCCCTTTTCGAATGGTCTCGTAGGCGTGTCGGATATCACCATTGGTTCTTCTGCTGGCTTTATTCTTTTGGCACCATGCGCATTTTTGGATGTACTCCTCTATGTCTTTATCCATTCCTGTCCATCTATATTTTTGTTTTATTCTTTGCGCTGTGCGCTGAATTCCTTGATGTCCGCCTAGGGGTGCTAGATGGTACTCATACAGTATTTGTTGTCTGTCCTTTTCGGATTCTACTTCCATTACGCTTGTTTCTTGTTTTGCGTTTTCCCCGTTTTCTTCTTGTTGGTTCTGGATTACATTCACGTTTCTACTCAGCGCGTCTGCATTTGTGTTGGCTTTTCCGGCCTTATGTATTATCTCGTAGTCGTGCTCCGCTAGCTGTATTCGCCAGCGAGTCAACCTTGATCCGGGGTCTTGTACCTTGAATAGCCATACTAATGCTTTGTGATCTGTTACCACCTTGAAGTGTGTTCCGTACACATATGGTCGAAATTGTTTTGTTGCCCAGACGATCGCGAGTAATACCTTTTCTGTTGTGTTATAATTCCTTTCTGCTTTATTTAATACCCTACTTGCGTATGCTATCGGTCTGTCTTCTCCTATCTTTCCTTGTGACAGTATTGCGCCTACCGCTACGTCCGATGCGTCGGTTGTGATTATGAATTCTTTTGAAAAATCTGGGTATGCTAATACTGGTGCTGTAATTAAGCAGTTCTTCAGCGTCTCGAAAGCGTATTGCTGTTCGGTTGACCAAACAAATTCCGTTTTGTCGCTTGTTAGGTTTGATAAGGGTTTCGCTATTTTTGAATATTGTGGAATAAATCTTCGGTAGTATCCTGCCAAGCCCAAGAAGGATTGTAATTCTTTTAATTTCGTAGGTACGGGGTACTGTTCCACCGCCCTTGTTTTCTCCGGATCCGGCTTTATGCCTTCGGGCGTTATTATGTGTCCCAAAAATCCTACTTCCTTACATAGGAACGAGCATTTTTCCGGTTGCAGTTTCAGGTTGTACTCTCGTAGTTTTCTCATCACCCTTCGCAATCGTGCATTATGTTCCTTTAAGGTCGCCCCGTGTATCACTATGTCATCCAGGTAGACGAAACAGTCTAGTCCTTGTAGTCCCATGAGTACGGTGTTCATCAACCTTTGGAACGTTGCCGGTGCGTTTTTTAGTCCAAAGGGCATTCGATTGAACTCGTAATGTCCTTGAGGGGTTGAGAATGCTGTTTTGTGTTTGTCTCTGTCGTCCATGGGTATCTGGTGATACCCCGACGCGAGATCTAGCGTGGTGAAATATTGCGCTTTCCCTAACTGGTCAAGTATCTCGGTGATATTTGGCAGTGGGTATGAATCGCCTATTGTGATTTCGTTTAGTTTTCTGAAATCTAAAACTACGCGCTTTTTCACGTTTCCTTCTGCATCTGGTTTTTTCGGTACGACCAACATTGGCGCGTTGTACGGGCTGGCGCTGAATTGGATGACCTCGTCCCCTAGCATTTGGTTAACTTGTGTTTGCACTTCACGCTTATGCGTTTCTGGCAACCTGTATGGTTTGACATTGCAGGGCATCTGTCCCTCCTTGATGGGTATTCGATGCGTGGTCGCGTTAGTGGTCGTCAAACGATCTCCTGCTAAATGGAAAATATCGCAAAATTCTCGACCAATTTCTTCCATACTACTTTTTTCTTCGCCGTTTAAGTGGCTTAATTTCATCATTTCTAAAACTCTGTTCACGCGAGTCGTCAGCGATTCCTTGCCCACTGTGGCGCGGAATGCCGCGACAGCGGAATGCACCTTCGTTGTCACGTTGTCCGGCACCTCGGTTAATTCTATGTGTGGCCGTGTCAACGTGCGCGGATCGTTTGTTAGGTTGATTATGCAAGCTATTCCCTTTCCGTGGGCCGGTTTTATTAAGCACTCGCCCAGGAATATTCCTTCTTCTAATTCTCGTTTTTCTACTATTCCTTCCTTTTCTCCGTCTACGTCGATTTCCACTATTGTTTGTGCGCGCGGGGGAACTGTAATTTTATTTTGGGCCTGGAGGTTCGTCCAGGGCTGACCTCCTATCGAGAGGGTTCGAGTTTTATAGTCGATTCCTGCCTTGTGGTGTTTGAGGGAATCTACCCCCATTATCCCTTGGGAGTCCCTTAGCGTCTTTTCTTTGACTACGTATAACGGATGTTTAATCTCTTGGTCCCCAAGTGGGAAGGTGGCTTCTACCTTTCCCAACGTGTTTATTGGGTCTCCGGACAGGGCTACTAATTGCAGTTCGCTTTCCTTTATCTCTACGTCGTCGCGGACGCATGGTTTGGTTATTACCGACACTTCGGCTCCTGAATCTACCAACATCCTGACGGCATTAACCTTTGTTTCCTTAATATCCACCTGAATTTCGTCTGCGACGTAATCGGGTGTTCCGTCCGTTCGTGTCCGTATTTTCGCTATTCGCTTAGGTTTCCGGTTTTCTTCACGGTTATCGCGTTGCTCGTTAGAGCGGAAAGAGAGGTTCGGGCCTCTCGATTGCGGATATGCTGCGTTAGCATTGTACGGTCTCCGTCCTTGCTCACGTGCCCTGTCACTAGAGTATGGCGGGCGTTGTCCACCTTGCGTCTCAGGTGTCCCTCGCGGCGGGTATCGCGCGACTTCGTTTATTCTTTTTCTATTTCTGGTTTCTGGATAGGTCTTGTACGAACCATCTCCGTTACCTTGATTATTTTTCCAACATTCTTTAGTTAGGTGCCCCGATCTCTTGCATGTATAACAGTATCGCGAGGCTCCACTGCTCGCGGAATTCGCGCCGCGGTTAGTCGCTGCCGCTGTGAATCGTTTCTTCGTCGAGCGCTCTTCTTCTATCGCTAATGATATCGCTTCTTGTAAATCGGCTGACCGTCGTGATTTGACCAGAATTTTCAGGTCGTCGCGAAGGCCTTCTTGGAAAAGTGTGTGCGCTAGCCTCTTAAATATTTTAATTGCCGCTGTTTTTTCTACTGGCGTATCCTTTTCGTCTAGCCCTATTTCAATTAGTTCGTTAAGTAATTTGGCTAATCGGCTACCGTAGGAATGGGCATCTTCATGCGTTCCTTGGGTGCATTTCAAAAGTTCCATTAATACGACGGCGGACGTACGCGCTGGTTTGTAATTTGAGGTTAACACGTCTTCCAGGTCCTGGAACGTCCGTATGTCCCCGCGGTTCTGTCCCCTGGGCCTTCTCCTGGCGGAGGTGTTTCCAGCGCTAATCGCAGCCTATCGATTTCTTCTTCTACTTCTCCGGGCATAACCCGTATTTCGTCTTCTGTTCTCCGTCTTTGTCTCGTAGCGTCGGTTCTCGGTACGTCAATCAGTTTTTGTATAGATTCCTGCAGTAGTTGTAATGTGTGTTCGATCGCGGGCATTCTACCTACAGTTTGCTCTATTGCCGCGATCCTAGCTTCGGAACTCGCATTTCCCGTATTAGTTTCCACTCTCGAGGTCTCTATTCCGGTTATGCCTTCTCCCGAGGGTCCTCCCGACGGTCGCTCTACTGGTGATCTCTGCATGTTGCTTACTGGTCTATCGGACAACCTGAATACTTCGCTATCGTATGAGGTGTACGCAAACCCGCTTGTTTCTGTGCAGGTCTCGTCAAAAGTGTCTGTCACTATGGGGGGAAGTAAACTCGGATCTAATTCCTTGAAAGGGAAAAGTCGTTCCCAAACTATGTGTCCGTCGGTATCTAGTGACCTTTGTAGGATCTCAGCTATCGAACTATCGTGCCCTAGTGGCTGATTCGGACCGGCTACCGCGCTCTCGTTGAGATCGATGATCGCATCGACCGCCGCTGCGTACTCTTCGTCGCTGGGTGCGTTCCCGGGTACGCTTCGTCTCCTGCGCGGGGAGCCTATGTAACTTAGGTCCGGTACTACGATTTCGCGTCTTTCTGTTACGTCTAGATATCGCTCGAGGTTAGCTCCTAAAGATATCGTTCGGCGCATGGAAAAAAATTATTCGACGTGATGCTCGGCTTAGGTATTAAATTTCGCACTTACAATACGAGTAGTATCGGATGCATCGTAGTTGTCGTTAAGAGGTCATTGGCGTCCTCTCTTGGCCGTTGACAGCACTGTTAGTTGATCTACGGCCTTCCTGGTAAGTCGGTATTGGCCGTGGTAGATCTGCGTTGCTCCAGTCGGTTGGCTCACCTGTTCCTCTACGTTGGCTGCATCCCACCGCTGCCACCAATTTTGTTGCGAGGTTGCCGGGGCTGAGATTCTCTCTGAGAATCTCGTCGGTTGCCGTGGGCTGTCCTCGGAAGGGTCGTCCTCCGGGCTCCGATAATTCGGGTGTAGGTGCCGGGAACGGGGACTCGGGTTTGAACCGAAGGTAGTGGATACTTGGCCGGTTTAAGAGTTGGGACTCACCGTAGAGTGAATAAAGGATTTATTGAGCCTGAACTGACACTGGCGCGGCGATCACGGTAGTGATCGCTAATCGGTTCGAAAAAAGAGCGCGCGCCCCGTTTTGGGCGGTGATTATATAGGCGGGGGCCTAATGGTCGCCGTCCGATGACCCGTGGCTGCGCAACGTTCGTTGACCGTTGCGTCGTTTGCGGATTCCTTAGCATTGATGCACATCTTGCTGGCTCGGTGCTATTCGGTGGTTGTTTCACAACAGTCGGACATGACGGTGGCGGGCCAATCTAGTCCCGGGGTCGTGGGGACGACCCTATAGTCGTCGGACATGTCGGCGGCTGGCCAACTTTGGCCCGGGGCTGTGGGGACGACCCTATAGTCGTCGGACATGTCGGCGGCTGACCAACTTTGGCCCGGTGTCTTGGGGACGACTCTATAGTCGTCGGACATGTCGGCGGCAGGCCATCCTTGTCCCGGGGTCGTGGGGACGACCCTATAGTCGTCGGACATGTCGGCGGCTGGCCAACATTGGCCCGTGGTCGTGGGGACGACCCTATAGTCGTCGGACAACACGGCGGCTGGCCATCTTTGGCCCGTGGTCGTGGGGACGACCCTATAGTCGTCGGACATGACGGCGGCGGGCCAATCTATTCTCGGGGTCGTGGGGACGACCCTATTGTCGTCGGACATGTCGGCGGCTGGCCAACTTTGGCCTGTGGTCGTGGGGACGACCCTATAGTCGTCGGACATGACGGTGGCCGGCCAATCTAGTCCCGGGGTCGTGGGGACGACCCTATTGTCGTCGGACATGACGGTGGCGGGCCAATCTAGTACCGGGGTCGTGGGACGACCCTATAGTCGTCGGACATGTCGGCGGCTGGCCATCTTTTGCCCGTGGTCGTGGGGACGACCCAATAGTCGTCGGCCATGTCGGCGGCTGGCCAACCTGGACCCGGGGTCGTGGGGACGACCCTATTGTCGTCGGACATGACGGTGGCGGGCCAATCTAGGCCCGGGGTCGTGGGGACGACCCTATAGTCGTCGCACATGTCGGCGGCTGGCCAACTTTGGCCCGTGGTCGTGGGGACGACTCAATAGTCGTCGGACATGTCGGCGGCTGGCCAGCTTTGGCCCGTGGTCGTGGGGACGATCCGATAGTCGTCGGACATGACGGTCTAGTGCCAATCTAGTCCCGGGGTCGTGGGGACGACCCTATAGTCGTCGGACATGTCGGCGGCTGGCCAACTTTGGCCCGTGGTCGTGGGGACGACTCTATATTCGTCGGACATGTCGGCGGCTGGCCGACCTGGACCCGGGGTCGTGGGGACGACCCTATTGTCGTCGGACATGACGGTGGCGGGCCAATCTAGTCCCGGGGTCATAGGGACAACCCTATAGTCGTCGGACATGTCGGCGATTGGCCAACTTTGTTCCGTGGTCGTGGGGTCGATCCGATAGTCGTCGCACATGACGGCGGCTGGCCAACTTTGGCCCGTGGTCGTGGGGACGATCCGATAGTCGTTGGACATGACGGTGGCGGGCCAATCTAGTCCCGGGGTCGTGGGGACGACCTTATTGTCGTCGGACATGACGGTGGCGGGCCATTCTAGTACCGGGGTCGTGGGACGACCCTATAGTCGTCGGACATGTCGGCGGCTGGCCATCTTTTGCCCGTGGTCGTGGGGACGACCCAATAGTCGTCGGACATGTCGCCGGCTGGCCAACTTTGGCCCGTGGTCGTGCGGACGAACCGATAATCGTCGGACATGACGGTGGCGGGCCAATCTAGTCCCGGGGTCGTGGGGACGACCCTATAGTCGTCGGACATGTCGGCGGCTGGCCAACTTTTGTCCGTGGTCGTGGGGACGACTGTTTAGTCGCCGGACATGTCGGCGGCTGGCCAACCTAGACCCAGGGTCGTGGGGACGACCCTATTGTCGTCGGACATGACGGTGGCGGGCCAATCTAGTCCCGGGGTCGTAGGTACGACCCTACGGTCGTCGGACATGTCGGCTATTGGCCAACATTGGCCCGGGGTCGTGGGGACGACTGTTTAGTCGCCGGACATGTCGGCGGCTGGCCAACCTAGACCCAGGGTGCTGGGGACGACCCTATTGTCGTTGGACATGACGGTGGCGGGCCAATCTAGTCCCGGGGTCGTGGGGACGACCCTATAGACGCCGGGCAAGTCGGCGGCGGGCCAACCTTGTACCGGGGTCGTGGGGACGACCCTATAGTCGTCGGACATGACGGTGGCGGGCCAATCTAGTCCCGGGGTCGTGGGGACGACCCTATAGTCGTCGGACATGTCGGCGGCTGGCCAACTTTGGCCCGTGGTCGTGGGGACGACCCAATAGTGGTCGGACATGTCGGCGGCTGGCCAACCTAGTCCCGAGGTCGTGGGGACGACCCTATAGTCGTCGGACTTGACGGTGGCGGGCCAATCTAGTCCCGGGGTCGTGGAGACGACCCTACAGTCGTCGGACATTTCGGCGGCTTGCCAACTTTGGCCCGGGGTCGTGGGGACGATCCGATAGTCGCCGGACATGACGGTAGCGGGCCAATCTAGTCTCGGGGTCGTGGGGACGACCCTATAGTCGTCGGACATGTCGGCGGCTGGCCAACTTTGGCCCGGGGTCGTGGGGACGATCCAATAATCGTCGGACATGTCGGCGGCTGGCCAACTTTGGCCCGGGGTCGTGGGGACGATCCAATAATCGTCGGACATGTCGGCGGCTGGCCAACTTTGGCCCGTGGTGGTGGGGACGACCCTATAGTCGTCGGACTTGACGGTAGCGGGCCAATCTAGTCCCGAGGTCGTGGGGACGACCCTATAGTTGTTGGACATGACGGTGGCGGGCTAATCTAGTCCCGGGGTCGTAGGGACGACCCTATAGTCGTTGGACATGTCGGCGATTGGCCAACATTGGCCCGGGGTCGTGGGGACGACCCTATAGTCGTCGGACATATCGGCGGCAGGCCAACTTTGGCCCCTGGTCGTGGGGACGACCCAATAGTGGTTGGACATGTCGGCGGCTGGCCAACTTTGGCCCGGGGTGGTGGGGAGGACCCTAGAGTCGTCGGACATGTTGGCGGCTTGTCAACCTAGTCCCGGAGTCGTGGGAACGACCCTATAGTTGTCGGACAAGTCGGCGGCGTGCCAACCTTGTCCCGGGGTCGTGGGGACGACCGTATAGTCGTCGGACATGACGGTGGCGGGGCAATCTAGTCCCGGGGTCGTGGGGACGACCCTATAGTCGTCGGACAACACGGCGGTTTGACATCTTTGGCCCGCGGTCGTGGGGACGATCCTATAGTCGTCGGACATGACGGTGGCGGGCCAATCTAGTCCCAGGGTCGTGGGGACGTCCCTATAGTCGTCGGACATGTCGGCAGCTGGCCAACTTTGGCCCGTGGTCGTGGGGACGACCCAATAGTCGTCGGACATGTCGGCGGCTGGCCAACATTGGCCCGTAGTCGTGGGGACGATCCGATAGTCGCCGGACATGACGGTGGCGGGCCAATCTAGTCCCGGGGTCGTGGGGACGACCGTATTGTCGTCGGACATGACGGTGGCTGGCCAACCTAGACCCGTGGTCGTGGGGACGACCCTATTGTCGTCGTGTTGCGAGGTTGCCGGGGCTGAGATTCTCTCTGAGAATCTCGTCGGTTGCCGTGGGCTGTCCTCGGAAGGGTCGTCCTCCGGGCTCCGATAATTCGGGTGTAGGTGCCGGGAACGGGGATTCGGGTTTGAACCGAAGGTAGTGGATCCTTGGCCGGTTTAAGAGTTGGGACTCACCGTAGAGTGAATAAAGGATTTATTGAGCCTGAACTGACACTGGCGCGGCGATCACGGTAGTGATCGCTAATCGATTCGAAAAAAGAGCGCGCGCCCCGTTTTGGGCGGTGATTATATATGGTTGGTTTGGGTCGTGGCGGGGGCCTAATGGTCGCCGTCCGATGACCCGTGGCTGCGCAACGTTCGTTGACCGTTGCGTCGTTTGCGGATTCCTTAGCATTGATGCACATCGTGCTGGCTCGGTGCTATTCGGTGGTTGTTTCACAACATCCTCCCCCCCTTGAAAGAAGGGTGGCTGTATCGGGATAATTTTGTCCTATTTCTATGGCTCAGCGTCAGTTCGTTACATAGGTTTTCCCGATTATAATGTTTTATACAATCGTTTCTTATTTTAATTTAGTTGTACATTAAGTTCTGATCGTGTCACTTTCGGTTCTGGTACGGTATATATGGCTTGGGCCTCGCGTTTCGTTGGTTTTTTCCGATAGTTTACGAAGTATATTATTACTGCCAGTACTATTACTATTACAATTAATATTGTTGTGGCACTCGGGTACAATATGTGCCATATTGGTATGCTTACATGTTTTGTTTCCGCAGGTAGTTCGTTCTTGATTTCGTTAAGTTGTCGGTACAAATGTGAAAATTCCGACGGGTCTTTTATTATTCTATGGAGTTCGACATGTGTGAGGGGTTTTGTTCGTGTACTGTTAACCAATCCTGCTATATTTGGGTCTGCGGTTATGTTGTAGAGGGGTGATGTTTTTATTATAAGGTTTTGTTCATATAATGTTTTTTGGTTTCGCAATAGTACCTCTTTACCGGTTACTTTACAATTGTCTTTTAGTGTGATAGTTCCCGAATGTGTGAGCGTTGTTTTGAATGTTTTGCTATTTGTACATTGGATTGTAATTGTTTCTGGTTCATGGGTCGCGTAGATCCATGTCGCTGGTTGTGCCGTGGCGATCCATAAGCTATTGTTCGCTGTTAAATACTTTACTTCGCAGTTTTCGGGGAATTTTTCCGTTGGTTGTAACCATAAATTAACCTCGCACTCGCGTGTTTCCGTTAGTTTATGTACGACCATCGGCGGTTCGCAGTAATATTGAGATACTAATTTTTTACATTTTTGCAATTCTTGTTCGCTCGCGATTATGTATTGGTCGTCGTCTGCGTCGAGTATCATGATGGGCGAATGTGTGACTAACAATGCATATATATTATCGCGTACATGTATTGGGACCGGTGTTGCTTCTATTACACTGTATGTCTGGGAGGATATGAGTGGTATTTTGATTATAGTAACGAGTGTTTGTCTTTCATAGTACGCTACGACTGATGCTAAACGCTCGATTAAGTGCGCGTTCTCTAACGTAGGTGCTATGGGGAATGCGAAACCGTCTGGTAACCGCGATACCGCTGTCTGTAGTAATTTTGCTATCTCCGCGTTTGATAATACGCTTGGGTCTATGCTCCCGCTCTTTAGCTGACTACAGTATTGTTTTACGTCCCTTACGTCATCCGTTAGTTCGACTAACAGCGAGTTCAATGTCGCGAAGTGGTCCACTAGGTCAGTACGTATTTTCTGCCGAGTAAACTCCGTCTCGACTTGCACTCGCAGCTGTCTCGTCTGTTTTGCTAGTATCTTTTCGTTGTCCTGTATCGTCTGTTCAATGTCGTGTAAATGATGTAAGGTATTGTTTGTAAGTTGTATCTGTCGTTTTATTGTTGTCTGTAACGTGTCTTGTTTACTATCTACTTCCGCGAAGTGTGCGTTTATTTCTTCCGCGTCGCTCGCGTCCATGGTTCCGAACAGTGTTTTTGCTATTGAGCCTATCCCGTTTATTAATCCTCTTCGTTTGTTTTGCGTATATGACGGTATTTCGTAAATGTGTTGAATTTGTCTGTTTAAATTTTCTGTTCGTCTTACCAAAATACCAAGGTAGTTTTGGCAGGTTGATTTTAACTCTAGTATGTAAGCTGGTAAGTTGCATAGTGTTTTTACTTCCTTGATGTATGGTTTCAATTGTTCATACCTTCGTATCAGTGGCTCCGTGTCTAATCGTGTCACGATCTTCCACGTATTGGTTGCCAGGTGTAAGTCGCCGATGTGGGTAAAGTGGATTCCCGCGCTATGTTTCGTGGGTTCGATTATGTACGGTGATGTGTCGCTAGCGGGCGCCGTCTGTGAATTTAGGCCCTGCAGCGTGATGCACCTGTAACAGGGGAGGTCGGATCTATCCCTTCCTAATTTCTTTTTTTGCGCGCCTATATATGACGTCGCTCCGTGATTTTTTCTTCATTACTAATTGTGTTATTCAGTTTTCTGTCCATCGAAATCAAGATGCATCCCGAAAGACTGTGCGCTGTAAGTACCGTTATTGCATTTGTTGTTTCTTTCTTTCCCGTATCTAATATGTGTGTCACTATTGTTCTAATGCTATTTTCTTTTTCGTTTTTATTTTTATTAGTGGTGGTCGGCGAACGGAATTTTAGGGTATGTGCCCACTCACATCATGGTCCAAATCCGTCTTCGGCGTTCGTTGGACCGTTGTTTTTTTTACGTTTTGTGGGAGGAGCATTATCCCATGTGGGCCCGCTCCTGCGACTTATTTGGCCTGCGTCGCTTGTTCGACTTCGACCCCTCGGAGGTGGAAGTAAGTATTTGCTTCATTGTTTTCCTTTTATCTTTTTTTTTTGTGTTGGTTTACCACTTTCCTAATCGTCGTTGTTTCTTTTTTTGTTATAGGAGGAGGACTGGGGGCAGCACGCCATTTGATTTTTCCTTCTTTTTCAATTTTGTTTTCTTATAATATGAGTTTATAACTCTTGTGCTTTAGAATATATTTTGGTTTTACCCAATTTTTGTATTTCCTCAATTATTTTCCTTCATTTCCGTTCCTCCCTCCCGCCCGTAGCGTTTAAGGTTTTTATTCTACGAAGTGCTTTATTCGATTTACGTGGACGGTTAACGTCCTTCTACCCTTTTTTATCGTGACGTTTACTTTTGACTTTTTATCTATTATTACGTATGGTCCTTCCCATTTAGAATCTAGCTTCTTCGATCTTCCCCGCCTCACGGACTCGTCGTATAGTAGTACTTTATCGCCTATCTTGAATTGGATTTCCTTCGTCTTTTTGTCGTACGTAGTTTTTGAGCGTTGTTTCGCGTCTAATAGCTTTGCTCGCGCTACTTCATTCGATGTCCTTAGCCGTTCTCTGGCCTCTTGCGCGTAATCGTCGTAGTTATAGGTAGGATTAGGCGTGATTTTTAGTGCGGTCGGTAATTCCGCTTTCTGACCGTAGACCAATTCGTGGGGGGTGTAGCCAGTCGCTGTATGTGGGGTTGTATTGTAAGTAAACATTGCGTAGGGTAACCATTTGTCCCAATCAGAATGGTCTCTGTCTATGTAGTGTCTCAAATATTCTACCAGCGTCCTGTGAGACCTTTCGAGAGCTCCGTTCGATTCAGGGTGATACGCTGTTGTCTGTATTTTCGTGATTTTTAATAGTTTACAGGTATCTTTGAATATTTCTCCGACAAAATTTGCTCCCTGATCGGTTAGTATTTTGTCCGGTATTCCGTCCTCGCAAATTATCTTTGTTACGAACGCTTTTGCTATCGTTCTTGCTTCTTGGTCAGGGATGGGTATTGCTTTACTAAATTTCGTGAGGTGATCCTGGAATGTTAGGATGTATCTATTTCCTAGCTCCGTCACTGTGAGTGGTCCTACAATATCCAGTGCGCCCTTTTCGAATGGTCTCGTAGGCGTGTCGGATATCACCATTGGTTCTTCTGCTGGCTTTATTCTTTTGGCACCATGCGCATTTTTGGATGTACTCCTCTATGTCTTTATCCATTCCTGTCCATCTATATTTTTGTTTTATTCTTTGCGCTGTGCGCTGAATTCCTTGATGTCCGCCTAGGGGTGCTAGATGGTACTCATACAGTATTTGTTGTCTGTCCTTTTCGGATTCTACTTCCATTACGCTTGTTTCTTGTTTTGCGTTTTCCCCGTTTTCTTCTTGTTGGTTCTGGATTACATTCACGTTTCTACTCAGCGCGTCTGCATTTGTGTTGGCTTTTCCGGCCTTATGTATTATCTCGTAGTCGTGCTCCGCTAGCTGTATTCGCCAGCGAGTCAACCTTGATCCGGGGTCTTGTACCTTGAATAGCCATACTAATGCTTTGTGATCTGTTACCACCTTGAAGTGTGTTCCGTACACATATGGTCGAAATTGTTTTGTTGCCCAGACGATCGCGAGTAATACCTTTTCTGTTGTGTTATAATTCCTTTCTGCTTTATTTAATACCATACTTGCGTATGCTATCGGTCTGTCTTCTCCTATCTTTCCTTGTGACAGTATTGCGCCTACCGCTACGTCCGATGCGTCGGTTGTGATTATGAATTCTTTTGAAAAATCTGGGTATGCTAATACTGGTGCTGTAATTAAGCAGTTCTTCAGCGTCTCGAAAGCGTATTGCTGTTCGGTTGACCAAACAAATTCCGTTTTGTCGCTTGTTAGGTTTGATAAGGGTTTCGCTATTTTTGAATATTGTGGAATAAATCTTCGGTAGTATCCTGCCAAGCCTAAGAAGGATTGTAATTCTTTTAATTTCGTAGGTACGGGGTACTGTTCCACCGCCCTTGTTTTCTCCGGATCCGGCTTTATGCCTTCGGGCGTTATTATGTGTCCCAAAAATCCTACTTCCTTACATAGGAACGAGCATTTTTCCGGTTGCAGTTTCAGGTTGTACTCTCGTAGTTTTCTCATCACCCTTCGCAATCGTGCATTATGTTCCTTTAAGGTCGCCCCGTGTATCACTATGTCATCCAGGTAGACGAAACAGTCTAGTCCTTGTAGTCCCATGAGTACGGTGTTCATCAACCTTTGGAACGTTGCCGGTGCGTTTTTTAGTCCAAAGGGCATTCGATTGAACTCGTAATGTCCTTGAGGGGTTGAGAATGCTGTTTTGTGTTTGTCTCTGTCGTCCATGGGTATCTGGTGATACCCCGACGCGAGATCTAGCGTGGTGAAATATTGCGCTTTCCCTAACTGGTCAAGTATCTCGGTGATATTTGGCAGTGGGTATGAATCGCCTATTGTGATTTCGTTTAGTTTTCTGAAATCTAAAACTACGCGCTTTTTCACGTTTCCTTCTGCATCTGGTTTTTTCGGTACGACCAACATTGGCGCGTTGTACGGGCTGGCGCTGAATTGGATGACCTCGTCCCCTAGCATTTGGTTAACTTGTGTTTGCACTTCACGCTTATGCGTTTCTGGCAACCTGTATGGTTTGACATTGCAGGGCATCTGTCCCTCCTTGATGGGTATTCGATGCGTGGTCGCGTTAGTGGTCGTCAAACGATCTCCTGCTAAATGGAAAATATCGCAAAATTCTCGACCAATTTCTTCCATACTACTTTTTTCTTCGCCGTTTAAGTGGCTTAATTTCATCATTTCTAAAACTCTGTTCACGCGAGTCGTCAGCGATTCCTTGCCCACTGTGGCGCGGAATGCCGCGACAGCGGAATGCACCTTCGTTGTCACGTTGTCCGGCACCTCGGTTAATTCTATGTGTGGCCGTGTCAACGTGCGCGGATCGTTTGTTAGGTTGATTATGCAAGCTATTCCCTTTCCGTGGGCCGGTTTTATTAAGCACTCGCCCAGGAATATTCCTTCTTCTAATTCTCGTTTTTCTACTATTCCTTCCTTTTCTCCGTCTACGTCGATTTCCACTATTGTTTGTGCGCGCGGGGGAACTGTAATTTTATTTTGGGCCTGGAGGTTCGTCCAGGGCTGACCTCCTATCGAGAGGGTTCGAGTTTTATAGTCGATTCCTGCCTTGTGGTGTTTGAGGGAATCTACCCCCATTATCCCTTGGGAGTCCCTTAGCGTCTTTTCTTTGACTACGTATAACGGATGTTTAATCTCTTGGTCCCCAAGTGGGAAGGTGGCTTCTACCTTTCCCAACGTGTTTATTGGGTCTCCGGACAGGGCTACTAATTGCAGTTCGCTTTCCTTTATCTCTACGTCGTCGCGGACGCATGGTTTGGTTATTACCGACACTTCGGCTCCTGAATCTACCAACATCCTGACGGCATTAACCTTTGTTTCCTTAATATCCACCTGAATTTCGTCTGCGACGTAATCGGGTGTTCCGTCCGTTCGTGTCCGTATTTTCGCTATTCGCTTAGGTTTCCGGTTTTCTTCACGGTTATCGCGTTGCTCGTTAGAGCGGAAAGAGAGGTTCGGGCCTCTCGATTGCGGATATGCTGCGTTAGCATTGTACGGTCTCCGTCCTTGCTCACGTGCCCTGTCACTAGAGTATGGCGGGCGTTGTCCACCTTGCGTCTCAGGTGTCCCTCGCGGCGGGTATCGCGCGACTTCGTTTATTCTTTTTCTATTTCTGGTTTCTGGATAGGTCTTGTACGAACCATCTCCGTTACCTTGATTATTTTTCCAACATTCTTTAGTTAGGTGCCCCGATCTCTTGCATGTATAACAGTATCGCGAGGCTCCACTGCTCGCGGAATTCGCGCCGCGGTTAGTCGCTGCCGCTGTGAATCGTTTCTTCGTCGAGCGCTCTTCTTCTATCGCTAATGATATCGCTTCTTGTAAATCGGCTGACCGTCGTGATTTGACCAGAATTTTCAGGTCGTCGCGAAGGCCTTCTTGGAAAAGTGTGTGCGCTAGCCTCTTAAATATTTTAATTGCCGCTGTTTTTTCTACTGGCGTATCCTTTTCGTCTAGCCCTATTTCAATTAGTTCGTTAAGTAATTTGGCTAATCGGCTACCGTAGGAATGGGCATCTTCATGCGTTCCTTGGGTGCATTTCAAAAGTTCCATTAATACGACGGCGGACGTACGCGCTGGTTTGTAATTTGAGGTTAACACGTCTTCCAGGTCCTGAAACGTCCGTATGTCCCCGCGGTTCTGTCCCCTGGGCCTTCTCCTGGCGGAGGTGTTTCCAGCGCTAATCGCAGCCTATCGATTTCTTCTTCTACTTCTCCGGGCATAACCCGTATTTCGTCTTCTGTTCTCCGTCTTTGTCTCGTAGCGTCGGTTCTCGGTACGTCAATCAGTTTTTGTATAGATTCCTGCAGTAGTTGTAATGTGTGTTCGATCGCGGGCATTCTACCTACAGTTTGCTCTATTGCCGCGATCCTAGCTTCGGAACTCGCATTTCCCGTATTAGTTTCCACTCTCGAGGTCTCTATTCCGGTTATGCCTTCTCCCGAGGGTCCTCCCGACGGTCGCTCTACTGGTGATCTCTGCATGTTGCTTACTGGTCTATCGGACAACCTGAATACTTCGCTATCGTATGAGGTGTACGCAAACCCGCTTGTTTCTGTGCAGGTCTCGTCAAAAGTGTCTGTCACTATGGGGGGAAGTAAACTCGGATCTAATTCCTTGAAAGGGAAAAGTCGTTCCCAAACTATGTGTCCGTCGGTATCTAGTGACCTTTGTAGGATCTCAGCTATCGAACTATCGTGCCCTAGTGGCTGATTCGGACCGGCTACCGCGCTCTCGTTGAGATCGATGATCGCATCGACCGCCGCTGCGTACTCTTCGTCGCTGGGTGCGTTCCCGGGTACGCTTCGTCTCCTGCGCGGGGAGCCTATGTAACTTAGGTCCGGTACTACGATTTCGCGTCTTTCTGTTACGTCTAGATATCGCTCGAGGTTAGCTCCTAAAGATATCGCTCGGCGCATGGAAAAAAATTATTCGACGTGATGCTCGGCTTAGGTATTAAATTTCGCACTTACAATACGAGTAGTATCGGATGCATCGTAGTTGTCGTTAAGAGGTCATTGGCGTCCTCTCTTGGCCGTTGACAGCACTGTTAGTTGATCTACGGCCTTCCTGGTAAGTCGGTATTGGCCGTGGTAGATCTGCGTTGCTCCAGTCGGTTGGCTCACCTGTTCCTCTACGTTGGCTGCATCCCACCGCTGCCACCAATTTTGTTGCGAGGTTGCCGGGGCTGAGATTCTCTCTGAGAATCTCGTCGGTTGCCGTGGGCTGTCCTCGGAAGGGTCGTCCTCCGGGCTCCGATAATTCGGGTGTAGGTGCCGGGAACGGGGATTCGGGTTTGAACCGAAGGTAGTGGATACTTGGCCGGTTTAAGAGTTGGGACTCACCGTAGAGTGAATAAAGGATTTATTGAGCCTGAACTGACACTGGCGCGGCGATCACGGTAGTGATCGCTAATCGGTTCGAAAAAAGAGCGCGCGCCCCGTTTTGGGCGGTGATTATATAGGCGGGGGCCTAATGGTCGCCGTCCGATGACCCGTGGCTGCGCAACGTTCGTTGACCGTTGCGTCGTTTGCGGATTCCTTAGCATTGATGCACATCTTGCTGGCTCGGTGCTATTCGGTGGTTGTTTCACAACAGTCGGACATGACGGTGGCGGGCCAATCTAGTCCCGGGGTCGTGGGGACGACCCTATAGACGCCGGGCAAGTCGGCGGCGGGCCAACCTTGTACCGGGGTCGTGGGGACGACCCTATAGTCGTCGGACATGACGGCGGCTGGCCAACTTTGGCCCGTGGTCGTGGGGACGACTGTTTAGTTGTCGGACATGTCGGCGGCTGGCCAACCTAGACCCGGGGTCGTGGGGACGACCCTATTGTCGTCGGACATGACGGTGGCGGGCCAATCTAGTCCCGGCGTCATAGGGACGACCCTATAGTCGTCGGACATGTCGGCGATTGGCCAACTTAGGCCCGTGGTCGTGGGGACGATCCGATAGTCGTTGGACATGACGGTGGCGGGCCAATCTAGTCCCGGGGTCGTGGGGACGACCCTATAGTCGTCGGACATGTCGCCGGCTGGCCAAATTTGGCCCGGTGTCGTGGGGACGACTCTATATTCGTCGGACATGTCGGCGGCTGGCCGACCTGGACCCGGGGTCGTGGGGACGACCCTATTGTCGTCGGACATGACGGTGGCGGGCCAATCTAGTCCCGGGGTCATAGGGACGACCCTATAGTCGTCGGACATGTCGGCGATTGGCCAACTTTGGTCCGTGGTCGTGGGGTCGATCCGATAGTCGTCGGACATGACGGCGGCTGGCCAACTTTGGCCCGTGGTCGTGGGGACGACCCTATAGTCGTCGGACATGTCGGCGGCTGGCCAACCTAGACCCGGGGTCGTGGGGACGACCCTATTGTCGTCGGACATGACGGTGGCGGGCCAATCTAGTCCCGGGGTCATAGGGACGACCCTATAGTCGTCGGACATGTCGGCGATTGGCCAACTTTGGCCCGTGGTCGTGGGGACGATCCGATAGTCGTCGGACATGACGGTGGAGGGCCAATCTAGTCCCGGGGTCGTGGGGACGACCCTATAGTCGTCGGACATGTCGCCGGCTGGCCAACTTTGGCCCGGTGTCGTGGGGACGACTCTATGTTCGTCGGACATGTCGGCGGCTGGCCAACCTGGACCCGGGG
Source organism: Andrena praecox (assembly GCA_963932275.1). NCBI lineage: Eukaryota > Metazoa > Arthropoda > Insecta > Hymenoptera > Andrenidae > Andrena > Andrena praecox. Next base: position 1,537,957 of record CAWVQO010000024.1, on the reverse strand, counting down.
TCGTGGGGACGACCCTATTGTCGTCGGACATGACGGTGGCGGGCCAAACTAGCCTCGGGGTCATAGGGACGACCCTATAGTCGTCGGACATGTCGGCGATTGGCCAACTTTGGCCCGTGGTCGTGGGGACGATCCGATAGTCGTCGGACAAGACGGTGGAGGGCCAATCTAGTCCCGGGGTCGTGGGGACGACCCTATAGTCGTCGGACATGTCGCCGGCTGGCCAACTTTGGCCCGGTGTCGTGGGGACGACTCTATATTCGTCGGACATGTCGGCGGCTGGCCGACCTGGACCCGGGGTCGTGGGGACGACCCTATTGTCGTCGGACATGACGGTGGCTGGCCAATCTAGTCCGGGGGTCGTGGGGACGACACTTTAGTCGTCGGACAACACGGCGGCTGGCCATCTTTGGCCCGTGTTCGTGGGGACGACCCTATAGTCGTCGGACATGACGGCGGCGGGCCAATCTATTCTCGGGGTCGTGGGGACGACCCTATAGTCGTCGGACATGTCGGCGGCTGGCCAACTTTGGCCTGTGGTCGTGGGGACGACCCTATAGTCGTCGGACATGACGGTGGCCGGCCAATCTAGTCCCGGGGTCGTGAAAACGACCCTATAGTCGTCGGACAAGGCGGCGGCGGGCCAACCTAGCCCCGGGGTCGTGGGGACCACCCTATTGTCGTCGGACATGACGGTGGCGGGCCAATCTAGTCCCGGGGTCGTAGGGATGACCCTATAGTCGTCGGACAAGTCGGCGGCGGGCCAATCTAGTCCCGGGGTCGTGGGGACGACCCTATTGTCGTCGGACATGTCGGCGGCTGGCCAACTTTGGCCCGGGGTCGTGGGGACCACCCTATAGTCGTCGGACATATCGGCGGCTGGCCAACCTAGTCCGGGGTCGTGGGGACGACCCTATAGTCGTCGGACATGTCGGCGGCTGGCCAACTTTGGCCCGTGGTCGTGGGGACGACTGTTTTGTCGTCGGACATGTCGGCGGCTGGCCAACCTAGTCCCGAGGTCGTGGGGACGACCCTATGGTCGTCGGACATGTCGGCGGCGGGCCAGTCTATTCCCGGGGTCGTGGGGACGACCCTATTGTCGTCGGACATGACGGTGGCGGGCCAATCTAGTCCCGGGGTCGTAGGGATGACCCTATAGTCGTCGGACAAGTCGGCGGCGGGCCAATCTAGTCCCGGGGTCGTGGGGACGACCCTATTGTCGTCGGACATGTCGGCGGCTGGCCAACTTTGGCCCGTGGTCGTGGGGACGACTCAATAGTCGCCAGAAATGTCGGCGGCTGGCCAACTTTGGCCCGTGGTCGTGGGGACGACTCAATAGTCGCCGGAAATGTCGGCGGCTGGCCAACTTTGGCCCGTGGTCGTGGGGACGATCCGATAGTCGTCGGACATGACGGTGGCGGGCAAATCTAGTCCCGGGGTCATAGGGACGACCCTATAGTCGTCGGACATGTCGGCGATTGGCCAATACTGGCCCGGGGTCGTGGGGACGATCCGATAGTCGTTGGACATGACGGTGGCGGGCCAATATAGTCCCGGGGTCGTGGGGACGACCCTATAGTCGTCGGACATGTCGGCGGCTGGACAACTTTGGCCCGTGGTCGTGGGGACGACCCTATAGTCGTCGGACATGTTGGCGGAAGGTCAACGTAGGCCCGTGGTCGTGGGGACGACCCTATAGACGTCCGACATGACGGTGGTGGGCCAATATTGGCCCGGGGTCGTGGGGACGATCCGATAGTCGTCGGACATGACGGTGGCTGGCCAACTTTGGCCCGTGGTCGTGGGGACGACTGTTTAGTCGTCGGACATGTCGGCGGCTGGCTAACCTAGACCCGGGGTCGTGGGGACGACCCTATTGTCGTCGGACATGACGGTGGCGGGCCAATCTAGTCCCGGGGTCGTAGGTACGACCCTATGGTCGCCGTACATGTCGGCGGCTGGCCAACCTAGACCCAGGGTCCTGGGGACGACCCTATTTTCGTTGGACATGACGGTGGAGGGCCAATCTAGTCCCGGGGTCGTGGGGACGACCCTGTAGTCGTCGGACATGTCGCCGGCTGGCCAACCTAGTCCCGGGGTCGTGGGGACGACTCTATAGTCGTCGGACATGTCGGCGGCTGGCCAACGTAGGCCCGTTGTTGTGGGGACGACCCTATAGACGTCGGACATGACGTTGGCGGGCCAATCTAGTCCCGGGGTCGTGGGGACGACCTTATAGTCGTCGTACATGTCGCCGGCTGGCCAACTTTGGCCCAGTGTCGTGGGGCGACTCTATATTCGTCGGCCATGTCGGCGGCTGGCCAACCTGGACCCGGGGTCGTGGGGACGACCCTATTGTCGTCGGACATGACGGTGGCGGGCCAATCTAGTCCCGGGGTCGTGGGGACGAACCTATAGTCTTCGGACATGTCGGCGGCTGGCCAACTTTGGCCCGTGGTCGTGGGGACGACTCAATAGTCGTCGGACATGTCGGCGGCTGGCCAACTTTGGCCCGTAGTCGTGGGGACGATCCGATAGTCGTCGGACATGACGGTGGAGGGCCAATCTAGTCCCGGGGTCGTGGGGACGACCCAATAGCCCTCGGACATGTCGGCGGCTGGCCAACTTTGGCCCGTGGTCGTGGGGCCGACTGTTTAGTCGTCGGACATGTCGGTGGCTGGCCAATCTAGACCCAGGGTCGTGGGGACGATCCTATTGTCGTCGGACATGACGGTGGCGGGCCAATCTAGTCCCGGTGTCGTAGGTACGACCCTATAGTCGTCGGACATGTCGGCGATTGTCCAATATTGGCCCGTGGTCGTGGGAACGACCCTATAGTCGTCGGACAAGACGGCGGCTGGCCAAATTTGGCCCGTGGTCGTGGGGACGACCCTATAGTCGCCGGAAATGTCGGCGGCTGGCCAACATTGGCCCGTGGTCGTGAAGAGGACCCTATAGACGTCGGACAAGACGGTGGCGGGCCAATCTAGTCCCGGGGTCGTGGGGACGACCCTATAGTCGTCGGACATGTCGGCGATTGGCCAACTTTGGCCCGTGGTCGTGGGGACGATCCGATAGTCGTCGGACATGACGGTGGAGGGCCAATCTAGTCCCGGGGTCGTGGGGACGACCCTATAGTCGTCGGACATGTCGCCGGCTGGCCAACTTTGGCCCGGTGTCGTGGGGACGACTCTATGTTCGTCGGACATGTCGGCGGCTGGCCAACCTGGACCCGGGGTCGTGGGGACGACCCTATTGTCGTCGGACATGACGGTGGCGGGCCAAACTAGCCCCGGGGTCATAGGGACGACCCTATAGTCGTCGGACATGTCGGCGATTGGCCAACTTTGGCCCGTGGTCGTGGGGACGATCCGATAGTCGTCGGACAAGACGGTGGAGGGCCAATCTAGTCCCGGGGTCGTGGGGACGACCCTATAGTCGTCGGACATGTCGCCGGCTGGCCAACTTTGGCCCGGTGTCGTGGGGACGACTGTATATTCGTCGGACATGTCGGCGGCTGGCCGACCTGGACCCGGGGTCGTGGGGACGACCCTATTGTCGTCGGACATGACGGTGGCTGGCCAATCTAGTCCGGGGGTCGTGGGGACGACACTTTAGTCGTCGGACAACACGGCGGCTGGCCATCTTTGGCCCGTGTTCGTGGGGACGACCCTATAGTCGTCGGACATGACGGCGGCGGGCCAATCTATTCTCGGGGTCGTGGGGACGACCCTATAGTCGTCGGACATGTCGGCGGCTGGCCAACTTTGGCCTGTGGTCGTGGGGACGACCCTATAGTCGTCGGACATGACGGTGGCCGGCCAATCTAGTCCCGGGGTCGTGAGAACGACCCTATAGTCGTCGGACAAGGCGGCGGCGGGCCAACCTAGCCCCGGGGTCGTGGGGACCACCCTATTGTCGTCGGACATGACGGTGGCGGGCCAATCTAGTCCCGGGGTCGTAGGGATGACCCTATAGTCGTCGGACAAGTCGGCGGCGGGCCAATCTAGTCCCGGGGTCGTGGGGACGACCCTATTGTCGTCGGACATGTCGGCGGCTGGCCAACTTTGGCCCGGGGTCGTGGGGACCACCCTATAGTCGTCGGACATATCGGCGGCTGGCCAACCTAGTCCGGGGTCGTGGGGACGACCCTATAGTCGTCGGACATGTCGGCGGCTGGCCAACTTTGGCCCGTGGTCGTGGGGACGACTGTTTTGTCGTCGGACATGTCGGCGGCTGGCCAACCTAGTCCCGAGGTCGTGGGGACGACCCTATGGTCGTCGGACATGTCGGCGGCGGGCCAGTCTATTCCCGGGGTCGTGGGGACGACCCTATTGTCGTCGGACATGACGGTGGCGGGCCAATCTAGCCCCGGGGTCGTAGGGATGACCCTATAGTCGTCGGACAAGTCGGCGGCGGGCCAATCTAGTCCCGGGGTCGTGGGGACGACCCTATTGTCGTCGGACATGACGGTGGCGGGCAAATCTAGTCCCGGGGTCATAGGGACGACCCTATAGTCGTCGGACATGTCGGCGATTGGCCAATACTGGCCCGGGGTCGTGGGGACGATCCGATAGTCGTTGGACATGACGGTGGCGGGCCAATCTAGTCCCGGGGTCGTGGGGACGACCCTATAGTCGTCGGACATGACGGTGGCGGGCCAATCTAGTCCCGGGGTCGTAGGTACGACCCTATGGTCGTCGGACATGTCGGCGATTGGCCAACATTGGCCCGGGGTCGTGGGGACGACTGTTTAGTCGCCGTACATGTCGGCGGCTGGCCAACCTAGACCCAGGGTCCTGGGGACGACCCTATTTTCGTTGGACATGACGGTGGAGGGCCAATCTAGTCCCGGGGTCGTGGGGACGACCCTGTAGTCGTCGGACATGTCGCCGGCTGGCCAACCTAGTCCCGGGGTCGTGGGGACGACTCTATAGTCGTCGGACATGTCGGCGGCTGGCCAACGTAGGCCCGTTGTTGTGGGGACGACCCTATAGACGTCGGACATGTCGGCGGCTGGCCAGCTTTGGCCCGTGGTCGTGGGGACGATCCGATAGTCGTCGGACATGACGGTCTAGTGCCAATCTAGTCCCGGGGTCGTGGGGACGACCCTATAGTCGTCGGACATGTCGCCGGCTGGCCAAATTTGGCCCGGTGTCGTGGGGACGACTCTATATTCGTCGGACATGTCGGCGGCTGGCCGACCTGGACCCGGGGTCGTGGGGACGACCCTATTGTCGTCGGACATGACGGTGGCGGGCCAATCTAGTCCCGGGGTTATATAGTCGTCGGACATGTCGGCGATTGGCCAACTTTGGTCCGTGGTCGTGGGGTCGATCCGAGAGTCGTCGGACATGACGCTGGCTGGCCAACTTTGGCCCGTGGTCGTGGGGACGACTGTTTAGTCGTCGGACATGTCGGCGGCTGGCCAACCTAGACCCGGGGTCGTGAGGACGACCCTATTGTCGTCGGACATGACGGTGGCGGGCCAATCTAGTCCCGGGGTCATAGGGACGACCCTATAGTCGTCGGACATGTCGGCGATTGGCCAACTTTGGCCCGTGGTCGTGGGGACGATCCGATAGTCGTCGGACATGACGGTGGAGGGCCAATCTAGTCCCGGGGTCGTGGGGACGACCCTATAGTCGTCGGACATGTCGCCGGCTGGCCAACTTTGGCCCGGTGTCGTGGGGACGACTCTATGTTCGTCGGACATGTCGGCGGCTGGCCAACCTGGACCCGGGGTCGTGGGGACGACCCTATTGTCGTCGGACATGACGGTGGCGGGCCAAACTAGCCTCGGGGTCATAGGGACGACCCTATAGTCGTCGGACATGTCGGCGATTGGCCAACTTTGGCCCGTGGTCGTGGGGACGATCCGATAGTCGTCGGACAAGACGGTGGAGGGCCAATCTAGTCCCGGGGTCGTGGGGACGACCCTATAGTCGTCGGACATGTCGCCGGCTGGCCAACTTTGGCCCGGTGTCGTGGGGACGACTCTATATTCGTCGGACATGTCGGCGGCTGGCCGACCTGGACCCGGGGTCGTGGGGACGACCCTATTGTCGTCGGACATGACGGTGGCTGGCCAATCTAGTCCGGGGGTCGTGGGGACGACACTTTAGTCGTCGGACAACACGGCGGCTGGCCATCTTTGGCCCGTGTTCGTGGGGACGACCCTATAGTCGTCGGACATGACGGCGGCGGGCCAATCTATTCTCGGGGTCGTGGGGACGACCCTATAGTCGTCGGACATGTCGGCGGCTGGCCAACTTTGGCCTGTGGTCGTGGGGACGACCCTATAGTCGTCGGACATGACGGTGGCCGGCCAATCTAGTCCCGGGGTCGTGAAAACGACCCTATAGTCGTCGGACAAGGCGGCGGCGGGCCAACCTAGCCCCGGGGTCGTGGGGACCACCCTATTGTCGTCGGACATGACGGTGGCGGGCCAATCTAGTCCCGGGGTCGTAGGGATGACCCTATAGTCGTCGGACAAGTCGGCGGCGGGCCAATCTAGTCCCGGGGTCGTGGGGACGACCCTATTGTCGTCGGACATGTCGGCGGCTGGCCAACTTTGGCCCGGGGTCGTGGGGACCACCCTATAGTCGTCGGACATATCGGCGGCTGGCCAACCTAGTCCGGGGTCGTGGGGACGACCCTATAGTCGTCGGACATGTCGGCGGCTGGCCAACTTTGGCCCGTGGTCGTGGGGACGACTGTTTTGTCGTCGGACATGTCGGCGGCTGGCCAACCTAGTCCCGAGGTCGTGGGGACGACCCTATGGTCGTCGGACATGTCGGCGGCGGGCCAGTCTATTCCCGGGGTCGTGGGGACGACCCTATTGTCGTCGGACATGACGGTGGCGGGCCAATCTAGTCCCGGGGTCGTAGGGATGACCCTATAGTCGTCGGACAAGTCGGCGGCGGGCCAATCTAGTCCCGGGGTCGTGGGGACGACCCTATTGTCGTCGGACATGTCGGCGGCTGGCCAACTTTGGCCCGTGGTCGTGGGGACGACTCAATAGTCGCCAGAAATGTCGGCGGCTGGCCAACTTTGGCCCGTGGTCGTGGGGACGACTCAATAGTCGCCGGAAATGTCGGCGGCTGGCCAACTTTGGCCCGTGGTCGTGGGGACGATCCGATAGTCGTCGGACATGACGGTGGCGGGCAAATCTAGTCCCGGGGTCATAGGGACGACCCTATAGTCGTCGGACATGTCGGCGATTGGCCAATACTGGCCCGGGGTCGTGGGGACGATCCGATAGTCGTTGGACATGACGGTGGCGGGCCAATATAGTCCCGGGGTCGTGGGGACGACCCTATAGTCGTCGGACATGTCGGCGGCTGGACAACTTTGGCCCGTGGTCGTGGGGACGACCCTATAGTCGTCGGACATGTTGGCGGAAGGTCAACGTAGGCCCGTGGTCGTGGGGACGACCCTATAGACGTCCGACATGACGGTGGTGGGCCAATATTGGCCCGGGGTCGTGGGGACGATCCGATAGTCGTCGGACATGACGGTGGCTGGCCAACTTTGGCCCGTGGTCGTGGGGACGACTGTTTAGTCGTCGGACATGTCGGCGGCTGGCTAACCTAGACCCGGGGTCGTGGGGACGACCCTATTGTCGTCGGACATGACGGTGGCGGGCCAATCTAGTCCCGGGGTCGTAGGTACGACCCTATGGTCGCCGTACATGTCGGCGGCTGGCCAACCTAGACCCAGGGTCCTGGGGACGACCCTATTTTCGTTGGACATGACGGTGGAGGGCCAATCTAGTCCCGGGGTCGTGGGGACGACCCTGTAGTCGTCGGACATGTCGCCGGCTGGCCAACCTAGTCCCGGGGTCGTGGGGACGACTCTATAGTCGTCGGACATGTCGGCGGCTGGCCAACGTAGGCCCGTTGTTGTGGGGACGACCCTATAGACGTCGGACATGACGTTGGCGGGCCAATCTAGTCCCGGGGTCGTGGGGACGACCTTATAGTCGTCGTACATGTCGCCGGCTGGCCAACTTTGGCCCAGTGTCGTGGGGCGACTCTATATTCGTCGGCCATGTCGGCGGCTGGCCAACCTGGACCCGGGGTCGTGGGGACGACCCTATTGTCGTCGGACATGACGGTGGCGGGCCAATCTAGTCCCGGGGTCGTGGGGACGAACCTATAGTCTTCGGACATGTCGGCGGCTGGCCAACTTTGGCCCGTGGTCGTGGGGACGACTCAATAGTCGTCGGACATGTCGGCGGCTGGCCAACTTTGGCCCGTAGTCGTGGGGACGATCCGATAGTCGTCGGACATGACGGTGGAGGGCCAATCTAGTCCCGGGGTCGTGGGGACGACCCAATAGCCGTCGGACATGTCGGCGGCTGGCCAACTTTGGCCCGTGGTCGTGGGGCCGACTGTTTAGTCGTCGGACATGTCGGTGGCTGGCCAATCTAGACCCAGGGTCGTGGGGACGATCCTATTGTCGTCGGACATGACGGTGGCGGGCCAATCTAGTCCCGGTGTCGTAGGTACGACCCTATAGTCGTCGGACATGTCGGCGATTGTCCAATATTGGCCCGTGGTCGTGGGAACGACCCTATAGTCGTCGGACAAGACGGCGGCTGGCCAAATTTGGCCCGTGGTCGTGGGGACGACCCTATAGTCGCCGGAAATGTCGGCGGCTGGCCAACATTGGCCCGTGGTCGTGAAGAGGACCCTATAGACGTCGGACAAGACGGTGGCGGGCCAATCTAGTCCCGGGGTCGTGGGGACGACCCTATAGTCGTCGGACATGTCGGCGATTGGCCAACTTTGGCCCGTGGTCGTGGGGACGATCCGATAGTCGTCGGACATGACGGTGGAGGGCCAATCTAGTCCCGGGGTCGTGGGGACGACCCTATAGTCGTCGGACATGTCGCCGGCTGGCCAACTTTGGCCCGGTGTCGTGGGGACGACTCTATGTTCGTCGGACATGTCGGCGGCTGGCCAACCTGGACCCGGGGTCGTGGGGACGACCCTATTGTCGTCGGACATGACGGTGGCGGGCCAAACTAGCCCCGGGGTCATAGGGACGACCCTATAGTCGTCGGACATGTCGGCGATTGGCCAACTTTGGCCCGTGGTCGTGGGGACGATCCGATAGTCGTCGGACAAGACGGTGGAGGGCCAATCTAGTCCCGGGGTCGTGGGGACGACCCTATAGTCGTCGGACATGTCGCCGGCTGGCCAACTTTGGCCCGGTGTCGTGGGGACGACTGTATATTCGTCGGACATGTCGGCGGCTGGCCGACCTGGACCCGGGGTCGTGGGGACGACCCTATTGTCGTCGGACATGACGGTGGCTGGCCAATCTAGTCCGGGGGTCGTGGGGACGACACTTTAGTCGTCGGACAACACGGCGGCTGGCCATCTTTGGCCCGTGTTCGTGGGGACGACCCTATAGTCGTCGGACATGACGGCGGCGGGCCAATCTATTCTCGGGGTCGTGGGGACGACCCTATAGTCGTCGGACATGTCGGCGGCTGGCCAACTTTGGCCTGTGGTCGTGGGGACGACCCTATAGTCGTCGGACATGACGGTGGCCGGCCAATCTAGTCCCGGGGTCGTGAGAACGACCCTATAGTCGTCGGACAAGGCGGCGGCGGGCCAACCTAGCCCCGGGGTCGTGGGGACCACCCTATTGTCGTCGGACATGACGGTGGCGGGCCAATCTAGTCCCGGGGTCGTAGGGATGACCCTATAGTCGTCGGACAAGTCGGCGGCGGGCCAATCTAGTCCCGGGGTCGTGGGGACGACCCTATTGTCGTCGGACATGTCGGCGGCTGGCCAACTTTGGCCCGGGGTCGTGGGGACCACCCTATAGTCGTCGGACATATCGGCGGCTGGCCAACCTAGTCCGGGGTCGTGGGGACGACCCTATAGTCGTCGGACATGTCGGCGGCTGGCCAACTTTGGCCCGTGGTCGTGGGGACGACTGTTTTGTCGTCGGACATGTCGGCGGCTGGCCAACCTAGTCCCGAGGTCGTGGGGACGACCCTATGGTCGTCGGACATGTCGGCGGCGGGCCAGTCTATTCCCGGGGTCGTGGGGACGACCCTATTGTCGTCGGACATGACGGTGGCGGGCCAATCTAGCCCCGGGGTCGTAGGGATGACCCTATAGTCGTCGGACAAGTCGGCGGCGGGCCAATCTAGTCCCGGGGTCGTGGGGACGACCCTATTGTCGTCGGACATGACGGTGGCGGGCAAATCTAGTCCCGGGGTCATAGGGACGACCCTATAGTCGTCGGACATGTCGGCGATTGGCCAATACTGGCCCGGGGTCGTGGGGACGATCCGATAGTCGTTGGACATGACGGTGGCGGGCCAATCTAGTCCCGGGGTCGTGGGGACGACCCTATAGTCGTCGGACATGACGGTGGCGGGCCAATCTAGTCCCGGGGTCGTAGGTACGACCCTATGGTCGTCGGACATGTCGGCGATTGGCCAACATTGGCCCGGGGTCGTGGGGACGACTGTTTAGTCGCCGTACATGTCGGCGGCTGGCCAACCTAGACCCAGGGTCCTGGGGACGACCCTATTTTCGTTGGACATGACGGTGGAGGGCCAATCTAGTCCCGGGGTCGTGGGGACGACCCTGTAGTCGTCGGACATGTCGCCGGCTGGCCAACCTAGTCCCGGGGTCGTGGGGACGACTCTATAGTCGTCGGACATGTCGGCGGCTGGCCAACGTAGGCCCGTTGTTGTGGGGACGACCCTATAGACGTCGGACATGTCGGCGGCTGGCCAGCTTTGGCCCGTGGTCGTGGGGACGATCCGATAGTCGTCGGACATGACGGTCTAGTGCCAATCTAGTCCCGGGGTCGTGGGGACGACCCTATAGTCGTCGGACATGTCGCCGGCTGGCCAAATTTGGCCCGGTGTCGTGGGGACGACTCTATATTCGTCGGACATGTCGGCGGCTGGCCGACCTGGACCCGGGGTCGTGGGGACGACCCTATTGTCGTCGGACATGACGGTGGCGGGCCAATCTAGTCCCGGGGTTATATAGTCGTCGGACATGTCGGCGATTGGCCAACTTTGGTCCGTGGTCGTGGGGTCGATCCGAGAGTCGTCGGACATGACGCTGGCTGGCCAACTTTGGCCCGTGGTCGTGGGGACGACTGTTTAGTCGTCGGACATGTCGGCGGCTGGCCAACCTAGACCCGGGGTCGTGAGGACGACCCTATTGTCGTCGGACATGACGGTGGCGGGCCAATCTAGTCCCGGGGTCATAGGGACGACCCTATAGTCGTCGGACATGTCGGCGATTGGCCAACTTTGGCCCGTGGTCGTGGGGACGATCCGACAGTCGTCGGACATGACGGTGGAGGGCCAATCTAGTCCCGGGGTCGTGGGGACGACCCTATAGTCGTCGGACATGTCGGCGGCGAGCCAACATTGACCCGGGGTCGTGGGGACGACTCTATAGTCGTCGGACATGTCGGTGGCGGGCCAGTCTAGTCCCGGGTCGTGGGGACGACCCTATAGTCGTCGGACAAGTCAGCGGCTGGCCTACATTGGCCCGTGGTCGTGGGGACGACCATATAGTCGTCGGACATGACGGTGGCGGGCCAGTCTAGTCCCGGGTCATGGGGACGACCCTATAGTCGTTGGACAAGTCGGCGGCTGGCCTACATTGGCCCGTGGTCGTGGGGACGACCATATAGTCGTCGGACATGACGGTGGCGGGCCAGTCTAGTCCCGGGTCATGGGGACGACCCTATAGTCGTTGGACAAGTCGGCGGCTGGCCAACTTTGGCCCGTGGTCGTGGGGACGACCCTGTAGTCGTCGGACAAGTCGGCGGCTGGCCAACTTTGGCCCGTGGTCGTGGGGACGACCCTATAGTCGTCGGACATGACGGTGGCGGGCCAGTCTAGTCCCGGGTCATGGGGACGACCCTATAGTCGGAGGACAAGTCGGCGGCTGGCCAACTTTGGCCCGTGGTCGTGGGGACGACCCTATAGTCGTCGGAAATGACGGTGGCGGGCCAATCTAGTCCCGGGGTCGTGGGGACGACCCTACAGTCGTCGGACAAGTCGGCGGCGAGCCAATCTAGTCCCGCGGCCGTGGGGACGACCCTATAGTCGTCGGACAAGTCAGCGGCTGGCCTACATTGGCCCGTGGTCGTGGGGACGACCATATAGTCGTCGGACATGACGGTGGCGGGCCACTCTAGTCCCGGGTCGTGGGGACGACCCTATAGTCGTCGGACATGTCGGCGGCTGGCCAACTTTGGCCCGGGGTCGTGGGGACGACCCTATAGTCGTCGGATATGCCGGCGGCTGGCCAACTTTGGCCCGTGGTCGTGGGGACGACCCTATAGTCGTCGGACAAGTCGGCGGCGGGCCAACCTAGTCCCGGGGTCGTGGGGACGACCCTATAATCGTCGGACAAGCCGGCGGCTGGCCAACTTTGGCCCGTGGTCGTGGGGTCGATCCGATAGTCGTCGGACATGACGGTGGCGGGCCAATCTAGTTCCGGGGTCGTGGTGACGACCCTATAGCCGTCGGACATGTCGGCGGCTGGCCAACTTTGGCCCGTGGTCGTGGGGACGACTGTTTTGTCGTCGGACATGTCGGCGGCTGGCCAACCTAGTCCCGAGGTCGTGGGGACGACCCTATAGTCGTCGGACATGTCGGCGGCGAGCCAGTCTATTCCCGGGGTCGTGGGGACGACCCTATTGTCGTCGGACATGACGGTGGCGGGCCAATCTAGTCCCGGGGTCGTAGGGATGACCCTATAGTCGTCGGACAAGTCGGCGGCGGGCCAATCTAGTCCCGGGGTCGAGGGGACGACCCTATAGTCGTCGGACATGTCGCCGGCTGGCCAACTTTGGACCGGTGTCGTGGGGACGACTCTATATTCGTCGGACATGTCGGCGGCTGGCCAACCTGGACCCGGGGTCGTGGGGACGACCCTATTGTCGTCGGACATGACGGTGGCGGGCAAATCTAGTCCCGGGGTCATAGGGACGACCCTATAGTCGTCGGACATGTCGGCGATTGGCCAACTTTGGCCCGTGGTCGTGGGGACGATCCGATAGTCGTTGGACATGACGGTGGCGGGCCAATCTAGTCCCGGGGTCGTGGGGACGACCCTATAGTCGTCGGACAAGTCGGCGGCGAGCCAACCTACTCCGGCGGTCGTGGGGACGAACCTATAGTCGTCGGACATGACGGTGGCGGGCCAATCTAGTCCCGGGGTCGTGGGGACGACCCTATAGTCGTCGGACAAGTCGGCGGCGAGCCAACCTAGTCCCGGGGTCGTGGGGACGACCCTATAGTCGTCGGAAATGTCGGCGGCTGGCCAATTTAGTCCCGGGGTCGTGGGGACGACCCTATAGTCGTCGGACATGTCGGCGATTGGCCAACTTTGGTCCGTGGTCGTGGGGTCGATCCGATAGTCGTCGGACATGACGGCGGCTGGCCAACTTTGGCCCGTGGTCGTGGGGACGACTGTTTAGTCGTCGGACATGTCGGCGGCTGGCCAACTTTGGTCCGTGGTCGTGGGGTCGATCCGATAGTCGTCGGACATGACGGCGGCTGGCCAACTTTGGCCCGTGGTCGTGGGGACGACTGTTTAGTCGTCGGACATGTCGGCGGCTGGCCAACCTAGACCCGGGGTCGTGGGGACGACCCTATATTCGTTGGACATGTCAGCGGCTGGCCAACTTTGGCCCGGTGTCGTGGGGACGACTCTATTGTCGTCGGACATGTCGGCGGCTGGCCAACCTAGACCCGGGGTCGTGGGGACGACCCTATAGTCGTCGGACATGTCGGCGGCTGGCCAACCTAGTCCCGAGGTCGTCGGACTTGACGGTGGCGGGCCAATCTAGTCCCGGGGTCGTGGGGACGACCCTACAGTCGTCGGACATTTCGGCGGCTTGCCAACTTTGGGACGGGGTCGTGGGGACGACCCTATAGTCGTCGGACATGACGGTGGCTGGCCAACCTAGTCCCGAGGTCGTGGGGGCGACCCTACAGTCGTCGGACATGTCGGCAGCTGGCCAACCTAGTCCCGAGGTCGTCGGACTTGACGGTGGCGGGCCAATCTAGTCCCGGGGTCGTGGGGACGACCCTATTGTCGTCGGGCAAGTCGGCGGCTGGCCAACTTTGGCCCGTGGTCGTGGGGACGACCCTGTAGTCGTCGGAAATGACGGTGGCGGGCCAATCTAGTCCCGGGGTCGTGGGGACGACCCTACAGTCGTCGGACAAGTCGGCGGCGAGCCAATCTAGTCCCGCGGTCGTGGGGACGACCCTATAGTCGTCGGACAAGTCAGCGGCTGGCCAACATTGGCCCGTGGTCGTGGGGACGACCATATAGTCGTCGGACATGACGGTGGCGGGCCACTCTAGTCCCGGGTCGTGGGGACGAGCGTATAGTAGTCGGACATGTCGGCGGCTGGCCAACTTTGGCCCGGGGTCGTGGGGACGACCCTATAGTCGTCGGATATGTCGGCGGCAGGCCAACTTTGGCCCGTGGTCGTGGGGACGACCCTATAGTCGTCGGACAAGTCGGCGGCGGGCCAACCTAGTCCCGGGGTCGTGGGGACGACCCTATATTCGTCGGACAAGCCGGCGGCTGGCCAACTTTGGCCCGTGGTCGTGGGGACGACCCTATACTCGTCGGACAAGTCGGCGGCTGGCCAACTTTGGCCCGTGGTCGTGGGGACGACCCTATAGTCGTCGGAAATGACGGTGGCGGGCCAATCTAGTCCCGGGGTCGTGGGGACGACCCTACAGTCGTCGGACAAGTCGGCGGCGAGCCAACCTAGTCCCGGGGTCGTGGGGACGACCCTATAGTCGTCGGAAATGTCGGCGGCTGGCCAATTTAGTCCCGGGGTCGTGGGGACGACCCTATAGTCGTCGGACATGTCGGCGATTGGCCAACTTTGGTCCGTGGTCGTGGGGTCGATCCGATAGTCGTCGGACATGACGGCGGCTGGCCAACTTTGGCCCGTGGTCGTGGGGACGACTGTTTAGTCGTCGGACATGTCGGCGGCTGGCCAACCTAGACCCGGGGTCGTGAGGACGACCCTATTGTCGTCGGACATGACGGTGGCGGGCCAATCTAGTCCCGGGGTCATAGGGACGACCCTATAGTCGTCGGACATGTCGGCGATTGGCCAACTTTGGCCCGTGGTCGTGGGGACGACCCTATAGTCGTCGGAAATGACGGTGGCGGGCCAATCTAGTCCCGGGGTCGTGGGGACGACCCTACAGTCGTCGGACAAGTCGGCGGCGAGCCAACCTAGTCCCGGGGTCGTGGGGACGACCCTATAGTCGTCGGAAATGTCGGCGGCTGGCCAATTTAGTCCCGGGGTCGTGGGGACGACCCTACAGTCGTCGGACAAGTCGGCGGCGAGCCAACCTAGCCCCGGGGTCGTGGGGACGACCCTATAGTCGTCGGACATGTCGCCGTCTGGCCAACTTTGGCCCGGTGTCGTGGGGACGACTCTATATTCGTCGGACATGTCGGCGGGTGGCCGACCTGGACCCGGGGTCGTGGGGACGACCCTATAGTCGTCGGACATGACGGTGGCGGGCCACTCTAGTCCCGGGTCGTGGGGACGAGCGTATAGTAGTCGGACATGTCGGCGGCTGGCCAACTTTGGCCCGGGGTCGTGGGGACGACCCTATAGTCGTCGGATATGTCGGCGGCAGGCCAACTTTGGCCCGTGGTCGTGGGGACGACCCTATAGTCGTCGGACAAGTCGGCGGCGGGCCAACCTAGTCCCGGGGTCGTGGGGACGACCCTATATTCGTCGGACAAGCCGGCGGCTGGCCAACTTTGGCCCGTGGTCGTGGGGACGACCCTATAGTCGTCGGACAAGTCGGCGGCTGGCCAACTTTGGCCCGTGGTCGTGGGGACGACCCTATAGTCGTCGGAAATGACGGTGGCGGGCCAATCTAGTCCCGGGGTCGTGGGGACGACCCTACAGTCGTCGGACAAGTCGGCGGCGAGCCAACCTAGTCCCGGGGTCGTGGGGACGACCCTATAGTCGTCGGAAATGTCGGCGGCTGGCCAATTTAGTCCCGGGGTCGTGGGGACGACCCTATAGTCGTCGGACATGTCGGCGATTGGCCAACTTTGGTCCGTGGTCGTGGGGTCGATCCGATAGTCGTCGGACATGAGGGCGGCTGGCCAACTTTGGCCCGTGGTCGTGGGGACGACTGTTTAGTCGTCGGACATGTCGGCGGCTGGCCAACCTAGACCCGGGGTCGTGAGGACGACCCTATTGTCGTCGGACATGACGGTGGCGGGCCAATCTAGTCCCGGGGTCATAGGGACGACCCTATAGTCGTCGGACATGTCGGCGATTGGCCAACTTTGGCCCGTGGTCGTGGGGACGATCCGACAGTCGTCGGACATGACGGTGGAGGGCCAATCTAGTCCCGGGGTCGTGGGGACGACCCTATAGTCGTCGGACATGTCGCCGGCTGGCCAACTTTGGCCCGGTGTCGTGGGGACGACTCTATATTCGTCGGACATGTCGGCGACTGGCCGACCTGGACCCGGGGTCGTGGGGACGACCCTATTGTCGTCGGACATGACGGTGGCGGGCCAAACTAGCCCCGGGGTCGTGGGGACGACCCTATAGTCGTCGGACATGTCGCCGGCTGGCCAACTTTGGCCCGGTGTCGTGGGGACGACTCTATATTCGTCGGACATGTCGGCGGGTGGCCGACCTGGACCCGGGGTCGTGGGGACGACCCTATAGTCGTCGGACATGACGGTGGCGGGCCAGTCTAGTCCCGGGTCGTGGGGACGACCCTATAGTCTTCGGACATGTCGGTGGCGGGCCAATCTAGTCCCGTGGTCGTGGGGACGACCCTATAGTCGTCGGACATGACGGTGGCGGGCCAGTCTAGTCCCGGGTCATGGGGACGACCCTATAGTCGTCGGACAAGTCGGCGGCTGGCCAACTTTGGCCCGGGGTCGTGGGGACGACCCTATAGTCGTCGGAAATGTCGGTGGCTGTCCAACTTTGGCCCGGGGGTCGTGGGGACGACCCTATAGTCGTCGGACATGTCGGCGGCGAGCCAACATTGACCCGGGGTCGTGGGGACGACTCTATAGTCGTCGGACATGTCGGTGGCGGGCCAGTCTAGTCCCGGGTCGTGGGGACGACCCTATAGTCGTCGGACAAGTCAGCGGCTGGCCTACATTGGCCCGTGGTGGTGGGGACGACCATATAGTCGTCGGACATGACGGTGGCGGGCCAGTCTAGTCCCGGGTCATGGGGACGACCCTATAGTCGTTGGACAAGTCGGCGGCTGGCCTACATTGGCCCGTGGTCGTGGGGACGACCATATAGTCGTCGGACATGACGGTGGCGGGCCAGTCTAGTCCCGGGTCATGGGGACGACCCTATAGTCGTTGGACAAGTCGGCGGCTGGCCAACTTTGGCCCGTGGTCGTGGGGACGACCCTATAGTCGTCGGACAAGTCGGCGGCTGGCCAACTTTGGCCCGTGGTCGTGGGGACGACCCTATAGTCGTCGGACATGACGGTGGCGGGCCAGTCTAGTCCCGGGTCATGGGGACGACCCTATAGTCGGAGGACAAGTCGGCGGCTGGCCAACTTTGGCCCGTGGTCGTGGGGACGACCCTATAGTCGTCGGAAATGACGGTGGCGGGCCAATCTAGTCCCGGGGTCGTGGGGACGACCCTACAGTCGTCGGACAAGTCGGCGGCGAGCCAATCTAGTCCCGCGGTCGTGGGGACGACCCTATAGTCGTCGGACAAGTCAGCGGCTGGCCTACATTGGCCCGTGGTCGTGGGGACGACCATATAGTCGTCGGACATGACGGTGGCGGGCCACTCTAGTCCCGGGTCGTGGGGACGACCCTATAGTCGTCGGACATGTCGGCGGCTGGCCAACTTTGGCCCGGGGTCGTGGGGACGACCCTATAGTCGTCGGATATGCCGGCGGCTGGCCAACTTTGGCCCGTGGTCGTGGGGACGACCCTATAGTCGTCGGACAAGTCGGCGGCGGGCCAACCTAGTCCCGGGGTCGTGGGGACGACCCTATAATCGTCGGACAAGCCGGCGGCTGGCCAACTTTGGCCCGTGGTCGTGGGGTCGATCCGATAGTCGTCGGACATGACGGTGGCGGGCCAATCTAGTTCCGGGGTCGTGGTGACGACCCTATAGCCGTCGGACATGTCGGCGGCTGGCCAACTTTGGCCCGTGGTCGTGGGGACGACTGTTTTGTCGTCGGACATGTCGGCGGCTGGCCAACCTAGTCCCGAGGTCGTGGGGACGACCCTATAGTCGTCGGACATGTCGGCGGCGGGCCAGTCTATTCCAGGGGTCGTGGGGACGACCCTATTGTCGTCGGACATGACGGTGGCGGGCCAATCTAGTCCCGGGGTCGTAGGGATGACCCTATAGTCGTCGGACAAGTCGGCGGCGGGCCAATCTAGTCCCGGGGTCGAGGGGACGACCCTATAGTCGTCGGACATGTCGCCGGCTTGCCAACTTTGGACCGGTGTCGTGGGGACGACTCTATATTCGTCGGACATGTCGGCGGCTGTCCAACCTGGACCCGGGGTCGTGGGGACGACCCTATTGTCGTCGGACATGACGGTGGCGGGCAAATCTAGTCCCGGGGTCATAGGGACGACCCTATAGTCGTCGGACATGTCGGCGATTGGCCAACTTTGGCCCGTGGTCGTGGGGACGATCCGATAGTCGTCGGACATGACGGTGGAGGGACAATCTAGTCCCGGGGTCGTGGGGACGACCCAATAGCCGTCGGACATGTCGGCGGCTGGCCAACTTTGGCCCGTGGTCGTGGGGACGACTCTATATTCGTCGGACATGTCGGCGGCTGGCCGACCTGGACCCGGGGTCGTGGGGACGACCCTATTGTCGTCGGACATGACGGTGGCGGGCCAATCTAGTCCCGGGGTCATAGGGACAACCCTATAGTCGTCGGACATGTCGGCGATTGGCCAACTTTGTTCCGTGGTCGTGGGGTCGATCCGATAGTCGTCGCACATGACGGCGGCTGGCCAACTTTGGCCCGTGGTCGTGGGGACGATCCGATAGTCGTTGGACATGACGGTGGCGGGCCAATCTAGTCCCGGGGTCGTGGGGACGACCTTATTGTCGTCGGACATGACGGTGGCGGGCCATTCTAGTACCGGGGTCGTGGGACGACCCTATAGTCGTCGGACATGTCGGCGGCTGGCCATCTTTTGCCCGTGGTCGTGGGGACGACCCAATAGTCGTCGGACATGTCGCCGGCTGGCCAACTTTGGCCCGTGGTCGTGCGGACGAACCGATAATCGTCGGACATGACGGTGGCGGGCCAATCTAGTCCCGGGGTCGTGGGGACGACCCTATAGTCGTCGGACATGTCGGCGGCTGGCCAACTTTTGTCCGTGGTCGTGGGGACGACTGTTTAGTCGCCGGACATGTCGGCGGCTGGCCAACCTAGACCCAGGGTCGTGGGGACGACCCTATTGTCGTCGGACATGACGGTGGCGGGCCAATCTAGTCCCGGGGTCGTAGGTACGACCCTACGGTCGTCGGACATGTCGGCTATTGGCCAACATTGGCCCGGGGTCGTGGGGACGACTGTTTAGTCGCCGGACATGTCGGCGGCTGGCCAACCTAGACCCAGGGTGCTGGGGACGACCCTATTGTCGTTGGACATGACGGTGGCGGGCCAATCTAGTCCCGGGGTCGTGGGGACGACCCTATAGACGCCGGGCAAGTCGGCGGCGGGCCAACCTTGTACCGGGGTCGTGGGGACGACCCTATAGTCGTCGGACATGACGGTGGCGGGCCAATCTAGTCCCGGGGTCGTGGGGACGACCCTATAGTCGTCGGACATGTCGGCGGCTGGCCAACTTTGGCCCGTGGTCGTGGGGACGACCCAATAGTGGTCGGACATGTCGGCGGCTGGCCAACCTAGTCCCGAGGTCGTGGGGACGACCCTATAGTCGTCGGACTTGACGGTGGCGGGCCAATCTAGTCCCGGGGTCGTGGAGACGACCCTACAGTCGTCGGACATTTCGGCGGCTTGCCAACTTTGGCCCGGGGTCGTGGGGACGATCCGATAGTCGCCGGACATGACGGTAGCGGGCCAATCTAGTCTCGGGGTCGTGGGGACGACCCTATAGTCGTCGGACATGTCGGCGGCTGGCCAACTTTGGCCCGGGGTCGTGGGGACGATCCAATAATCGTCGGACATGTCGGCGGCTGGCCAACTTTGGCCCGGGGTCGTGGGGACGATCCAATAATCGTCGGACATGTCGGCGGCTGGCCAACTTTGGCCCGTGGTGGTGGGGACGACCCTATAGTCGTCGGACTTGACGGTAGCGGGCCAATCTAGTCCCGAGGTCGTGGGGACGACCCTATAGTTGTTGGACATGACGGTGGCGGGCTAATCTAGTCCCGGGGTCGTAGGGACGACCCTATAGTCGTTGGACATGTCGGCGATTGGCCAACATTGGCCCGGGGTCGTGGGGACGACCCTATAGTCGTCGGACATATCGGCGGCAGGCCAACTTTGGCCCCTGGTCGTGGGGACGACCCAATAGTGGTTGGACATGTCGGCGGCTGGCCAACTTTGGCCCGGGGTGGTGGGGAGGACCCTAGAGTCGTCGGACATGTTGGCGGCTTGTCAACCTAGTCCCGGAGTCGTGGGAACGACCCTATAGTTGTCGGACAAGTCGGCGGCGTGCCAACTTTGGCCCGTGGTCGTGGGGACGATCCGATAGTCGTCGGAAATGTCGGCGGCGAGCCAACCTAGTCCCGGCGTCGTGGGGACGACCCTATAATGTTCGGACAAGTCGGCAGCTGGCCAAATTTGGCCCGTGGTCGTGAGGACGACCCTATAGTCGTCGGAAATGTCGGCGGCTGGCCAACTTTGGCCAGTGGTCGTGAAGACGACCCTATAGTCGTCGGACAAGACGGTGGCGGGCCAATCTAGTCCCGGGGTCGTGGGGACGACCCTATAGTCGTCGGAAATGTCGGCGGCGAGCCAACCTAGTCCCGGCGTCGTGGGGACGACCCTATAATGTTCGGACAAGTCGGCAGCTGGCCAAATTTGGCCCGTGGTCGTGGGGACGACCCTATAGTCGTCGGACAAGTCAGCGGCTGGTCAACATTGGCCCGTGGTCGTGGGGACGACCATATAGTCGTCGGACATGACGGTGGCGGGCCACTCTAGTCCCGGGGTCGTGGGGACGACCCTATAGTCATCGGACAAGTCGGCGGCGGGCCTACCTAGTCCCGGGGTCATGGGGACGACCCTATAGTCGTCGGATAAGTCGGCAGCTTGCCAACTTTGGCCCGGGGTCGTGGGAACGACCCTATAGTCGTCGGACAAGTCGGCGGCGAGCCCACCTAGTCGGGGGGTCGTGGGGACGACCCTATAGTCGTCGGACAAGTCGGCGGCGGGCCAACCTAGTCCCGGGTCGTGGGGACGACCCTATAGTCGTCGGACATGTCGGCGGCTGGCCAACATTGGCCCGTGGTCGTGGGGACGACCATATAGTCGTCGGACATGACGGTGGCGGGCCACTCTAGTCCCGGGTCGTGGGGACGACCCTATAGTCGTCGGACATGTCGGCGGCTGGCCAACTTTGGCCCGGGGTCGTGGGGACGACCCTATAGTCGTCGGATATGTCGGCGGCATGCCAAATTTGGCCCGTGGTCGTGGGGACGACCCTATAGTCGTCGGACAAGTCGGCGGCTGGCCAACTTTGGCCCGTGGTCGTGGGGACGACCCTATAGTCGTCGGACAAGTCAGCGGCTGGTCAACATTGGCCCGTGGTCGTGGGGACGACCATATAGTCGTCGGACATGACGGTGGCGGGCCACTCTAGTCCCGGGGTCGTGGGGACGACCCTATAGTCATCGGACAAGTCGGCGGCGGGCCTACCTAGTCCCGGGGTCATGGGGACGACCCTATAGTCGTCGGATAAGTCGGCAGCTTGCCAACTTTGGCCCGGGGTCGTGGGGACGACCCTATAGTCGTCAGACATGACGGTGGCGAGCCAACCTAGTCCCGGGGTCGTGGGGACGACCCTATAGTCGTCGGACAAGTCGGCGGCCGGCCAACCTAGTCCGGGGGTCGTGGGGTCGACCCTATATTCGTCGGACAAGTCGGCGGCCGGCCAACCTAGTCCGGGGGTCGTGGGGACGACCCTATAGTCGTCGGACATGACGGTGGCGGGCCAGTCTAGTCCCGGGTCGTGGGGACGACCCTATAGTCGTCGGACAAGTCGGCGGCTGTCCAACTTTGGCCCGGGGTCGTGGGGACGACCCTATAGTCGTCGGACTTGACGGTGGCGGGCCAACCTAGTCCCGGGGTCGTGGGGACGACCCTATAGTCGTCAGACATGTCGGTGGCGAGCCAACCTAGTCCCGGGGTCGTGGGCACGACCCTATAGTCGTCGGACAAGTCGGCGGCGGGCCAACCTAGTCCCGGGGTCGTGGGGATGACCCTATAGTCGTCGGACAAGTCGGCGGCGAGCCCACCTAGTCGGGGGTTCGTGGGGACGACCCTATAGTCGTCGGACAAGTCGGCGGCCGGCCAACCTAGTCCGGCGGTCGTGGGGACGACCCTATAGTCGTCGGACATGACGGTGGCGGGCCAGTCTAGTCCCGGGTCGTGGGGACGACCCTATAGTCGTCGGACAAGTCAGCGGCTGGCCAACATTGGCCCGTGGTCGTGGGGACGACCATATAGTCGTCGGACATGACGGTGGCGGGCCACTCTAGTCCCGGGTCGTGGGGACGACCCTATAGTCGTCGGACAAGTCGGCGGCTGTCCAACTTTGGCCCGGGGTCGTGGGGACGACCCTATAGTCGTCGGACTTGACGGTGGCGGGCCAATCTAGTCCCGGTGTCGTGGGGACGATCCTATAGTCGTCAGACATGACGGTGGCGAGCCAACCTAGTCCCGGGGTCGTGGGGACGACCCTATAGTCGTCGGACATGTTGGCGGCTGGTCAACCTAGTCCCGGGGTCGTGGGGACGACCCTATAGTCGTCGGACAAGTCGGCGGCGGACCAACCTTGTCCCGGGGTCGTGGGGACGACCCTATAGTCGTCGGACATGACGGTGGCGGGCCAAACTAGTCCCGGGGTCGGAGGTACGCCCCTATAGTCGTCGGACATGTCGGCGATTGTCCAATATTGGCCCGTGGTCGTGGGAACGACCCTATAGTCGTCGGACATGTCGGCGGCTGGCCAACGTAGGCCCGTTGTCGTGAGGACGACCCTATAGACGTCGGACATGACGTTGGCGGGCCAATCTAGTCCCGGGGTCGTGGGGACGACCTTATAGTCATCGTACATGTCGCCGGCTGGCCAACTTTGGCCCAGTGTCGTGGGGCGACTCTACATTCGTCGGCCATGTCGGCGGCTGGCCAACCTGGACCCGGGGTCGTGGGGACGACCCTATTGTCGTCGGACATGACGGTGGCGGGCCAATCTAGTCCCGGGGTCGTGGGGACGACTCTATAGTCGTCGCACATGTCGGCGGCTGGCCAACTTTGGCCCGTGGTCGTGGGGACGATTCAATAGTCGTCGGACATGACGGTGGCGGGCCAATCTAGTCCCGGGGTCATAGGGACGACCCTATAGTCGTCGGACATGTCGGCGATTGGCCAACTTTGGCCCGTGGTCGTGGGGACGATCCGATAGTCGTCGGACATGACGCTGGAGGGACAATCTAGTCCCGGGGTCGTGGGGACGACCCAATAGCCGTCGGACATGTCGGCGTCTGGCCAACTTTGGCCCGTGGTCGTGGGAACGACCCTATAGTCGTCGGACAAGACGGCGGCTGGCCAAATTTGGCCCGTGGTCGTGGGGACGACCCTAAAGTCGTCGGACATGTCGGCGATTGGCCAACTTTGGTCCGTGGTCGTGGGATCGATCCGATAGTCGTCGGACATGACGGCGGCTGGCCAACTTTGGCCCGTGGTCGTGGGGACGACTGTTTAGTCGTCGGACATGTCGGCGGCTGGCCAACCTAGACCCGGGGTCGTGGGGACGACCCTATTGTCGTCGGACATGACGGTGGCGAGCCAACCTAGTCCCGGGGTCGTGGGTACGACCCAACAGTCGTCGGACATGTCGCCGGCTGGCCAACTTTGGCCCGGTGTCGTGGGGACGACTCTATATTCGTCGGACATGTCGGCGACTGGCCGACCTGGACCCGGGGTCGTGGGGACGACCCTATTGTCGTCGGACATGACGGTGGCGGGCCAATCTAGTCCCGGGGTCGTGGGGACGACCCTATAGTCGTCGGACATGTCGACGGCTGGCCAACTTTGGCCCGGTGTCGTGGGGACGACTCTATATTCGTCGGACATGTCGTCGGGTGGCCGACCTGGACCCGGGGTCGTGGGGACGACCCTATTGTGGTCGGACATGACGGTGGCGGGCCAAACTAGCCCCGGGGTCATAGGGACGACCCTATAGTCGTCGGACATGTCGGCGATTGGCCAACTTTGGTCCCTGGTCGTTGGGTCGATCCGATAGTCGTCGGACATGACGGCGGCTGGCCAACTTTGGCCCGTGGTCGTGGGGACGACTGTTTAGTCGTCGGACATGTCGGCGGCTGGCCAACCTAGACCCGGGGTCGTGGGGACGACCCTATTGTCGTCGGACATGACGGTGGCGGGCCAATCTAGTCCCGGGGTCATAGGGACGACCCTATAGTCGTCGGACATGTCGGCGATTGGCCAACTTTGGCCCGTGGTCGTGGGGACGATCCGATAGTCGTCGGACATGACGCTGGAGGGACAATCTAGTCCCGGGGTCGTGGGGACGACCCAATAGCCGTCGGACATGTCGGCGGCTGGCCAACTTTGGCCCGTGGTCGTGGGGACGACTGTTTAGTCGTCGGACATGTCGGCGGCTGGCCAATCTAGACCCAGGGTCGTGGGGACGATCCTATTGTCGTCGGACATGACGGTGGCGGGCCAAACTAGTCCCGGGGTCGGAGGTACGACCCTATAGTCGTCGGACATGTCGGCGATTGTCCAATATTGGCCCGTGGTCGTGGGAACGACCCTATAGTCGTCGCACATGTCGGCGGCTGGCCAACGTAGGCCCGTTGTCGTGAGGACGACCCTATAGACGTCGGACATGACGTTGGCGGGCCAATCTAGTCCCGGGGTCGTGGGGACGACCTTATAGTCATCGTACATGTCGCCGGCTGGCCAACTTTGGCCCAGTGTCGTGGGGCGACTCTACATTCGTCGGCCATGTCGGCGGCTGGCCAACCTGGACCCGGGGTCGTGGGGACGACCCTATTGTCGTCGGACATGACGGTGGCGGGCCAATCTAGTCCCGGGGTCGTGGGGACGACTCTATAGTCGTCGCACATGTCGGCGGCTGGCCAACTTTGGCCCGTGGTCGTGGGGACGACTCAATAGTCGTCGGACATGACGGTGGCGGGCCAATCTAGTCCCGGGGTCATAGGGACGACCCTATAGTCGTCGGACATGTCGGCGATTGGCCAACTTTGGCCCGTGGTCGTGGGGACGATCCGATAGTCGTCGGACATGACGCTGGAGGGACAATCTAGTCCCGGGGTCGTGGGGACGACCCAATAGCCGTCGGACATGTCGGCGGCTGGCCAACTTTGGCCCGTGGTCGTGGGAACGACCCTATAGTCGTCGGACAAGACGGCGGCTGGCCAAATTTGGCCCGTGGTCGTGGGGACGACCCTAAAGTCGTCGGACATGTCGGCGATTGGCCAACTTTGGTCCGTGGTCGTGGGATCGATCCGATAGTCGTCGGACATGACGGCGGCTGGCCAACTTTGGCCCGTGGTCGTGGGGACGACTGTTTAGTCGTCGGACATGTCGGCGGCTGGCCAACCTAGACCCGGGGTCGTGGGGACGACCCTATTGTCGTCGGACATGACGGTGGCGAGCCAACCTAGTCCCGGGGTCGTGGGTACGACCCAACAGTCGTCGGACATGTCGCCGGCTGGCCAACTTTGGCCCGGTGTCGTGGGGACGACTCTATATTCGTCGGACATGTCGGCGACTGGCCGACCTGGACCCGGGGTCGTGGGGACGACCCTATTGTCGTCGGACATGACGGTGGCGGGCCAATCTAGTCCCGGGGTCGTGGGGACGACCCTATAGTCGTCGGACATGTCGACGGCTGGCCAACTTTGGCCCGGTGTCGTGGGGACGACTCTATATTCGTCGGACATGTCGTCGGGTGGCCGACCTGGACCCGGGGTCGTGGGGACGACCCTATTGTGGTCGGACATGACGGTGGCGGGCCAAACTAGCCCCGGGGTCATAGGGACGACCCTATAGTCGTCGGACATGTCGGCGATTGGCCAACTTTGGTCCCTGGTCGTTGGGTCGATCCGATAGTCGTCGGACATGACGGCGGCTGGCCAACTTTGGCCCGTGGTCGTGGGGACGACTGTTTAGTCGTCGGACATGTCGGCGGCTGGCCAACCTAGACCCGGGGTCGTGGGGACGACCCTATTGTCGTCGGACATGACGGTGGCGGGCCAATCTAGTCCCGGGGTCATAGGGACGACCCTATAGTCGTCGGACATGTCGGCGATTGGCCAACTTTGGCCCGTGGTCGTGGGGACGATCCGATAGTCGTCGGACATGACGCTGGAGGGACAATCTAGTCCCGGGGTCGTGGGGACGACCCAATAGCCGTCGGACATGTCGGCGGCTGGCCAACTTTGGCCCGTGGTCGTGGGGACGACTGTTTAGTCGTCGGACATGTCGGCGGCTGGCCAATCTAGACCCAGGGTCGTGGGGACGATCCTATTGTCGTCGGACATGACGGTGGCGGGCCAAACTAGTCCCGGGGTCGGAGGTACGACCCTATAGTCGTCGGACATGTCGGCGATTGTCCAATATTGGCCCGTGGTCGTGGGAACGACCCTATAGTCGTCGGACATGTCGGCGGCTGGCCAACGTAGGCCCGTTGTCGTGAGGACGACCCTATAGACGTCGGACATGACGTTGGCGGGCCAATCTAGTCCCGGGGTCGTGGGGACGACCTTATAGTCATCGTACATGTCGCCGGCTGGCCAACTTTGGCCCAGTGTCGTGGGGCGACTCTACATTCGTCGGCCATGTCGGCGGCTGGCCAACCTGGACCCGGGGTCGTGGGGACGACCCTATTGTCGTCGGACATGACGGTGGCGGGCCAATCTAGTCCCGGGGTCGTGGGGACGACTCTATAGTCGTCGCACATGTCGGCGGCTGGCCAACTTTGGCCCGTGGTCGTGGGGACGACTCAATAGTCGTCGGACATGACGGTGGCGGGCCAATCTAGTCCCGGGGTCATAGGGACGACCCTATAGTCGTCGGACATGTCGGCGATTGGCCAACTTTGGCCCGTGGTCGTGGGGACGATCCGATAGTCGTCGGACATGACGCTGGAGGGACAATCTAGTCCCGGGGTCGTGGGGACGACCCAATAGCCGTCGGACATGTCGGCGGCTGGCCAACTTTGGCCCGTGGTCGTGGGAACGACCCTATAGTCGTCGGACAAGACGGCGGCTGGCCAAATTTGGCCCGTGGTCGTGGGGACGACCCTATAGTCGTCGGACATGTCGGCGATTGGCCAACTTTGGTCCGTGGTCGTGGGATCGATCCGATAGTCGTCGGACATGACGGCGGCTGGCCAACTTTGGCCCGTGGTCGTGGGGACGACTGTTTAGTCGTCGGACATGTCGGCGGCTGGCCAACCTAGACCCGGGGTCGTGGGGACGACCCTATTGTCGTCGGACATGACGGTGGCGGGCCAATCTAGTCCCGGGGTCATAGGGACGACCCTATAGTCGTCGGACATGTCGGCGATTGGCCAACTTTGGCCCGTGGTCGTGGGGACGATCCGATAGTCGTCGGACATGACGCTGGAGGGACAATCTAGTCCCGGGGTCGTGGGGACGACCCAATAGCCGTCGGACATGTCGGCGGCTGGCCAACTTTGGCCCGTGGTCGTGGGGACGACTGTTTAGTCGTCGGACATGTCGGCGGCTGGCCAATCTAGACCCAGGGTCGTGGGGACGATCCTATTGTCGTCGGACATGACGGTGGCGGGCCAATCTAGTCCCGGGGTCGTGGGGACGACCTTATAGTCATCGTACATGTCGCCGGCTGGCCAACTTTGGCCCAGTGTCGTGGGGCGACTCTACATTCGTCGGCCATGTCGGCGGCTGGCCAACCTAGACCCGGGGTCGTGGGGACGACCCTATTGTCGTCGGACATGACGGTGGCGGGCCAATCTAGTCCCGGGGTCGTGGGGACGACTCTATAGTCGTCGCACATGTCGGCGGCTGGCCAACTTTGGCCCGTGGTCGTGGGGACGACTCAATAGTCGTCGGACATGACGGTGGCGGGCCAATCTAGTCCCGGGGTCATAGGGACGACCCTATAGTCGTCGGACATGTCGGCGATTGGCCAACTTTGGCCCGTGGTCGTGGGGACGATCCGATAGTCGTCGGACATGACGCTGGAGGGACAATCTAGTCCCGGGGTCGTGGGGACGACCCAATAGCCGTCGGACATGTCGGCGGCTGGCCAACTTTGGCCCGTCGTCGTGGGGACGACTGTTTAGTCGTCGGACATGTCGGCGGCTGGCCAATCTAGACCCAGGGTCGTGGGGACGATCCTATTGTCGTCGCAATGACGGTGGCGGGCCAATCTAGTCCCGGGGTCGTAGGTACGACCCTATAGTCGTCGGACATGTCGGCGATTGTCCAATATTGGCCCGTGGTCGTGGGAACGACCCTATAGTCGTCGGACATGTCGGCGGCTGGCCAACGTAGGCCCGTTGTCGTGAGGACGACCCTATAGACGTCGGACATGACGTTGGCGGGCCAATCTAGTCCCGGGGTCGTGGGGACGACCTTATAGTCGTCGTACATGTCGCCGGCTGGCCAACTTTGGCCCAGTGTCGTGGGGCGACTCTACATTCGTCGGCCATGTCGGCGGCTGGCCAACCTGGACCCGGGGTCGTGGGGACGACCCTATTGTCGTCGGACATGACGGTGGCGGGCCAATCTAGTCCCGGGGTCGTGGGGACGACTCTATAGTCGTCGCACATGTCGGCGGCTGGCCAACTTTGGCCCGTGGTCGTGGGGACGACTCAATAGTCGTCGGACATGTCGGCGGCTGGCCAGCTTTGGCCCGTGGTCGTGGGGACGATCCGATAGTCGTCGGACATGACGGTCTAGTGCCAATCTAGTCCCGGGGTCGTGGGGACGACCCTATAGTCGTCGGACATGTCGCCGGCTGGCCAAATTTGGCCCGGTGTCGTGGGGACGACTCTATATTCGTCGGACATGTCGGCGGCTGGCCGACCTGGACCCGGGGTCGTGGGGACGACCCTATTGTCGTCGGACATGACGGTGGCGGGCCAATCTAGTCCCGGGGTCATATAGTCGTCGGACATGTCGGCGATTGGCCAACTTTGGTCCGTGGTCGTGGGGTCGATCCGATAGTCGTCGGACATGACGGCGGCTGGCCAACTTTGGCCCGTGGTCGTGGGGACGACTGTTTAGTCGTCGGACATGTCGGCGGCTGGCCAACCTAGACCCGGGGTCGTGAGGACGACCCTATTGTCGTCGGACATGACGGTGGCGGGCCAATCTAGTCCCGGGGTCATAGGGACGACCCTATAGTCGTCGGACATGTCGGCGATTGGCCAACTTTGGCCCGTGGTCGTGGGGACGATCCGACAGTCGTCGGACATGACGGTGGAGGGCCAATCTAGTCCCGGGGTCGTGAGGACGACCCTATAGTCGTCGGACATGTCGCCGGCTGGCCAACTTTGGCCCGGTGTCGTGGGGACGACTCTATATTCGTCGGACATGTCGGCGACTGGCCGACCTGGACCCGGGGTCGTGGGGACGACCCTATTGTGGTCGGACATGACGGTGGCGGGCCAATCTAGTCCCGGGGTCATAGGGACGACCCTATAGTCGTCGGACATGTCGGCGATTGGCCAACTTTGGCCCGTGGTCGTGGGGACGATCCGATAGTCGTCGGACATGACGGTGGAGGGCCAATCTAGTCCCGGGGTCGTGGGGACGACCCTATAGTCGTCGGACATGTCGACGGCTGGCCAACTTTGGCCCGTGGTCGTGAAGAGGACCCTATAGTCGTCGGACAAGACGGTGGCGGGCCAATCTAGTCCCGGGGTCGTGGGGACGACCCTATAGTCGTCGGACAAGTCGGCGGCGAGCCAACCTACTCCGGGGGTCGTGGGGACGAACCTATAGTCGTCGGACATGACGGTGGCGGGCCAATCTAGTCCCGGGGTCGTGGGGACGACCCTATAGTCGTCGGACATGTCGGCGGCGGGCCAATCTATTCCCGGGGTCGTGGGGACGACCCTATTGTCGTCGAACATGACGGTGGCGGGCCAATCTAGTCCCGGGGTCGTAGGGATGACCCTATAGTCGTCGGACAAGTCGGCGGCGGGCCAATCTAGTCCCGGGGTCGTGGGGACGACCTTATTGTCGTCGAACATGTCGACGGCTGGCCAACTTTGGCCCGTGGTCGTGGGGACGATCCGATAGTCGTTGGACATGACGGTGGCGGGCCAATCTAGTCCCGGGGTCGTGGGGACGACCCTATAGTCGTCGGACAAGTCGGCGGCGAGCCAACCTACTTCGGGGGTCGTGGGGACGAACCTATAGTCGTCGGACATGACGGTGGCGGGCCAATCTAGTCCCGGGGTCGTGGGGACGACCCTATAGTCGTCGGACAAGTCGGCGGCGAGCCAACCTAGTCCCGGGGTCGTGGGGACGACCCTATAGTCGTCGGAAATGTCGGCGGCTGGCCAATTTAGTCCCGGGGTCGTGGGGACGACCCTATAGTCGTCGGACATGTCGGCGATTGGCCAACTTTGGTCCGTGGTCGTGGGATCGATCCGATAGTCGTCGGACATGACGGCGGCTGGCCAACTTTGGCCCGTGGTCGTGGGGACGACTGTTTAGTCGTCGGACATGTCGGCGGCTGGCCAACCTAGACCCGGGGTCGTGGGGACGACCCTATTGTCGTCGGACATGACGGTGGCGGGCCAATCTAGTCCCGGGGTCATAGGGACGACCCTATAGTCGTCGGACATGTCGGCGATTGGCCAACTTTGGCCCGTGGTCGTGGGGACGATCCGATAGTCGTCGGACATGACGCTGGAGGGACAATCTAGTCCCGGGGTCGTGGGGACGACCCAATAGCCGTCGGACATGTCGGCGGCTGGCCAACTTTGGCCCGTGGTCGTGGGGACGACTGTTTAGTCGTCGGACATGTCGGCGGCTGGCCAATCTAGACCCAGGGTCGTGGGGACGATCCTATTGTCGTCGGACATGACGGTGGCGGGCCAATCTAGTCCCGGGGTCGTAGGTACGACCCTATAGACGTCGGACATGACGTTGGCGGGCCAATCTAGTCCCGGGGTCGTGGGGACGACCTTATAGTCATCGTACATGTCGCCGGCTGGCCAACTTTGGCCCAGTGTCGTGGGGCGACTCTACATTCGTCGGCCATGTCGGCGGCTGGCCAACCTGGACCCGGGGTCGTGGGGACGACCCTATTGTCGTCGGACATGACGGTGGCGGGCCAATCTAGTCCCGGGGTCGTGGGGACGACTCTATAGTCGTCGCACATGTCGGCGGCTGGCCAACTTTGGCCCGTGGTCGTGGGGACGACTCAATAGTCGTCGGACATGTCGGCGGCTGGCCAGCTTTGGCCCGTGGTCGTGGGGACGACCCTATTGTCGTCGGACATGACGGTGGCGGGCCAATCTAGTCCCGGGGTCATAGGGACGACCCTATAGTCGTCGGACATGTCGGCGATTGGCCAACTTTGGCCCGTGGTCGTGGGGACGATCCGACAGTCGTCGGACATGACGGTGGCGGGCCAATCTAGTCCCGGGGTCGTAGGGATGACCCTATAGTCGTCGGACAAGTCGGCGGCGGGCCAATCTAGTCCCGGGGTCGTGGGGACGACCTTATTGTCGTCGGACATGTCGGCGGCTGGCCAACTTTGGCCCGTGGTCGTGGGGACGACTCAATAGTCGCCGGAAATGTCGGCGGCTGGCCAACTTTGGCCCGTGGTCGTGGGGACGATCCGATAGTCGTCGGACATGACGGTGGCGGGCAAATCTAGTCCCGGGGTCATAGGGACGACCCTATAGTCGTCGGACATGTCGGCGATTGGCCAATACTGGCCCGGGGTCGTGGGGACGATCCGATAGTCGTTGGACATGACGGTGGCGGGCCAATCTAGTCCCGGGGTCGTGGGGACGACCCTATAGTCGTCGGACATGTCGGCGGCTGGACAACTTTGGCCCGTGGTCGTGGGGACGACCCTATAGTCGTCGGACATGTTGGCGGAAGGTCAACGTAGGCCCGTGGTCGTGGGGACGACCCTATAGACGTCCGACATGACGGTGGTGGGCCAATATTGGCCCGGGGTCGTGGGGACGATCCGATAGTCGTCGGACATGACGGTGGCTGGCCAACTTTGGCCCGTGGTCGTGGGGACGACTGTTTAGTCGTCGGACATGTCGGCGGCTGGCCAACCTAGACCCGGGGTCGTGGGGACGACCCTATTGTCGTCGGACATGACGGTGGCGGGCCAATCTAGTCCCGGGGTCGTAGGTACGACCCTATGGTCGTCGGACATGACGGTGGCGGGCCAAACTAGCCCCGGGGTCATAGGGACGACCCTATAGTCGTCGGACATGTCGGCGATTGGCCAACTTTGGTCCGTGGTCGTTGGGTCGATCCGATAGTCGTCGGACATGACGGCGGCTGGCCAACTTTGGCCCGTGGTCGTGGGGACGACTGTTTAGTTGTCGGACATGTTGGCGGCTAGCCAACCTAGACCCGGGGTCGTGGGGACGACCCTATTGTCGTCGGACATGACGGTGGCGGGCCAATCTCGTCCCGGGGTCATAGGGACGACCCTATAGTCGTCGGACATGTCGGCGCTTGGCCAACTTTGGCCCGTGGTCGTGGGGTCGATCCGATAGTCGTCGGACATGACGGTGGCGGGCCAATCTAGTTCCGGGGTCGTGGTGACGACCCTATAGCCGTCGGACATGTCGGCGGCTGGCCAACTTTGGCCCGTGGTCGTGGGGACGACTGTTTTGTCGTCGGACATGTCGGCGGCTGGCCAACCTAGTCCCGAGGTCGTGGGGACGACCCTATAGTCGTCGGACATGTCGGCGGCGGGCCAGTCTATTCCCGGGGTCGTGGGGACGACCCTATTGTCGTCGGACATGACGGTGGCGGGCCAATCTAGTCCCGGGGTCGTAGGGATGACCCTATAGTCGTCGGACATGACGTTGGCGGGCCAATCTAGTCCCGGGGTCGTGGGGACGACCCTATAGTCGTCGCACATGTCGGCGGCTGGCCTACTTTGGCCCGTGGTCGTGGGGACGACTCAATAGTCGTCGGACATGTCGGCGGCTGGCCAGCTTTGGCCCGTGGTCATGGGGACGATCCGATAGTCGTCGGACATGACGGTCTAGTGCCAATCTAGTCCCGGGGTCGTGGGGACGACCCTATAGTCGTCGGACATGTCGACGGCTGGCCAACTTTGGCCCGTGGTCGTGGGGACGATCCGATAGTCGTTGGACATGACGGTGGCGGGCCAATCTAGTCCCGGGGTCGTGGGGACGACCCTATAGTCGTCGGACAAGTCGGCGGCGAGCCAACCTACTCCGGGGGTCGTGGGGACGATCCTATAGTCGTCGGACATGACGGTGGCGGGCCAATCTAGTCCCGGGGTCGTGGGGACGACCCTATAGTCGTCGGACAAGTCGGCGGCGAGCCAACCTAGTCCCGGGGTCGTGGGGACGACCCTATAGTCGTCGGAAATGTCGGCGGCTGGCCAATTTAGTCCCGGGGTCGTGGGGACGACCCTATAGTCGTCGGACAAGACGGCGGCTGGCCAAATTTGGCCCGTGGTCGTGGGGACGACCCTATAGTCGTCGGAAATGTCGGCGGCTGGCCAACTTTGGCCCGTGGCCGTGAAGAGGACTCTATAGTCGTCGGACAAGTCGGCGGCGGGCCAATCTAGTCCCGGGGTCGTGGGGACGACCCTATTGTCGTCGTACATGTCGCCGGCTGGCCAACTTTGGCCCAGTCTCGTGGGGCGACTCTATATTCGTCGGCCATGTCGGCGGCTGGCCAACCTGGACCCGGGGTCGTGGGGACGACCCTATTGTCGTCGGACATGACGGTGGCGGGCCAATCTAGTCCCGGGGTCGTGGGGACGAACCTATAGTCGTCGGACATGTCGGCGGCTGGCCAACTTTGGCCCGTGGTCGTGGGGACGACTGTTTTGTCGTCGGACATGTCGGCGGCTGGCCAACCTAGTCCCGAGGTCGTGGGGACGACCCTATAGTCGTCGGACATGTCGGCGGCGGGCCAGTCTATTCCCGGGGTCGTGGGGACGACCCTATTGTCGTCGGACATGTCGGCGGCAGGCCAACTTTGGCCCGGGGTCGTGGGGACGACCCTATAGTCGTCGGACATGTCGGCGGCTGGCCAACCTAGTCCGGGGTCGTGGGGACGACCCTATAGTCGTCGGACATGTCGGCGGCTGGCCAACTTTGGCCCGTGGTCGTGGGGACGACTGTTTTGTCGTCGGACATGTCGGCGGCTGGCCAACCTAGTCCCGAGGTCGTGGGGACGACCCTATAGTCGTCGGACATGTCGGCGGCGGGCCAGTCTATTCCCGGGGTCGTGGGGACGACCCTATTGTCGTCGGACATGACGGTGGCGGGCCAATCTAGTCCCGGGGTCGTAGGGATGACCCTATAGTCGTCGGACAAGTCGGCGGCGGGCCAATCTAGTCCCGGGGTCGTGGGGACGACCCTATTGTCGTCGGACATGTCGGCGGCTGGCCAACTTTGGACCGTGGTCGTGGGGACGACTCAATAGTCGCCGGAAATGTCGGCGGCTGGCCAACTTTGGCCCGTGGTCGTGGGGACGATCCGATAGTCGTCGGACATGACGGTGGCGGGCAAATCTAGTCCCGGGGTCATAGGGACGACCCTATAGTCGTCGGACATGTCAGCGATTGGCCAATACTGGCCCGGGGTCGTGGGGACGATCCGATAGTCGTTGGACATGACGGTGGCGGGCCAATCTAGTCCCGGGGTCGTGGGGACGACCCTATAGTCGTCGGACATGTCGGCGGCTGGACAACTTTGGCCCGTGGTCGTGGGGACGACCCTATAGTCGTCGGACATGTTGGCGGAAGGTCAACGTAGGCCCGTGGTCGTGGGGACGACCCTATAGACGTCCGACATGACGGTGGTGGGCCAATATTGGCCCGGGGTCGTGGGGACGATCCGATAGTCGTCGGACATGACGGTGGCTGGCCAACATTGGCCCGGGGTCGTGGGGACGACTGTTTAGTCGCCGTACATGTCGGCGGCTGGCCAACCTAGACCCAGGGTCCTGGGGACGACCCTATTTTCGTTGGACATGACGGTGGAGGGCCAATCTAGTCTCGGGGTCGTGGGGACGACCCTGTAGTCGTCGGACATGTCGCCGGCTGGCCAACCTAGTCCCGGGGTCGTGGGGACGACTCTATAGTCGTCGGACATGTCGGCGGCTGGCCAACGTAGGCCCGTTGTTGTGGGGACGACCCTATAGACGTCGGACATGACGTTGGCGGGCCAATCTAGTCCCGGGGTCGTGGGGACGACCTTATAGTCGTCGTACATGTCGCCGGCTGGCCAACTTTGGCCCAGTGTCGTGGGGCGACTCTATATTCGTCGGCCATGTCGGCGGCTGGCCAACCTGGACCCGGGGTCGTGGGGACGACCCTATTGTCGTCGGACATGACGGTGGCGGGCCAATCTAGTCCCGGGGTCGTGGGGACGAACCTATAGTCTTCGGACATGTCGGCGGCTGGCCAACTTTGGCCCGTGGTCGTGGGGACGACTCAATAGTCGTCGGACATGTCGGCGGCTGGCCGACCTGGACCCGGGGTCGTGGGGACGACCCTATTGTCGTCGGACATGACGGTGGCGGGCCAAACTAGCCCCGGGGTCGTGGGGACGACCCTATAGTCGTCGGACATGTCGCCGGCTGGCCAACTTTGGCCCGGTGTCGTGGGGACGACTCTATATTCGTCGGACATGTCGGCGGCTGGCCGACCCGGACCCGGGGTCGTGGGGACGACCCTATTGTCGTCGGACATGACGGTGGCGGGCCAATCTAGTCCCGGGGTCTGGGGACGACCCTATAGTCGTCGGACATGTCGGCGATTGGCCAACTTTGGCCCGTGGTCGTGGGGACGATCCGATAGTCGTCGGACATGACGGTGGAGGGCCAATCTAGTCCCGGGTTCGTGGGGACGACCCTATAGTCGTCGGACATGTCGCCGGCTGGCCAACTTTGGCCCGGTGTCGTGGGGACGACTCTATATTCGTCGGACATGTCGGCGGCTGGCCGACCTGGACCCGGGGTCGTGGGGACGACCCTATTGTGGTCGGACATGACGGTGGCGGGCCAAACTAGCCCCGGGGTCATAGGGACGACCCTATAGTCGTCGGACATGTCGGCGATTGGCCAACTTTGGTCCGTGGTCGTTGGGTCGATCCGATAGTCGTCGGACATGACGGCGGCTGGCCAACTTTGGCCCGTGGTCGTGGGGACGACTGTTTAGTTGTCGGACATGTCGGCGGCTAGCCAACCTAGACCCGGGGTCGTGGGGACGACCCTATTGTCGTCGGACATGACGGTGGCGGGCCAATCTCGTCCCGGGGTCATAGGGACGACCCTATAGTCGTCGGACATGTCGGCGCTTGGCCAACTTTGGCCCGTGGTCGTGGGGTCGAACCGATAGTCGTCGGACATGACGGTGGATGGCCAATCTAGTCCCGGGGTCGTGGGGACGACCCTATAGTCGTCGGACCTGTCGCCGGCTGGCCAACTTTGGCCCGGTGTCGTGGGGACGACTCTATATTCGTCGGACATGTCGGCCGCTGGCCGACCTGGACCCGGGGTCGTGGGGACGACCCTATTGTGGTCGGACATGACGGTGGCGGGCCAAACTATCCCCGGGGTCATAGGGACGACCCTATAGTCGTCGGACATGTCGGCGATTGGCCAACTTTGGTCCGTGGTCGTTGGGTCGATCCGATAGTCGTCGGACATGACGGCGGCTGGCCAACTTTGGCCCGTGGTCGTGGGGCCGACTGTTTAGTTGTCGGACATGTCGGCGGCTAGCCAACCTAGACCCGGGGCCGTGGGGACGACCCTATTGTCGTCGGACATGACGGTGGCGGGCCAATCTCGTCCCGGGGTCATAGGGACGACCCTATAGTCGTCGGACATGTCGGCGCTTGGCCAACTTTGGCCCGTGGTCGTGGGGTCGATCCGATAGTCGTCGGACATGACGGTGGCGGGCCAATCTAGTTCCGGGGTCGTGGTGACGACCCTATAGCCGTCGGACATGTCGGCGGCTGGCCAACGTTTGCCCGGGGTCGTGGGGACGACCCTATAGTCGTCGGACAATTCCGTGGCTGGCCAAATTTGGCCCGTGGTCGTGGGGACGACCCTATTGTCGTCGGACATGACGGTGGCGGGCCAATCTAGTCCCGGGCTCGTGGGGACGACCCTATAGTCGTCGGACATGTCGGTGGCGGGCCAATCTAGTACCGGGGTCGTGGGGACGACCCTATAATGTTCGGACAAGTCGGCGGCAGGCCAACCTAGCCCCGGGGTCGTGGGGACGACCCAATAGTCTTCGGACAAGTCGGCGGCTGGCCAACTTTGGCCCGTGGTCGTGGGGACGACCCTATAGTCGTCGGACAAATCGGCGGCTGACCAACTTTGGCCCGGGGTCGTCGGGACGACCCTATAGTCGTCGGACAAGTCGGCAGCGAGCCAACCTAGTCCCGAGGTCGTGGGGACGACCCTATAGTCGTCGGACATGACGGCGGCTGGCCAACTTTGACCCGTGGTCGTGGGGACAACCCTATAGTCGTCGGACATGTCGGCGGCTGGCCAACTTTGGCCCGTGGTCGTGGGAACGACCCTATACTCGTCGGACAAGTCGGCGGCGAGCGAATCTAGTCCCGCGGTCGTGCAGACGACCCTATAGTCGTCGGACAAATCGGCGGCTGACCAACTTTGGCCCGGGGTCGTGGGGACGACCCTATGGTCCTCGGACAAGTCGGCGGGTGGCCAACTTTGGCACGTGGTCGTGGGAACGACCCTATAGTCGTCGGACATGACGGTGGCGGGCCACTCTAGTCCCGGGTCGTGCAGACGACCCTATAGTCGTCGGATAAATCGGCGGCTGACCAACTTTGGCCCGGGGTCGTGGGGACGACCCTATGGTCCTCGGACAAGTCGGCGGGTGGCCAACTTTGGCACGTGGTTGTGGGAACGACCCTATAGTCGTCGGACAAGTCGGCGGCGAGCCAATCTAGTCCCGCGGTCGTGCAGACGACCCTATAGTCGCCGGACAAGTCAGCGGCTGGCCAACATTAGCCCGGGGTCGTCGGGACGACCCTATAGTCGTCGGACAAGTCGGCAGCGAGCCAACCTAGTCCCGAGGTCGTGGGGACGACCCTATAGTCGTCGGACATGACGGCGGCTGGCCAACTTTGACCCGTGGTCGTGGGGACAACCCTATAGTCGTCGGACATGTCGGCGGCTGGCCAACTTTGGGCCGTGGTCGTGGGAACGACCCTATAGTCGTCGGACAAGTCGGCGGCGAGCCAATCTAGTCCCGCGGTCGTGCAGACGACCCTATAGTCGTCGGACAAATCGGCGGCTGACCAACTTTGGCCCGGGGTCGTGGGGACGACCCTATGGTCCTCGGACAAGTCGGCGGGTGGCCAACTTTGGCCCGTGGTCGTGGGAACGACCCTATAGTCGTCGGACAAGTCGGCGGCGAGCCAATCTAGTCCCGCGGTCGTGCAGACGACCCTATAGTCGTCGGACAAATCGGCGGCTGACCAACTTTGGCCCGGGGTCGTGGGGACGACCCTATAGTCGTCGGATATGTCGGCGGCAGGCCAACTTTGGCCCGTGGTCGTGGGGACGACCCTATAGTCGTCGGACAAGTCGGCGGCGGGCCAACCTAGTCCCGGGGTCGTGGGGACGACCCTATATTCGTCGGACAAGTCGGCGGCGAGCCAACATAGTCCCGGTGTCGTGGGGACGACTCCATAGTCGTCGGACATGTCGGCGGCTGGCCAACCTAGACCCGGGGTCGTGGGGACGACCCTATGGTCCTCGGACAAGTCGGCGGGTGGCCAACTTTGGCCCGTGGTCGTGGGAACGACCCTATAGTCGTCGGACAAGTCGGCGGCGAGCCAATCTAGTCCCGCGGTCGTGGAGACGACCCTATAGTCGTCGGACAAGTCAGCGGCTGGCCAACATTGGCCCGTGGTCGTGGGGACGACCATATAGTCGTCGGACATGACGGTGGCGGGTCAGTCTAGTCCCGGGTTGTGGGGACGACCCTATAGTCGTCGGACATGTCGGCGGCTGGCCTACTTTGGCCCGGTGTCGTGGGGACGACTCTATAGTGGTCGGACATGTCGGTGGCGAGCCAATCTAGTCCCGGGGTCGTGGGGACGACCCTATAGTCCTCGGACAAGTCGGCGGCTGGCCAGCTTTGGCCCGTGGTCGTGGGGACGACCCTATAGTCGTCGGAAATGACGGTGGCGGGCCAATCTAGTCCCGGGGTCGTGGGGACGACCCTATAGTCCTCGGACAAGTCGGCGGCTGGCCAGCTTTGGCCCGTGGTCGTGGGGACGACCATATAGTCGTCGGAAATGACGGTGGCGGGCCAATCTAGTCCCGGGGTCGTGGGGACGACCCTACAGTCGTCGGACAAGTCGGCGGCGAGCCAATCTAGTCCCGCGGTCGTGGGGACGACCCTATAGTCGTCGGACAAGTCGGCGGCTGGCCTACTTTGGCCCGGTGTCGTGGGGACGACTCTATAGTGGTCGGACATGTCGGTGGCGAGCCAATCTAGTCCCGGGTCGTGGGGACGACCCTATAGTCGTCAGACATGACGGTGGCGAGCCAACCTAGTCCCGGGGTCGTGGGGACGACCCTATAGTCGTCGGACATGTCGGCGGCTGGCCAACTTTTGCCCGTGGTCGTGGGGACGATCCAATAGTCGTCGGACATGTCCGCGGCTGGCCAACTTTGGCCCGTGGTCGTGGGGACGATCCGATAGGCGTCGGACATGTCGGCGATTGGCCATTATTGGCCCGGGGTCGTGGGGACGACCCTATAGTCGTCGGACATGTCGGCGGCTGGCCAACCTAGTCCCGAGGTCGTCGGACATGACGGTGGCGGGCCAATCTAGTCCCGTGGTCGTGGGGACGACCCTATAGTCTTCGGACATGACGGTAGCGGGCCAATCTAGACCCGAGGTCGTGGGGACGACCCTATAGTCGTCGGACTTGACGGTGGCGGGCCAATCTAGTCCCGGGGTCCGTGGGGACGACCCTATAGTCGTCGGAAATGTCGGTGGCTGTCCAACTTTGGCCCGGGGGTCGTGGGGACGACCCTATAGTCGTCGGACATATCGGCGGCGAGCCAACATTGACCCGGGGTCGTGGGGACGACTGTATAGTCGTCGGACATGTCGGCGGCTGGCCAAATATGACCCGGGGACGTGGGGCGACCCTATAGTCTTCGGACAAGTCGGCGGCTGGCCAAATTTGGCCCGTGGTCGTGGGGACGACCCTATAGTCGTCAGACATGACGGTGGCGAGCCAACCTAGTCCCGGGGTCGTGGGGACGACCCTATAGTCGTCGGACATGTTGGCGGCTGGTCAACCTAGTCCCGGGGTCGTGGGGACGACCCTATAGTCGTCGGACAAGTCGGCGGCGGACCAACCTTGTCCCGGGGTCGTGGGGACGACCCTATAGTCGTCGGACATGACGGTGGCGGGCCAATCTAGTCTCGGGGTCGTGGGGACGACCCTATAGTCGTTGGACATGACGGTGCCGGGCCAATCAAGTCCCGGGGTCGTGGGTACGACCCTATAGTCGTCGGACATGTCGGCGATTGGCCATTATTGGCCCGGGGTCGTGGGGACGACCCTATAGTCGTCGGACATGTCGGCGGCTGGCCAACATTGGCCCGTGGTCGTGGGGACGATCCGATAGTCGTCGGACATGACGGTGGCGGGCCAATCTAGTCCCGGGGTCATAGGGACGACCCTATAGTCGTTGGACATGTCGGCGGCTGGTCAACTTAGGCCCGTGGTCGTAGGGACGATCCGATAGTCGTTGGACATGACGGTGCCGGGCCAATCAAGTCCCGGGGTCGTGGGTACGACCCTATAGTCGTCGGACATGTCGGCGATTGGCCATTATTGGCCCGGGGTCGTGGGGACGACCCAACAGTCGTCGGACATGTCGGCGGCTGGCCAACTTTGGCCCGTGGTCGTGGGGACGATCCGATAGTCGTCGGACGTGACGGTGGCTAGCCAATCTAGTCCCGGGATCGTGGGGACGACCCTATAGTCGTCGGAGATGTCGGCGGCTGTCCTACTTTGGCCCGGTGTCTTGGGGACGACTCTATAGTCGTCGGACATGTCGGCGGCTGGCCAACCTAGACCCGGGTTCGTGGGGACGACCCTATAGTCCTCGAACAAGTCGGCGGCTGGCCAACTTTGACCCGTGGTCGTGGGAACGACCCTATAGTCGTCGGACAAGTCGGCGGCTGGCCAAATATGGCCCGTGGTCGTGGGGACGACCCTATAGTCGTCGGAAATGTCGGCGGCGAGCCAACCTAGTCCCGGCGTCGTGGGGACGACCCTATAATGTTCGGACAAGTCGGCAGCTGGCCAAATTTGGCCCGTGGTCGTGAGGACGACCCTATAGTCGTCGGAAATGTCGGCGGGTGGCCAACTTTGGCCCGTGGTCGTGAAGACGACCCTATAGTCGTCGGACAAGACGGTGGCGGGCCAATCTAGTCCCGGGGTCGTGGGGACGACCCTATAGTCGTCGGAGAAGTCGGCGGCTGGCCAACGTTTGCCCGGGGTCGTGGGGACGACCCTATAGTCGTCGGACAATTCGGTGGCTGGCCAAATTTGGCCCGTGGTCGTGGGGACGACCCTATTGTCGTCGGACATGACGGTGGCGGGCCAATCTAGTCCCGGGCTCGTGGGGACGACCCTATAGACGTCGGACATGTCGGTGGCGGGCCAATCTAGTACCGGGGTCGTGGGGACGACCCTATAATGTTCGGACAAGTCGGCGGCAGGCCAACCTAGCCCCGGGGTCGTGGGGACGACCCAATAGTCTTCGGACAAGTCGGCGGCTGGCCAACTTTGGCCCGTGGTCGTGGGGACGACCCTATAGTCGTCGGACAAATCGGCGGCTGGCCAACTTTGGCCCGTGGTCGTGGGAACGACCCTATAGTCGTCGGACAAGTCGGCGGCGAGCCAATCTAGTCCCGCGGTCGTGCAGACGACCCTATAGTCGTCGGACAAATCGGCGGCTGACCAACTTTGGCCCGGGGTCGTGGGGACGACCCTATGGTCCTCGGACAAGTCGGCGGGTGGCCAACTTTGGCCCGTGGTCGTGGGAACGACCCTATAGTCGTCGGACAAGTCGGCGGCGAGCCAATCTAGTCCCGCGGTCGTGCAGACGACCCTATAGTCGCCGGACAAGTCAGCGGCTGGCCAACATTAGCCCGTGGTCGTGGGGACGACCATATAGTCGTCGGACATGACGGTGGCGGGTCAGTCTAGTCCCGGGTTGTGGGGACGACCCTATAGTCGTCGGACATGTCGGCGGCTGGCCAACTTTGGCCCCGTGGTCGTGGGGACGACCCTATAGTCGTCGGACATGTCGGCGGCTGGCCTACTTTGGCCCGGTGTCGTGGGGACGACTCTATAGTGGTCGGACATGTCGGTGGCGAGCCAATCTAGTCCCGGGGTTGTGGGGACGACCCTATAGTCCTCGGACAAGTCGGCGGCTGGCCAGCTTTGGCCCGTGGTCGTGGGGACGACCCTATAGTCGTCGGAAATGACGGTGGCGGGCCAATCTAGTCCCGGGGTCGTGGGGACGACCCTACAGTCGTCGGACAAGTCGGCGGCGAGCCAATCTAGTCCCGCGGTCGTGGGGACGACCCTATAGTCGTCGGACAAGTCAGCGGCTAGCCAACATTGGCCCGTGGTCGTGGGGACGACCATATAGTCGTCGGACATGACGGTGGCGGGCCACTCTAGTCCCGGGTCGTGGGGACGATCCTATAGTCGTCGGACATGTCGGCGGCTGGCCAACTTTGGCCCGGGGTCGTGGGGACGACCCTATAGTCGTCGGATATGTCGGCGGCAGGCCAACTTTGGCCCGTGGTCGTGGGGACGACCCTATAGTCGTCGGACAAGTCGGCGGCGGGCCAACCTAGTCCCGGGGTCGTGGGGACGACCCTATATTCGTCGGACAAGTCGGCGGCGAGCCAACATAGTCCCGGTGTCGTGGGGACGACTCCATAGTCGTCGGACATGTCGGCGGCTGGCCAACCTAGACCCGGGGTCGTGGGGACGACCCTATGGTCCTCGGACAAGTCGGCGGGTGGCCAACTTTGGCCCGTGGTCGTGGGAACGACCCTATAGTCGTCGGACAAGTCGGCGGCGAGCCAATCTAGTCCCGCGGTC
Organism: Andrena praecox; assembly: GCA_963932275.1. Classification (NCBI taxonomy): domain Eukaryota; kingdom Metazoa; phylum Arthropoda; class Insecta; order Hymenoptera; family Andrenidae; genus Andrena; species Andrena praecox. The sequence continues at coordinate 1,494,290 of CAWVQO010000024.1, read as the reverse complement.
GTGGAGACGACCCTATAGTCGTCGGACAAGTCAGCGGCTGGCCAACATTGGCCCGTGGTCGTGGGGACGACCATATAGTCGTCGGACATGACGGTGGCGGGTCAGTCTAGTCCCGGGTTGTGGGGACGACCCTATAGTCGTCGGACATGTCGGCGGCTGGCCTACTTTGGCCCGGTGTCGTGGGGACGACTCTATAGTGGTCGGACATGTCGGTGGCGAGCCAATCTAGTCCCGGGGTCGTGGGGACGACCCTATAGTCCTCGGACAAGTCGGCGGCTGGCCAGCTTTGGCCCGTGGTCGTGGGGACGACCCTATAGTCGTCGGAAATGACGGTGGCGGGCCAATCTAGTCCCGGGGTCGTGGGGACGACCCTATAGTCGTCGGACAAGCCGGCGGCTGGCCAACTTTGGCCCGTGGTCGTGGGGACGACCCTATAGTCGTCGGACAAGTCGGCGGCTGTCCAACTTTGGCCCGGGGTCGTGGGGACGACCCTATAGTCGTCGGACTTGACGGTGGCGGGCCAATCTAGTCCCGGGGTCGTGGGGACGACCCTACAGTCGTCAGACATGTCGGTGGCGAGCCAACCTAGTCCCGGGTCGTGGGGACGACCCTATAGTCGTCGGACATGTCGGCGGCTGGCCAACTTTGGCCCGGAGTCGTGGGGACGACCCTATAGTCGTCGGAAATGACGGTGGCGGGCCAATCTATTCCCGGGGTCGTGGGGACGACCGTATAGTCGTCGGACATATCAGCGGCTGGCCAACTTTGGCCCGGGGTCGTGGGGACGACTCTATAGTCGTCGGACATGTCGGCGGCTGGCCAATCTAGTCCCGGGGTCGTGGGGACGACCCTATAGTCTTCGGACATGTCGGCGGCTGGCCAACTTTGGCCCGTGGTCGTGGGAACGACCCTATAGTCGTCGGACAAGTCGGCGGCTGGCCAAATTTGGTCCGTGATCGTGGGGACGACCCTATAGTCGTCGGAAATGTCGGGGGCTGGCCAACTTTGGCCCGTGGTCGTAAAGACGACCCTATTGTCGTCGGACAAGACGGTGGTGGGCCAATCTAGTGAAGGCGTCGTGGGGACGACCCTATACTCGTCGGACAAGTCGGCGGCTGGCCAACTTTTGCCCGGGGTCGTGGGGACGACCCTATAGTGGTCGGACTAGTCGGCGGCTGGCCAACCTAGTCCCGGGTCCGTGGGGACGACCCTATAGTCCTCGGACAAGTCGGCGACTGGCCAACTTTGGCCCGGGGTCGTAGGGACAACCCTATAGTCGTCGGACAAGTCGGAGGCTGTCCAACTTTGGCCCGTGGTCGTGGGGACGACCCTATAGTCGTCGGACATGTCGGCGGCTGGCCAACTTTGGCCCGTGGTCGTGGGGACGACCCTATAGTCGTCGGATATGTCGGCGGCTGGCCAACTTTGGCCCGTGGTCGTGGGGACGACCCTATAGTCGTCGGACAAGTCGGCGGCGGGCCAACCTAGACCCGGGGTCGAGGGGATGACCCTATAGTCGTCGGACATGACGGTGGCGGGCCAGTGTAGTCCCGGGTCGTGGGGACGACCCTATAGTCGTCGGACATGTCGGCGGCTGGCCAACTTTGGCCCGTGGTCGTGGGGACGACCCTATAGTCGTCGGACATAACGGTGGCGGGCCAATCTAGTCCCGGGGCCGTGGGGACGACCCTATAGTCGTCGGACAAGTCGGCGGCGGGACTACCTAGTCCCGGGGTCATGGGGACGACCCTATAGTCGTCGGATAAGTCGGCAGCTTGCCAACTTTGGCCCGGGGTCGTGGGAACGACCCTATAGTCGTCGGACAAGTCGGCGGCGAGCCCACCTAGTCGGGGGGTCGAGGGGATGACCCTATAGTCGTCGGACATGACGGTGGCGGGCCAGTCTAGTCCCGGGTCGTGGGGACGACCCTATAGTCGTCGGACATGCCGGTGGCGGGCCAGTCTAGTCCCGGGTCGTGGGGACGACCCTATAGTCGTCGGACAAGTCGGCGGCGGGCCAACCTAGTCCCGGGGTCGTGGGGACGACCCTATAGTCGTCGGACAAGTCGGCGGCGGGCCAACCTAGTCCCGGGGTCGTGGGGACGACCCTATAATCGTCGGACAAGCCGACGGCTGGCCAACTTTGGCCCGTGGTCGTGGGGACGACCCTATAGTCGTCGGACATAACGGTGGCCGGCCAACCTAGTCCGGGGGTCGTGGGGACGTCCCTATAGTCGTCGGACATGCCGGTGGCGGGCCAGTCTAGTCCCGGGTCGTGGGGACGACCCTATAGTCGTCGGACAAGTCGGCGGCGGGCCAACCTAGTCCCGGGGTCGTGGGGACGACCCTATAATCGTCGGACAAGCCGACGGCGGGCCAACCTAGTCCCGGGGTCGTGGGGATGACCCTATAGTCGTCGGACAAGTCGGCGGCGAGCCCACCTAGTCGGGGGGTCGTGGGGACGACCCTATAGTCGTCGGACAAGTCGGCGGCCGGCCAACCTAGTCCGGGGGTCGTGGGGACGACCCTATAGTCGTCGGACATGCCGGTGGCGGGCCAGTCTAGTCCCGGGTCGTGGGGACGACCCTATAGTCGTCAGACATGTCGGTGGTGAGCCAACCTAGTCCCGGGGTCGTGGGGACGACCCTATAGTCGTCGGACAAGTCGGCGGCGGGCCAACCTAGTCCCGGGGTCGTGGGGATGACCCTATAGTCGTCGGACAAGTCGGCGGCGAGCCCACCTAGTCGGGGGGTCGTGGGGACGACCCTATAGTCGTCGGACAAGTCGGCGGCCGGCCAACCTAGTCCGGGGGTCGTGGGGACGACCCTATAGTCGTCGGACATGCCGGTGGCGGGCCAGTCTAGTCCCGGGTCGTGGGGACGACCCTATAGTCGTCGGACAAGTCGGCGGCGGGCCAACCTAGTCCCGGGGTCGTGGGGACGACCCTATAATCGTCGGACAAGCCGACGGCTGGCCAACTTTGGCCCGTGGTCGTGGGGACGACCCTATAGTCGTCGGACAAGTCGGCGGCTGTCCAACTTTGGCCCGGGGTCGTGGGGACGACCCTATAGTCGTCGGATTTGACGGTGGCGGGCCAATCTAGTCCCGGGGTCGTGGGGACGACCCTATAGTCGTCAGACATGTCGGTGGCGAGCCAACCTAGTCCCGGGGTCGTGGGGACGACCCTATAGTCGTCGGACAAGTCGGCGGCGGGCCAACCTAGACCCGGGGTCGTGGGGATGACCCTATAGTCGTCGGACATGACGGTGGCGGGCCAGTCTAGTCCCGGGTCGTGGGGACGACCCTATAGTCGTCGGACATGTCGGCGGCTGGCCAACTTTGGCCCGGAGTCGTGGGGACGACCCTATAGTCGTCGGAAATGACGGTGGCGGTCCAATCTATTCCCGGGGTCGTGGGGACGACCGTATAGTCGTCGGACATATCAGCGTGTTAGAAAGCTTATCAGCGGATCGGGCAAGGAATTGCAGGAGCTTCTTAAAGCACGACGAGGAGGCTTTATCTCTCTGAGGCACGAGGACTTTAACGAAACGTTCACGATTATATTGAGTCTATGTACAATGTCACAATAAATTACACACTATTTACAATAACTAAACTATTTTAACGGAAGCGTTTGACGCAAGCAGGCGCGACAAACCCGAAAGCACTATAGCAAGTTACAGCGCGATTTAGTAGCGTAGCAAAGCAGCAAGTGCACAAGAGCAAAGCGTAGCGTGATAAAGAAGCGTGTATAGCGTAGCGAAATCGCGAACAGAGTGATCCAGTAAAACGCCGTCGGTTTCCTGGAAGGAAGAAGTCTCCCCCTTCCATCGATCGCGAATCGAGGGAAGGGATCGTGATCGCGGCTCCACATGAGTCAGCGGGCTGAGCCGCTAATCGCCTAATTATTGACGGTTCTGTAAGATGGCGCAAGAATGCCTCTTTTCTCGAACATTTATTCCCCGGCATTCATCGCCCGATGAATAGTGTGAAGATTGCTGGCGATCGATGCGTTGGTCGATAGGGCGTGGTCCGAGCGCGTAGCAGCAGCGCCGCTGGACCCATGTGGAGGCGTCCGGCAACGGAGGTGAAAGTGTCGAGTGATCTAGGGCGAAATCCGGTCAGCGACTGGCGTGGTTGCATCAGTGCCCTGTGGAATTGGAAGCAAAACTAATTTACTAATCGGTCGCACAAATTCTGAGCAGGAAGTTTTAACCGTTGCGACGCGAGTTAACCCATCAGGACCAGGGTGCAGTGTTGTGACTCGGGCAAGCGGCCACCGCGCCGGTGAAGTCAACTCTGATTTGATGAGACACAAGTCTCCGACTCGGGGCTGCGGGTGCTGGCGGGTCCATTTGTTGCGTGCTTGAAGAGACTGTAAGTATTCGGCGGCCCACCGCTTCCAAAACTGCAACCGCATGTGTTGCAGAAGGTGCCATCGTGAGAGCCTGGTCGGGGGAACGTCGTCGATGGGAGGATCTGGCAGACTGAGGAGTGGCTCTCCGATGATAAAGTGCCCTGGTGTCAAGGCGTTCAGGTCCCCAGGATCGTCGCTGATTGCCTGTAGAGGCCGCGAGTTCAGGCAGGCTTCGATTTGGGAGAGCAGCGTTGTCATCTCCTCGAAAGTAAGATGCTGATCGCCCACCACGCGCCGAAGATGATGTTTAGTGGACTTCACGGCTGCTTCCCAGAGTCCTCCGAAGTGAGGAGCAGCAGGAGGGTTGAAGCGCCACTCGATGCCGTCCCTCAGTAGAGTAGATCGGATGACCTCATGATTGTTTTCAAGGTGCGCCAGCATTTCCCGCAGTTCACGGGCAGCTCCCATGAAGTTGGTTCCCCGGTCGCTCTGAATCACAGTGCAGAGTCCTCGACGGGATGTAAAACGTCGTAGAGCCGCGAGGAAGGCTTCAGTGCTGCAATCTGAAACCAACTCTAAGTGAACCGCACGAGTACACAGGCATACAAAGAGAGCGACGTAGCCTTTGTGTGTACGGCATCCTCTTCCCCGTATGGCCAAAAGCGTGAGGGGTCCAGCGTAGTCTAGCCCCACGTGTAAGAAAGGGCGGGCTGGAGTCACCCTGCGCTCTGGTAAGTCTCCCATAAGCTGTCTCCCTGTGGTTGCTCGCCATCGTGTACAGGTGACGCAGCGGTGAATCAGGGCCTTGACTCGCTGTCTGCCCTGCAGAATCCAATAGTGTTGCCTCAAGGTGGACAGAGTTAGCTGCGTTCCTCCATGCAGCGTGCGCTGATGGGCCTCGTCAACCACTAGTTCCGTCAGTCTGTGATCATTTGGGAGAATGACTTGATGTTGGGCATCCGAAGGCAGCGCTGAGTGGCGCAGGCGACCCCCGACTCGCAGGAGACCTTGATCGTCCAGGTACGGATGAAGTGCTAGCAGCTTGCTGCGGCTTGGTAGCGGACGTCCTTGTTCCAGCTGCTGGATGTCCGCTGCAAACATCTGATGCTGGACGAGACGGAGCCATCGCGTTCGGGCTGCCTCTATCTCTGCAGGTGTCAGGTACTCTCCTCGTGTGGCTGTTGAATGTCGTGGGAGCCACCGCAAGCACCAGGCGGTGGTTCTAAAGAGAGAAGATATACATGAGTGCCTGTTTAAAATTTCCTCGCCATGTGCAGGATCACCAGGAGACGACACGACAGCAGTAGTTCTGCTCTCGAGATCCGTCGACAGCACCGCAAGTTGCTCCCCATCGTCCCATCCTGATGGTGAAGTCAGCCAGGAGGGTCCGGTCCACCAAAGATCGAAGTCTGGTAGCTGGCTGGGAGCGAGCCCTCTCGAAGCGCAGTCTGCTGGATTGTCCTGGCTGCAGACATGGTGCCAGTGAGCATCAGGCAGTGCGAGCTGGATTTCCGACACGCGATTGGCCACGTATGTCTTCCAGCGTGCCGGGTGACCTTGGATCCATGAGAGAGTAATCGTAGAGTCACTCCACAAATGAACAGCAATGTTCTCCAATTCCAGGCTCTTGGATGTGAGCGTCGCTAGGCGGGTCAGCAGGGTAGCAGCACAGAGTTCGAGTCGTGGTAGTGAGATTTTTCTTAACGGAGCCACCTTGGTCTTAGCAGTGACCAGCTGGGTCCGGATGGCGCCATCGCAGTCCACCACTCGGAGATATATCACCGCTGCATAGGCTCGCTCTGAAGCGTCGGCGAAGCCATGAAGTTCTAGGCGTTGAGGTGACCGGTGTAGGCCGAGCCAGCGGGGAACGACGATGTGGTTTAGCTCTGGTAGTTCGCTAATGAAGTGACGCCAGTAGTTGGTCTCAGTCGACGGAAGAGGGGTGTCCCAAGCTAAATTGGTAAGCCACAGTGATTGCATAAATATTTTGGCATTGACCGTTACCGGGGATACCAGTCCTAGTGGATCAAATATTTTCGCAATTGTAGATAGGACCGTTCGCCGCGTCACTTCGTAGTCCGGTTGGATTGGCTGCACTCGGACCCTGAAGCTGTCATCGGCTGGGCTCCAGTGGACGCCCAGGGCTTGATGGGTTTCGTCAGCTTGCCACTTGCATTCCGGGATAGCGTCGCCGGTGGGGACCTGCTCCATCAGTGCTGGTTGGTTGGACGCCCATTTCCGTAGATTGAAGCCGCCCGCCGTGCATAGTTGACGCAAGTCGTCTTGTAGTTCGAGTGCCTCCTGCACGGAGTCGGCACCAGTCACGACGTCAACCACGTACACGTCACGTTCCAGGATGGCCGCCGCTCTTGGATGTCGGGCTCGTTCATCGTCAGCCAATTGCTTCAGCGTCCGAATAGCAAGGAATGGTGCACAGGCTAGGCCGTACGTCACCGTGTTGAGGGTGTAAGTGTCCATGTCCGTGTCCTCGTTTTCTCTCCACAGAACTAGTTGAAATTGGCGATCATCTGGATGGAGGAGTATCTGCCTATACATTTTCTCAATGTCTGCGGTGAGGCAGACACGATGTATACGCCAACGCAGCACGAGTTGGTGCAGACTGGGGAGAAGATTAGGTCCTATCATCAGTCGCTCGTTCAGTGAGTGACCAGATGAGGTGACGTACGAGCCGTTGAATACCACTCGCAGTCTAGTGGTTGTACTGCTTTCCTTTAGCACTCCGTGATGTGGCAGATAGAAAGCTGGCCCTGTAATGTCCCCATGAACTTTGGTCATGTGCGTGAGTTGCATGTACTCACGCATGAATTCTCCGTAGGCCTGAGCGAAGATGGGATCCCTGCGGAATTTGGCCTCCATCCGTAGCAGCATGCGTTGGGCTCCATGATGGGACTCTCCGAGCTCTCGATCGATGTGGAATGGGAGTCGGACCATGTAGCGACCGGGCGGTAAACGTTGGTGAGTGGTCCGATAATGGTCCTCGCAGCTCTGTTCTTCGGCCGTGTAAGCTGGTGTCACCACGACTTCCTCCTGTTCCCAGAAGCGGCGTACTAGCGGCACGAGCTCCTCAGTCGCCGTGCATTGGAGTGTCGCGAGAGCATGGTTGCCGGCGTCATCACTTCTCAATCCCTTTGTGGCTGGCCCTGACACGATCCAACCCAGCGTCGTGTTCTGGGCCATGGGTTCACCGATGCCACCTTTAATGAGACCGTCCCGCAGTATGAGGGCATAGGCATCGGCTCCCAGTAACAGATCAATTGGCCCGTCTCCGTCATAGCTGGGATCCGCTAGTGGGAGTCCTTGGAGGTGAGTCCATGTCGAAACTTGGTTGCCGAGGCGTGGCTGGTACGCCGTAATTTGTGGCAGCACCAAGGCTTCTATTAGATGTCTCTTCGTAGCGTTAGTGTGTGCGGTGAATTTCAGCTGCACCTTTCCTCGGACCCGCTCGGGGAGCTGTTTCCCGACGCCGATGAGGCGTATGTTGGCTGATCTCCGCGGTAGGCGTAGCTGCTGAGCCAATGCGGCGGTGATCAGGGACACCTCGCTACCTTGGTCGACGAGGGCTCGCACAATTCTGGAATCGCCGTCGGGTTGCAACACTTTTACGCGCGCAGTGGCCAGGAGCACAGCAGGTAGAGCGCTCGAGGTACAGCTAGAGGTGTTAGCAGTAACCTCTTCACCGGTGCCAGTGTCCGCGCTGTCCTCATGGATGGTGGTGTGGTGTTTCCCGTTGCACAGTTGACACCGTTTCTCCGAACCGCACTCATTCACTTGATGGCGTCCGAGGCAATTATAGCACAAATGAGCTGTCGTTAGTGCTTCACGACGTTCGTGCACGGTTTTTGATTTGTAAACGTCACAGAAGAGAACGAAATGGTTGGCTCCACACAACCCGCACGGTGCTTGATAGCGGTTGGTCTTAGAGACCTGCAACACCTTCGCAGACTTCTGGTTCCCGGCAGCTTTAGACGTACCTTGGCCTTTAGTTTTGCCACCTTCCAACGCTCCAACGGTGATAATGCGATTCTTAATGAACGCCTTGAGTTCCTGAAAAGTCGGAGGGGTGGTCTTGGGGCCGAGCTGAGTCTCCCACTCTCTTCGTGATTGCTGGTCCAGCCTTTCGACCAGCCAATAAACCAGCCAGTCTCCTGAGGCATCAAACGGGCGATCCATGGCAGCAAGGGCTTCGACGCAGTCACAAATAGTAAAATAGAAGGTTTTCAGTTCCGTAGCCGACTCACGAGTGAGCGTCGGTAAGCCAAATATAGTGGCCATTTGCGCTTGTACTAGCAGCCTCTCATTTTCATAATGGTCCTGTAGTATATCCCAAGCGCGGGCGAACGTCGCAGCTCTCACAGGGAGATTCCTGAGGGCAAGGAGAGCGTCGCCCTTTAGGCATCCCCGCAGATAATGGAGGCGTTCAACGTCCGTAAGACTCCCGTCGCGGATGACGAGGGATCGGAAGAGATCTCGAAATTCTGGCCACGAGTCATAGTTCCCGTCAAAATCTGGCAATGGTAGTCGAGGTAAGGAGGCCTTGGAATGCACGACTGTTGTCGTGGGAGTGTTCGTTATTCCTGGTTCGCAGCGATCAGTATTAAGAGACTGCAACTTATCGACGAACATCGCTTCCTGGACAAGGAACAGCTCCTCCGTCACCTCGTAGAGTATCTCTTTAAAATAAGGTATCTCTCGATCTCCTGGAGCGACCAGCGCAAGCATTTGATGATGCTGCTGGTCGAATTTAGTCCAATTTTTTCGTAATCGGTCCCCACCGCGTCTCGACGGCTCCCGGAGTGATGTTAGCAGCACCTAGCTTCTTTAGATTTTCGAAGGCACGAGAGATTCGGTGCACCAGCTCGTTTTGGCTTTCCAATAACGTATCCATTGTCCTCAGATATTCAAACGCGCAAGAATAGGCCGTTAAGGTCGCACTGACTCGTTATGCTATGATTCACTGTTTTCAGGTGGAGGTCACGCGCGACGGTTACCCGGCACTGGTTGACGGTCGCGAACTGTTTTCACAAGCGCCGATCCGGCTCGAAGGACCAAAAATGTTAGAAAGCTTATCAGCGGATCGGGCAAGGAATTGCAGGAGCTTCTTAAAGCACGACGAGGAGGCTTTATCTCTCTGAGGCACGATGACTTTAACGAAACGTTCACGATTATATTGAGTCTATGTACAATGTCACAATAAATTACACACTATTTACAATAACTAAACTATTTTAACGGAAGCGTTTGACGCAAGCAGGCGCGACAAACCCGAAAGCACTATAGCAAGTTACAGCGCGATTTAGTAGCGTAGCAAAGCAGCAAGTGCACAAGAGCAAAGCGTAGCGTGATAAAGAAGCGTGTATAGCGTAGCGAAATCGCGAACAGAGTGATCCAATAAAACGCCGTCGGTTTCCTGGAAGGAAGAAGTCTCCCCCTTCCATCGATCGCGAATCGAGGGAAGGGATCGTGATCGCGGCTCCACATGAGTCAGCGGGCTGAGCCGCTAATCGCCTAATTATTGACGGTTCTGTAAGATGGCGCAAGAATGCCTCTTTTCTCGAACAAGCGGCTGGCCAACTTTGGCCCGGGGTCGTGGGGACGACTCTATAGTCGCCGGACATGTCGGCGGCTGGCCAATCTAGTCCCGGGGTCGTGGGGACGACCCTATAGTCTTCGGACATGTCGGCGGCTGGCCAACTTTGGCCCGTGGTCGTGGGGACGACCCTATAGTCGTCGGACATAACGGTGGCGGGCCAATCTAGTCCCGGGGTCGTGGGGACGACCCTATAGTCGTCGGACAAGTCGGCGGCGAGCCCACCTAGTCCGGGGGTCGTGGGGACGACCCTATAGTCGTCGGACAAGTCGGCGGCTGTCCAACTTTGGCCCGGGGTCGTGGGGACGACCCTATAGTCGTCGGACTTGACGGTGGCGGGCCAATCTAGTCCCGGGGTCGTGGGGTCGACCCTATAGTCGTCAGACATGTCGGTGGCGAGCCAGTCTAGTCCCGGGGTCGTGGGGACGACCCTATAGTCGTCGGACATGTCGCCGGCTGGCCAACTTTGGCCCGTGGTCGTGGGGACGACCCTATAGTCGTCGGACATAACGGTGGCGGGCCAATCTAGTCTCGGGGTCGTGGGGACGACCCTATAGTCGTCGGACAAGTCGGCGGCGGGCCTACCTAGTCCCGGGGTCGTGGGGACGACCCTATAGTCGTCGGATAAGTCGGCAGCTTGCCAACTTTGGCCCGGGGTTGTGGGAACGACCCTATAGTCGTCGGACAAGTCGGCGGCGAGCCCACCTATTCCGGGGGTCGTGGGGACGACCCTATAGTCGTCGGACAAGTCGGCGGCCGGCCAACCTAGTCCGGGGGTCGTGGGGACGACCCTATAGTCGTCGGACATGACGGTGGCGGGCCAGTCTAGTCCCGGGTCGTGGGGACGACCCTATAGTCGTCGGACATGTCGGCGGCTGGCCAACTTTGGCCCGTGGTCGTGGGGACGAGCCTATAGTCGTCGGGCATAACGGTGGCGGGCCAATCTAGTCCCGGGGTCGTGGGGACGACCCTATAGTCGTCGGACAAGTCGGCGGCGGGCCTACCTATTCCCGGGGTCGTGGGGACGACCCTATAGTCGTCGGATAAGTCGGCAGCTTGCCAACTTTGGCCCGGGGTCGTGGGAACGACCCTATAGTCGTCGGACAAGTCGGCGGCGAGCCCACCTAGTCGGGGAGTCGTGGGGACGACCCTATAGTCGTCGGACAAGTCGGCGGCCGGCCAACCTAGTCCGGGGGTCGTGGGGACGACCCTATAGTCGTCGGACATGACGGTGGCGGGCCAGTCTAGTCCCGGGTCGTGGGGACGACCCTATAGTCGTCGGACATGTCGGCGGCAGGCCAACTTTGGCCCGGTGTCGTGGGGACGACTCTATAGTCGTCGGAAATGTCGGCGGCTGGCCAACCTTGACCCGGGGTCGTGGGGACGACCCTATTGTCGTCGGACATGACGGTGGCGGGCCAATATAGTCTCGGGGTCGTGGGGACGACCCTATAGTCGTCGGACATGTCGGCGGCTGGCCAACTTTGGCCCGGGGTCGTGGGGACGACTCTATAGTCGTCGGAAATGTCGGCGGCTGGCCAACCTGGACTCGGGGTCGTGGGGACGACCCTATAGTCGTCGGACAAGACGGCGGCTGGACATCTTTGGCCCGGGGTCGTGGGGACGACCCTATAGTCGTCGGACATGTTGGCGGCTTGCCAACTTTGGCCCGGGGTCGTGGGGACGATCCTATAGTCGTCGGACATGACGACTCCGGGCCAATCTAGTCCCGCGGTCGTGGGGACGACCCTATAGTCGTCGGACATGTTGGCGGCTTGTCAGCCTAGTCCCGGGGTGATGGGTACGACCCTATAGTCGTCGGACAAGTCGGCGGCTTGCCAACTTTGGCCCGGGGTCGTGGGGACGACCCTATAGTCGTCGGACATGTCGGCGGCTGGCCAACTTTGGCCCGTGGTTGTGGGGACGACACTATAGTCGTTGGACATGACGGTGGCGGGCCAATCTAGTCCCGGGGTCGTGGGGACGACCCTATAGTCGTCGGACATGTCGGCGGCTGGCCAACTTTGGACCGGTGTCGTGGGGACGACTCTATAGTCGTCGGAAATGTCGGCGGCTGGCCAACCTGGACCCGAGGTCGTGGGGACGACCCTATTGTCGTCGGACATGACGGTGGCGGGCCAATCTAGTCTCGGGGTCGAAGGGACGACCCTATAGTCGTCGGACATGTCGGCGGCTGGCCAACTTTGGCCCGGGGTAGTGGGGACGACCCTATAGTCGTCGGACATGTCGGCGGCTGGCCAACTTTGGCCCGTGGTTGTGGGGACGACCCTATAATCGTTGGACATGACGGTGGCGGGCCAATCTAGTCCCGGGGTTGTGGGGACGACCTAAAGGGATTGGTAAGGAAAGAATACTTTTACCCTTTTAACGTGTTCGTTTATTAGCCAATTATAATTATGACGGTGTCGTCGTCGCTCGGCGCGTTAACGGCTTTCTGTCCGTTTTCGAGGTGATCTTCGATGTTTATCTTATGGCCCGCGACCCGTGGTGGGGGCTAACCTCAGCTGTTCGCTTTGTTCGCGGGCCGTAACCGTATGCCGATTTGAAACTGTTATGTTCCAGCAATCGGCCATGTAGGTTTTTTTACTTTTCGCTTCGCGGCGGTTTGACCTTGCTTTTAGCCGTTGCGCGGTCGCTACATCACCCCCTCGCCAGTGTAAACGATACTTGCGGAAACTTTGGGTAGTGGTTAAACTTATTGTTACTTATTAGCTACTTACGACTAGGCTAACTCTACAACTATATACAACTTACAGCTAAATGACTATTTACAGCTAAATGACTATTTACAGATGCGCTTTCTTTTGGATTACATTCGGCCGACTTGCAAACGGGTAGGAAACCTCACGCGTCTACCGGAACGCGTACGTACCGATTCCTGTTCGTCCGCCGTTCTAACGTCGATAGGCTCGCGTCGCCCATCTATCCGCGGTGCCTGCGTGTGCGTTTCGAGCGGTTTTTCGCATTCCTCGAACAAGTACGCTGGCTTCAGCCTATCTACGGATATCGTCGTATCTCTGCCTCTCCGCCGAATTACAAACGTCTTCGCGGAACGAGAAATGACGGGGAAAGGCCCTTCGTAAGGGTTCTGCAACGGGCCCTTTACGGAATCGACTCGCACAAAAACGTGAGAGGCGGTGGCAAGATCTTTGAACATAAAGATTTTTCTCTGCCCGTGTCGCGACCCCGTGGTCGGTCGAAGCTCTTTAAAAAACGCGCGAAGTTGTTTGACCATTTCCGCCGGTTCCGCGTCATTTCCCGTCGAGCTAGCGAAAAATTCTGCCGGAAGTCGCACGTTCTCGCCGTACACTAATTCCGCCACCGATGCCCGTAAGTCTTCTCGATACGCTGCCCGAATTCCTAGCAATACCACTGGTAATGCATCGGTCCAACGCTCGTCACCGTGGCATTTTATCGCTGCCTTTAACTGCCTGTGAAAACGTTCGACTAGGCCGTTTGCCGCTGGGTGATAGGCCGTCGTTCGTAAATGTTTTGTGCCTAATAACTCGTTAAGTCGTCTAAACAAATTCGACTCGAATTGTCTGCCCTGGTCTGTTGTCACTCGCAGGGGCGTGCCGAATCGCGCGATCCAGCCGGTAACGAAAGCTCTCGCGACGGTTTCCGCCTCTATATTTTCAATAGGGAAAACTTCCGGCCAGCGAGTGAAACGATCGACGCAGGTCAAACAATATCTGTTGTCTCTCGATATCGGCAACGGGCCCACTAAGTCGATGTGTACGTGTTCGAACCTAGTGGACGGCGGCGTAAAGTTACCGATTGGGCTTGACCCGTGTCTGCCCACCTTTGCTCGTTGGCACTCGATGCAGCTGCGGGACCATTCGCGACAATCCTTCTCGATTGCCGGCCACACGAAACGTTGTTTCACGAGTTTCACCGTCGCTTTGGCTCCCGGGTGTGAAAACCCGTGCACCGAAAGAAAGGCTTGCCGCCGAAAAGGTCTCGTGACGAATGGTCTCACGCTTTCCGTCGCGACGTCGCAGTAGAGATCGGCGCCGTCGTGTGCCGACTTGATTCGTTTCAACTGTAACGAGGTATCAGGTGCTACCAAAAAGGTCCTTAACTCCTCGTCATCTTCCTGCGAACGTGCTAACTCGCCGTAATCTAACGACTCGGTGATCGACTCTACTCTCGACAACGCGTCTGCTACCTCGTTATCTTTTCCGCTCACGTGCCTAATGTCGGTCGTGAATTGAGCGACGTAATCCAGATACCTGAATTGTCTCGGTGTGCATTTTTCCGGTTTTTGCTTAAACGCGTACATCAACGGTTTGTGGTCGGTATATACCGTGAACGTTCGGCCTTCTACCGCGTGTCGGAAATACTTTATCGCCGAATATATTGCCAACAGCTCTCGATCGTATGCGCTGTATTTCCGTTGCGCCGGCGACAAGGATTTCGTATGGAAAGCCAGCGGTTGCCACGAACCTTCTTCACGTTGTTGCAACGTCGCGCCCAACGCGAAATTCGAAGCGTCCACCATAATCGCGAGTTGCGCGCGGTCGGATGGATGCGCCAGTAACGCGGCATTCGCGAGTCCGTTTTTCAATTCCCGCAGTGCCGCCTCCGCTTCGCTTGTCCACTGGATCGGGGCGTCACTTTTTAATTTTTGACCTTTTAATAGTTCATTTAGCGGCGCCTGCAGTGCCGCCGTTTTGGGTATGAACCTTCGGTAAAAATTGACCATTCCCAAGAACCTGCGGAGCTGTTTCACGGTGTTTGGTTTCGCGAATTCTAGTATCGCGCGGACTTTGTCCTCCAACGGTCTTACGCCTTTGTCGTCCACGGTATATCCGAGGAAATCGACCTGTTTCGCCCCGAACACACATTTTGTCGGATTGATTACCAAACCGTACTGGTTGAGACGCGCAAAGAGCTGTTCGACGTGTTCGCGATGTTCCGTTTCGTTCTCTGAAGCGACCAAAATATCATCTAAATACGCGTAGCAAAAATCTAGGCCCCTCAAAACGGTGTCAATGAATCGTTGAAACGTCTGGGCGGCGTTTCTGAGGCCGAACGGCATGACAACGTACTCGAATAATCCGAAAGGTGTGGTTATCGCGGTCTTTTCTATGTCGTCCGGGTGGACGGGTATCTGATGATATGCCCGCACGAGGTCGATGGTCGAAAAAATCGTCTTACCGTACAAAAGACGCGAGAAATCCTCAATATGTGGAATTGGGTAGCGATCGGGTATCGTCCGTGCGTTCACGGGACGGTAATCTCCGCAGGGCCTCCAACCTTTTTTCTTTTTGTCCGCTTTACTCTTTTTCTTTTGAACTAGATGCAACCCTGAGGCCCACTGACTCTTGGACGGCCGAATGTGTCCCAGTCTCATTAGATTCTCGAATTCTGTCTTCGCGATCTTATACATTTCCGACGACAAACGACGCGGTTTACAAAAGGTTGGCGGTCCGGCGGTTGTATTGATGTGATGCACTACATCGTGTTTTACCTCTCGGGCGACCGCTGTCGGCCGCGTGACGTCCGGGAACGCCGCCAGTAGTCGATGATACGGCGAATCCCCTGTGATGGTCTTCACGGATCCGATGTCCACGGCGACGACCTTTCCGGCTGAGAACAACGACGTCGTCCGGTCCAGTAGACGGCGGTTTTTCAAATCCACCAGCAGCCCGTAGTGGCTCAAAAAGTCTGCTCCGATTATCGGCTTCGAGACATCGGCGATCACAAATTTCCAGACGAATGCCCGTCGCAGTCCCAGGTTGAGGTTGAAAACCCGCACCCCGTAGGTGCTGATGGTAGAACCGTTTGCCGCGAACATCTCGTAGGGCGTCTTTTTCACTCTGCCCTTCACGTACGTCCGTGGGTACACGCAGAGGTCAGAGCCTGTGTCGACCAAGTACTCTGTCCTCGTGTCTCGGTCAGTCACGAAGAGGCGGCTGGTCTTCGGACCGTCACTGTTCGCCGCGTTCAGTGCCGGTTTTTGTCGTTTCCCGAATCGAACTTGCACGGGGCGCGACACTTTTTGGCCTTGGTGCCGAATGTCCAATGATACCAGCACTGTTCTGGATCAACCGGGGACTTCGAACGTCTCCCGCTACGCGAACGCGATTGGCGACGGCTTCTATCGCCGAACCGATCTCGCGAACGCGACCGCGCCAACTCCGAAATTCTGAGTTCTAACCCTTCTAGTCTTTTGACCAACGTTTCCGCGAGATCGTCCTTCGAAGCACTGGCCACTTGCGTGTGTTGAACGCTTTGCGAGGTGCCTTCATGGATTTGGTCCGCAATTTCCGCCAACTTATTTAACGGTAAATCCGCTTGTGCCGTAACGATGGCGCGGGTCATGGCGGGCAACCGGCCTGACCAAAGGGTCCGCAAAAAATCGTCCGATACGGTAGTCCCGGCTAAACTCCGCATGCGTCGGGGGAACTGGGATGGTGTCCTATCCCCGATTTCTTCTTGCTCTAAAAGCTGCCGTATCTGCTGGCTCTGCGACACTGATAGGCGATGAATCAGCTCCTTCTTTAACGTCCCGTACTTCTCTTTTTCCGGGGGGTTGATAAAAATGTCTTGCACCTCCAACGCATATTTCGGCTCCAGCTGCGACATGACGTAATAGAATTTGGTACTGTCCGTCGTGACACCATTTAGTGCAAACTGGGCTTCGACTTGGCTAAACCAAATCGCTGGTTGCTCCGGCCAGAATTTTGGAACACGTATGCCCACACGATGCACTTCCGGTACTGTGGCCACATTTTCCGTCGCGACGGCAGCGTTTGCAGTCGCGGTCGCGGTGTTTTCCGTCTCGGAACTCGAGTCTTGTCCGTCTCTCATCTCTTACACTTTCGGTAACGCAACTGGCTTGCACCCGCGCACTCGTAAAAAAAGGGATCACGTCGGGGTCACCACTAAAGGGATTGGTAAGGAAAGAATACTTTTACCCTTTTAACGTGTTCGTTTATTAGCCAATTATAATTATGACGGTGTCGTCGTCGCTCGGCGCGTTAACGGCTTTCTGTCCGTTTTCGAGGTGATCTTCGATGTTTATCTTATGGCCCGCGACCCGTGGTGGGGGCTAACCTCAGCTGTTCGCTTTGTTCGCGGGCCGTAACCGTATGCCGATTTGAAACTGTTATGTTCCAGCAATCGGCCATGTAGGTTTTTTTACTTTTCGCTTCGCGGCGGTTTGACCTTGCTTTCAGCCGTTGCGCGGTCGCTACAGACCCTATAGTCGTCGGACAAGACGGCGGCTGAACATCATTGGCCCGGGGTCGTGGGGACGACCCTATAGTCTTCGGACATGTTGGCGGCTTGTCAGCCTAGTCCCGGGGTCGTGGGTACGACCCTATAGTCGTCGGCCAAATCGGCGGCGGGCCAATCTTGTCCCGGGGTCGTGGGGACGACCCTATAGTCGTCGGACATGTCGGCGGCTGGCCAACTTTGGCCCGGTGTCGTGGGGACGACCCAATTGTGGTCGGACATGTCGGCGGCCGGCCAACCTAGTCCCGAGGTCGTGGGGACGACCCTATAGTCGTCGGACTTGACGGTGGCGGGCCAATCTAGTCCCGGGGTCGTGGGGACGACCCTACAGTCGTCGGACATTTCGGCGGCTTGCCAACTTTGGCCCGGGGTCGTGGGGACGACCCTATAGTCGTCGGACTTGACGGTGGCGGGCCAATCTAGTCCCGAGGTCCTGGGGACTACCCTATAGTCGTCGGACTTGACGGTGGGGGGCCAATGTAGTCCCGGGGTCGTGGGGACAACCCTAAAGTCGTCGGACATTTCAGCGGCTTGCCAACTTTGGCCCGGGGTCGTGGGGACGACCCTATAGTCGTCGGACATTTCGGCGGCTGACCAACTTTGGCCCGGGGTCGTGGGGACGACCCTATAGTCGTCGGACGTGTTGGCGGCTTGTCAGCCTAGTCCCGGGGTCTTGGGTACGACCCTATAGTCGTCAGACAAGTCGGCGGCTGGCCAACCTAGACCCGGTGTCGTGGGGACGACCCTATTGTCGTCGGACATGACGGTGGCGGGCCAATCTAGTCTCGCGGTCGTGGGGACGACCCTATAGTCGTCGGACATGTCGGCGGCTGGCCAACTTTGGCCCGTGGTTGTGGGGACGACCCTATAGTCGTTGGACATGACGGTGGCGGGCCAATCTAGTCCCGGGGTCGTGGGGACGACCCTATAGTCGTCGGACATGTCGGCGGCTGGCCAACTTTGGCGCGTGGTCGTGGGGACGACTCTATAGTCGTCGGAAATGTCGGCGGCTGGCCAACCTGGACCCGGGGTCGTGGGGACGACCCTGTTGTCGTCGGACATGACGGTGGCGGGCCAATCTAGTCCCGGGGTCGTGGGGACGACCCTATAGTCGTCGGACAAGTCGGCGGCGGGCCAAGCTTGTCCCGGGGTCGTGGGGACGACCCTATAATCGTCGGACATGACGGTGGCGGGCCAATCTAGTCCCGGGGTCGTGGGGACGACCCTATAATCGTTGGACATGACGGTGGCATGCCAATCTAGTCCCGGGGTCGTAGGGACGACCCTATAGTCGTCGGACATTTCGACGGCTTGCCAACTTTGGCCCGGGGTCGTGGGGACGACCCTATAGTCGTCGGACATGTCGGCGGCTGGTCAACTTTGGCCCGTGGTCGTGGGGACGACCCTATAGTCGTTGGACATGTCAGCGGCTGGCCAACTTTGGCCCGGTGTCGTGGGGACGACCCAATAGTCGTCGGACATGACGGTGGCGGGCCAATCTAGTCCCGGGGTCGTGGGGACGACCCTATAGTCGTCGGACATGTCGGCGGCTGGCCAACTTTGGCCCGTGGTTGTGGGGACGACCCTATAGTCGTTGGACATGACGGTGGCGGGCCAATCTAGTCCCGGGGTCGTGGGGACGACCCTATAGTAGTCGGACATGTCGGCGGCTGTCCAACTTTGGCCCGGTGTCGTGGGGACGACACTATAGTCGTCGGACATGTCGGCGGCTGGCCAACCTAGACCCGGGGTCGTGGGGACGACCCTATAATCGTTGGACATGACGGTGGCGGGCCAATCTAGTCCCGGGGTCTTAGGGACGACCCTATAGTCGTCGGACATGTTGGCGATCGGCCAACATTGGCCCGGGGTCGTCGGGACGACCCTATAGACGTCGGACATGTCGGCGGCTGGCCAACCTAGTCCCGGGGTCGTGGGGACGACCCAATAGTCGTCGGACATTTCGGCGGCTTGCCAACTTTGGCCCGGGGTCGTTGGGACGACCCTATAGTCGTCGGACATGTCGGCGGCTGGCCAACTTTGGCCCGTGGTTGTGGGGACGACCCTATAGTCGTTGGACATGACGGTGGCGGGCCAATCTAGTCCCGGGGTCGTGGGGACGACCCTATAGTCGTCGGAAATGTCGGCGGCTGGCCAGCCTGGACCCGGGGTCGTAGGGACGACCCTATAGTCGTTGGACATGTCGGCGATTGGTCAGCATTGGCCCGGGGTCGTGGGGACGACCCTATAGTCGTCGGACATGTCGACGGCTGGCCAACTTTGGCCCGTGGTTGTGGGGACGACCCTATAGTCGTTGGACATGACGGTGGCGGGCCAATCTAGTCCCGGGGTCGTGGGGACGACCCTATAGTCGTCGGACATGTCGGCGGCTGGCCAACTTTGGCCCGTGGTCGTGGGGACGATCCAATACTCGTCGGACATGTCGGCGGCTGGCCAACCTAGACCCGGGGTCGTGGGGACGACCCTATTGTCGTCGGACATGGCGGTGGCGGGCCAATCTAGTCCCGTGGTCGTGGGGACGACCCTATAGTCTTCGGACATGGCGGTAGCGGGCCAATCTAGACCCGAGGTCCTGGGGACGTCCCTATAGTAGTCGGACATGTCGGCGGCTGTCCAACTTTGGCCCGGTGTCGTGGGGACGACTCTATAGTCGTCGGATATGTCGGCGGCTGGCCAACCTAGACCCGGGGTCGTGGGGACGACCCTATAGTCGTCGGGCAAGTCGGCGGCGGGCCAAGCTTGTCCCGGGGTCGTGGGGACGACCCTATAATTGTCGGACATGACGGTGGCGGGCCAATCTAGTCCCGGGGTCGTGGGGACGACCCTATAATCGTTGGACATGACGGTGGCGGGCCAATCTAGTCCCGGGCTCGTAGGGACGACCCTATAGTCGTCGGACATGTTGGCGATTGGCCAACATTGGCCCGGGGTCGTCGGGACGACCCTATAGTCGTCGGACATGTCGGCGGCTGGCCAACCTAGTCCCGGGGTCGTGGGGACGACCCTATAGTCGTCGGACATTTCGACGGCTTGCCAACTTTGGCCCGGGGTCGTGGGGACGACCCTATAGTCGTCGGACATGTCGGCGGCTGGCCAACTTTGGCCCGGTGTCGTGGGGACGACCCAATAGTCGTCGGACATGTCGGCGGCTGGCCAACTTTGGCCCGGTGTCGTGGGGACGACTCTATAGTCGTTGGACATGTCAGCGGCTGGCCAACTTTGGCCCGGTGTCGTGGGGACGACCCAATAGTCGTCGGACATGTCGGCGGCTGGCCAATCTAGTCCCGGGGTCGTGGGGACGACCCTATAGTCGTCGAACATGTCGGCGGCTGGCCAACCTAGACCCGGGGTCGTGGGTACGACCATATAGTCATCGGATATGTCGGCGGCTGGCCAACTTTGGCCCGTGGTCGTGGGGCGACCCAATAGTCGTTGGACATGTCGGCGGCTGGCCAACTTTGGCTCGTGGTCGTGGGGACGATCCGATAGTCGTCGGACATGACGGTGGCTAGCCAATATAGTCCCGGGGTCGTAGGGACGACCCTATAATCGTTGGACATGACGGTGGCGGGCCAATATAGTCCCGGGGTCGTAGGGACGACCCTATAGTCGTCGGACATGTTGGCGATTGGCCAACATTGGCCCGGGGTCGTCGGGACGACCCTATAGTCGTCGGACATGTCGGCGGCTGGCCAACCTAGTTCCGGGGTCGTGGGGACGACCCTATAGTCGTTGGGCATGTCAGCGGCTGACCGGTGTCGTGGGGACGCCTCTATATTCGTCGAACATGTCGGCGGCTGGCCAACCTAGACCCGGGGTCGTGGGGACGACCTTATAGTCGTCGGACATGACGGTGGCGGGCCAATCTCGTCCCGGGGTCCATGGGACGACCCTATAGTCGTCGGACATGTCGGCGGCTGGCAAACTTTGGCCCGTGATCGTGGGGACGACCCTATAGTCGTCGGACAAGTCGGCGGCGAGCCAACCTAGTCCGGGGGTCGTGGGGACGACCCTATAGTCGTCGGACAAGTCGGCGGCGGGCCAATCTAGTCCCGGGGTCGTAGGGACGACCCTATAGTCGTCGGACATGTTGGCGGCTGGCCAACTTTGGCCTGGTGTCGTGGGGACGACTGTATAGTTGTCGGACATTTCGGCGGCAGGCCAACTTTGGCCCCTGGTCTTGGGGACGACCCTATAATCGTCGGACATGTCGGCAGCTGGCCAACCTAGACCCGGGGTCGTGGGGACGACCCTATTGTCGTCGGACAAGTCGGCGGTGGGCCAACCTAGTCCCGGGGTCGTGGGGACGACCCTATAGTCATCGGACATGTCGGCGGCTTGCCAACTTTGGCCCGGGGTCGTGGGGACGACCCTATAGTCGTCGGACAAGTCGGCGGCGAGCCAACCTAGTCCGGGGGTCGTGGGGACGACCTTATAGTCGTCGGACATGACGGTGGCGGGCCAATCTCGTCCCGGGGTCCATGGGACGACCCTATAGTCGTCGGACATGTCGGCGGCTGGCAAATTTTGGCCCGTGATCGTGGGGACGACCCTATATTCGTCGGACAAGTCGGCGGCGAGCCAACCTAGTCCGGGGGTCGTGGGGACGACCCTATAGTCGTCGGACAAGTCGGCGGCGGGCCAATCTAGTCCCGGGGTCGTAGGGACGACCCTATAGTCGTCGGACATGTTGGCGGCTGGCCAACTTTGGCCTGGTGTCGTGGGGACGACTGTATAGTTGTCGGACATTTCGGCGGCAGGCCAACTTTGGCCCCTGGTCTTGGGGACGACCCTATAATCGTCGGACATGTCGGCGGCTGGCCAACTGTGGCCCGTGGCCGTGGGGACGACCTTATTGTCGTCGGACATGGCGGTGGCGGCCCAATCTAGTCCCGGGATCGTAGGGACGACCCTATAGTCGTCGGACAAGTCGGCGACTGGCCATCTTTGGCCCGGGGTTGTGGGGACGAATCTATAGTCGTCGGACATGTCGGCGGCTGGCCAACTTTGGACCGTGGCCGTGGGGACGACCCTATGGTCGTCGGACAAGTCGGCGGCTGGCAAACTTTGGTTCGTGGTCGTGGGGACGACCCTTTAGTCGTCGGATATGTCGGCGGCTGGCCAAAGTTGGCCCGTGGTCGTGAAGACAACCCTATAATCGTCGGACATGGCGGTGGCGGGCCAATCTAGTCCCGGGATCGTGGGGACGACCCTATTGTCGTCGGACATGGCGGTGGCGGGCCAATCTAGTCCCGGGATCGTGGGGACGACCCTATAGTCGTCGGACAAGTCGGCGGCTGCCCAATCTAGTCCCTGGATGGTAGGGACGACCCCATAGTCGTCGGACAAGTCGGCGGCTGCCCAACTTTGGCCCGGGGTCGTGGGGACGAATCTATAGTCGTCGGACATGTCGGCGGCTGGCCAACTTTGGCCCGTGGCCGTGGGGACGACCCTATAGTCGTCGTACAAGTCGGCGGCTGCCCAATCTAGTCCCGGGATCGTAGGGACGACCCTATAGTCGTCGGACAAGTCGGCGGCTGGCCAACTTTGGCCCGGGGTCGTGGGGACGAATCTATAGTCGTCGGACATGTCGGCGGCTGTCCAACTTTGGCCCGGGGTCGTGGGGACGTCCCTATAGTCGTCGGACAAGTCGGCGGCGGGCCAACCTAGACCCGGGTTCGTGGGGATGACCCTATAGTCGTCGGACATGACGGTGGCGGGCCAGTCTAGTCCCGGGTCGTGGGGACGACCCTATAGTCGTCGGACATGTCGGCGGCGGGCCAACTTTGGCCCGTGGTCGTGGGGACGGCCCTATAGTCGTCGGACATGTCGGCGGCTGGCCAACTTTGGCCCGTGGTCGTGGGGACGACCCTATAGTCGTCAGACATGACGGTGGCGAGCCAACCTAGTCCCGGGGTCGTGGGGACGACCCTATAGTCGTCGGACAAGTCGGCGGCGAGCCCACCTAGTCGGGGGTCGTGGGGACGACCCTATAGTCGTCGGACAAGTCGGCGGCCGGCTAACCTAGTCCGGGGGTCGTGGGGACGACCCTATAGTCGTCGGACATGACGGTGGCGGGTCAGTCTAGTCCCGGGTCGTGGGGACGACCCTATAGTCGTCGGACATGTCGGCGGCTGGCCAACTTTGGCCCGTGGTCGTGGGGACGACCCTATAGTCGTCGGAAATGTCGGTGGCTGTCCAACTTTGGCCCGGGGGTCGTGGGGACGACCCTATAGTCGTCGGACATGTCGGCGGCGAGCCAACATTGACCCGGGGTCGTGGGGACGACTCTATAGTCGTCGGACATGTCGGTGGCGGGCCAGTCTAGTCCCGGGTCGTGGGGACGACCCTATAGTCGTCGGACATGTCGGCGGCTGGCCAACTTTGGCTCGTGGTCGTGGGGAGGACCCTATACTCGTCGGACAAGTCGGCGGCGTACCAACCTAGTCCGGGGGTCGTGGGGACGACCCTATAGTCGTCGGACATGACGGTGGCGGGCCAATCTAGTCCCGGGGTCGTGGGGACGACCCTATAGTCGTCGGACAAGTCGGGGGCGGGCCTACCTAGTCCCGGGGTCGTGGGGACGACCCTATAGTCGTCGGATAAGTCGGCAGCTTGCCAACTTTGGCCCGGGGTCGTGGGAACGACCCTATAGTCGTCGGACAAGTCGGGGGCGAGCCCACCTAGTCCGGGGGTCGTGGGGACGACCCTATAGTCGTCGGACAAGTCGGCGGCCGGCCAACCTAGTCCGGGGGTCGTGGGGACGACCCTATAGTCGTCGGACATGACGGTGGCGGGCCAGTCTAGTCCCGGGTCGTGGGGACGACCCTATAGTCGTCGGACATGTCGGCGGCTGGCCAACTTTGGCCCGTGGTCGTGGGGACGACCCTATAGTCGTCGGACATGTCGGCGGCTGGCCAACTTTGGCCCGTGGTCGTGGGGACGACCCTATAGTCGTCAGACATGACGGTGGCGAGCCAACCTAGTCCCGGGGTCGTGGGGACGACCCTATAGTCGTCGGACAAGTCGGCGGCGAGCCCACCTAGTCGGGGGGTCGTGGGGACGACCCTATAGTCGTCGGACATGACGGTGGCGGGCCAGTCTAGTCCCGGGTCATGGGGACGACCCTATAGTCGTCGGACAAGTCGGCGGCTGGCCAACTTTGGCCCGTGGTCGGGGGGACGACCCTACAGTCGTCGGACAAGTCGGCGGCGAGCCAATCTAGTCCCGCGGTCGTGGGGACGACCCTATAGTCGTCGGACAAGTCAGCGGCTGGCCAACATTGGCCCGTGGTCGTGGGGACGACCATATAGTCGTCGGACATGACGGTGGCGGGCCACTCTAGTCCCGGGTCGTGGGGACGACCGTATAGTCGTCGGACATGTCGGCGGCGGGCCAGTCTAGTCCCGGGGTCGTGGGGACGACCCTATAGTCGTCGGATATGTCGGCGGCAGGCCAACTTTGGCCCGTGGTCGTGGGGACGACCCTATAGTCGTCGGACAAGTCGGCGGCGGGCCAACCTAGTCCCGGGGTCGTGGGGACGACCCTATATTCGTCGGAAAAGCCGGCGGCAGGCCAACTTTGGCCCGTGGTCGTGGGGACGACCCTATAGTCGTCGGACAAGTAGGCGGCTGTCCAACTTTGGCCCGGGGTCGTGGGGACGACCCTATAGTCGTCGGACAAGTCGGGGGCGGGCCTACCTAGTCCCGGGGTCGTGGGGACGACCCTATAGTCGTCGGATAAGTCGGCAGCTTGCCAACTTTGGCCCGGGGTCGTGGGAACGACCCTATAGTCGTCGGACAAGTCGGGGGCGAGCCCACCTAGTCCGGGGGTCGTGGGGACGACCCTATAGTCGTCGGACAAGTCGGGGGCGAGCCCACCTAGTCCGGGGGTCGTGGGGACGACCCTATAGTCGTCGGACAAGTCGGCGGCCGGCCAACCTAGTCCGGGGGTCGTGGGGACGACCCTATAGTCGTCGGACATGACGGTGGCGGGCCAGTCTAGTCCCGGGTCGTGGGGACGACCCTATAGTCGTCGGACATGTCGGCGGCTGGCCAACTTTGGCCCGTGGTCGTGGGGACGACCGTATAGTCGTCGGAAATGTCGGTGGCTGTCCAACTTTGGCCCAGGGGTCGTGGGGACGACCCTATAGTCGTCGGACATGTCGGCGGCGAGCCAACATAGTCCCGGTGTCGTGGGGACGACTCCATAGTCGTCGGACGTGTCGGCGGCTGGCCAACCTAGACCCGGGGTCGTGGGGACGACCCTATGGTCCTCGGACAAGTCGGCGCGTGGCCAACTTTGGCCCGTGGTCGTGGGAACGACCCTATAGTCGTCGGACAAGTCGGCGGCGTACCAACCTAGTCCGGGGGTCGTGGGGACGACCCTATAGTCGTTGGACATGACGGTGGCGGGCCAACTTTGGCCCGGGGTCGTGGGGACGACCCTATAGTCGTCGGATATGTCGGCGGCAGGCCAACTTTGGCCCGTGGTCGTGGGGACGACCCTATAGTCGTCGGACAAGTCGGCGGCGGGCCAACCTAGTCCCGGGGTCGTGGGGACGACCCTATAGTCGTCGGACAAGTCGGCGGCGGGCCAACCTAGTCCCGGGGTCGTGGGGATGACCCTATAGTCGTCGGACAAGTCGGCGGCGAGCCCACCTAGTCGGGGGGTCGTGGGGACGACCCTATAGTCGTCGGACATGGCGGTGGCGGGCCAGTCTAGTCCCGGGTCATGGGGACGACCCTATAGTCGTCGGACAAGTCGGCGGCTGGCCAACTTTGGCTCGTGGTCGGGGGGACGACCCTACAGTCGTCGGACAAGTCGGCGGCGAGCCAATCTAGTCCCGCGGTCGTGGGGACGACCCTATAGTCGTCGGACAAGTCAGCGGCTGGCCAACATTGGCCCGTGGTCGTGGGGACGACCATATAGTCGTCGGACATGACGGTGGCGGGCCACTCTAGTCCCGGGTCGTGGGGACGACCGTATAGTCGTCGGACATGTCGGCGGCTGGCCAACTTTGGCCCGGGGTCGTGGGGACGACCCTATAGTCGTCGGATATGTCGGCGGCAGGCCAACTTTGGCCCGTGGTCGTGGGGACGACCCTATAGTCGTCGGACAAGTCGGCGGCGGGCCAACCTAGTCCCGGGGTCGTGGGGACGACCCTATATTCGTCGGAAAAGCCGGCGGCAGGCCAACTTTGGCCCGTGGTCGTGGGGACGACCCTATAGTCGTCGGACAAGTAGGCGGCTGTCCAACTTTGGCCCGGGGTCGTGGGGACGACCCTATAGTCGTCGGACTTGACGGTGGCGGGCCAATCTAGTCCCGGGGTCGTGGGGACGACCCTATAGTCGTCAGACATGTCGGTGGCGAGCCAACCTAGTCCCGGGGTCGTGGGGACGACCCTATAGTCGTCGGACAAGTCGGCGGCGGGCCAACCTAGTCCCGGGGTCGTGGGGATGACCCTATAGTCGTCGGACAAGTCGGCGGCGAGCCCACCTAGTCGGGGGGTCGTGGGGACGACTCTATAGTCGTCGGACAAGTCGGCGGCCGGCCAACCTAGTCCGGGGGTCGTGGGGACGACCCTATAGTCGTCGGACATGCCGGTGGCGGGCCAGTCTAGTCCCGGGTCGTGGGGACGACCCTATAGTCGTCGGACATGTCGGCGGCTGGCCAACTTTGGCCCGGGGTCGTGGGAACGACCCTATAGTCGTCGGACAAGTCGGGGGCGAGCCCACCTAGTCCGGGGGTCGTGGGGACGACCCTATAGTCGTCGGATAAGTCGGCAGCTTGCCAACTTTGGCCCGGGGTCGTGGGAACGACCCTATAGTCGTCGGACAAGTCGGGGGCGAGCCCACCTAGTCCGGGGGTCGTGGGGACGACCCTATAGTCGTCGGACAAGTCGGGGGCGAGCCCACCTAGTCCGGGGGTCGTGGGGACGACCCTATAGTCGTCGGACAAGTCGGCGGCCGGCCAACCTAGTCCGGGGGTCGTGGGGACGACCCTATAGTCGTCGGACATGACGGTGGCGGGCCAGTCTAGTCCCGGGTCGTGGGGACGACCCTATAGTCGTCGGACATGTCGGCGGCTGGCCAACTTTGGCCCGTGGTCGTGGGGACGACCGTATAGTCGTCGGAAATGTCGGTGGCTGTCCAACTTTGGCCCAGGGGTCGTGGGGACGACCCTATAGTCGTCGGACATGTCGGCGGCGAGCCAACATAGTCCCGGTGTCGTGGGGACGACTCCATAGTCGTCGGACGTGTCGGCGGCTGGCCAACCTAGACCCGGGGTCGTGGGGACGACCCTATGGTCCTCGGACAAGTCGGCGCGTGGCCAACTTTGGCCCGTGGTCGTGGGAACGACCCTATAGTCGTCGGACAAGTCGGCGGCGTACCAACCTAGTCCGGGGGTCGTGGGGACGACCCTATAGTCGTTGGACATGACGGTGGCGGGCCAACTTTGGCCCGGGGTCGTGGGGACGACCCTATAGTCGTCGGATATGTCGGCGGCAGGCCAACTTTGGCCCGTGGTCGTGGGGACGACCCTATAGTCGTCGGACAAGTCGGCGGCGGGCCAACCTAGTCCCGGGGTCGTGGGGACGACCCTATAGTCGTCGGACAAGTCGGCGGCGGGCCAACCTAGTCCCGGGGTCGTGGGGATGACCCTATAGTCGTCGGACAAGTCGGCGGCGAGCCCACCTAGTCGGGGGGTCGTGGGGACGACCCTATAGTCGTCGGACATGGCGGTGGCGGGCCAGTCTAGTCCCGGGTCATGGGGACGACCCTATAGTCGTCGGACAAGTCGGCGGCTGGCCAACTTTGGCTCGTGGTCGGGGGGACGACCCTACAGTCGTCGGACAAGTCGGCGGCGAGCCAATCTAGTCCCGCGGTCGTGGGGACGACCCTATAGTCGTCGGACAAGTCAGCGGCTGGCCAACATTGGCCCGTGGTCGTGGGGACGACCATATAGTCGTCGGACATGACGGTGGCGGGCCACTCTAGTCCCGGGTCGTGGGGACGACCGTATAGTCGTCGGACATGTCGGCGGCTGGCCAACTTTGGCCCGGGGTCGTGGGGACGACCCTATAGTCGTCGGATATGTCGGCGGCAGGCCAACTTTGGCCCGTGGTCGTGGGGACGACCCTATAGTCGTCGGACAAGTCGGCGGCGGGCCAACCTAGTCCCGGGGTCGTGGGGACGACCCTATATTCGTCGGAAAAGCCGGCGGCAGGCCAACTTTGGCCCGTGGTCGTGGGGACGACCCTATAGTCGTCGGACAAGTAGGCGGCTGTCCAACTTTGGCCCGGGGTCGTGGGGACGACCCTATAGTCGTCGGACTTGACGGTGGCGGGCCAATCTAGTCCCGGGGTCGTGGGGACGACCCTATAGTCGTCAGACATGTCGGTGGCGAGCCAACCTAGTCCCGGGGTCGTGGGGACGACCCTATAGTCGTCGGACAAGTCGGCGGCGGGCCAACCTAGTCCCGGGGTCGTGGGGATGACCCTATAGTCGTCGGACAAGTCGGCGGCGAGCCCACCTAGTCGGGGGGTCGTGGGGACGACTCTATAGTCGTCGGACAAGTCGGCGGCCGGCCAACCTAGTCCGGGGGTCGTGGGGACGACCCTATAGTCGTCGGACATGCCGGTGGCGGGCCAGTCTAGTCCCGGGTCGTGGGGACGACCCTATAGTCGTCGGACATGTCGGCGGCTGGCCAACTTTGGCCCGTGGTCGTGGGGACGACCCTATAGTCGTCGGACATGTCGGCGGCTGGCCAACTTTGGCCCGTGGTCGTGGGGACGACCCTATAGTCGTCAGACATGACGGTGGCGAGCCAACCTAGTCCCGGGGTCGTGGGGACGACCCTATAGTCGTCGGACAAGTCGGCGGCGAGCCCACCTAGTCGGGGGGTCGTGGGGACGACCCTATAGTCGTCGGACAAGTCGGCGGCCGGCCAACCTAGTCCGGGGGTCGTGGGGACGACCCTATAGTCGTCGGACATGGCGGTGGCGGGCCAGTCTAGTCCCGGGTCGTGGGGACGACCCTATAGTCGTCGGACATGTCGGCGGCTGGCCAACTTTGGCCCGTGGTCGTGGGGACGACCCTATAGTCGTCGGAAATGTCGGTGGCTGTCCAACTTTGGCCCGGGGGTCGTGGGGACGACCCTATAGTCGTCGGACATGTCGGCGGCGAGCCAACATTGACCCGGGGTCGTGGGGACGACTCTATAGTCGTCGGACATGCCGGTGGCGGGCCAGTCTAGTCCCGGGTCGTGGGGACGACCCTATAGTCGTCGGACATGTCGACGGCTGGCCAACTTTGGCCCGGGGTCGTGGGGACGACCCTACAGTCGTCGGATATGTCGGCGGCTGGCCAACTTTGGCCCGTGGTCGTGAGGACGACCCTATAGTCGTCAGACATGACGGTGGCGAGCCAACCTAGTCCCGGGGTCGTGGGGACGACTCTATAGTCGTCGGACATGCCGGTGGCGGGCCAGTCTAGTCCCGGGTCGTGGGGACGACCCTATAGTCGTCGGACATGTCCGAGGCTGGCCAACTTTGGCCCGGGGTCGTGGGGACGACCCTATAGTCGTCGGACAAGTCGGCGGCGAGCCCACCTAGTCGGGGGTCGTGGGGACGACCCTATAGTCGTCGGACAAGTCGGCGGCCGGCTAACCTAGTCCGGGGGTCGTGGGGACGACCCTATAGTCGTCGGACATGACGGTGGCGGGCCAGTCTAGTCCCGGGTCGTGGGGACGACCCTATAGTCGTCGGACATGTCGGCGGCTGGCCAACTTTGGCCCGTGGTCGTGGGGAGGACCCTATACTCGTCGGACAAGTCGGCGGCGTACCAACCTAGTCCGGGGGTCGTGGGGACGACCCTATAGTCGTTGGACATGACGGTGGCGGGCCAGTCTAGTCTCGGGTCATGGGGACGACCCTATAGTCGTCGGACAAGTCGGGGGCTGGCCAACTTTGGCCCGTGGTCGTGGGGACGACCCTACAGTCGTCGGACAAGTCGGCGGCGAGCCAATCTAGTCCCGCGGTCGTGGGGACGACCCTATAGTCGTCGGACAAGTCAGCGGCTGGCCAACATTGGCCCGTGGTCGTGGGGACGACCATATAGTCGTCGGACATGACGGTGGCGGGCCACTCTAGTCCCGGGTCGTGGGGACGACCGTATAGTCGTCGGACATGTCGGCGGCTGGCCAACTTTGGCCCGGGGTCGTGGGGACGACCCTATAGTCGTCGGATATGTCGGCGGCAGGCCAACTTTGGCCCGTGGTCGTGGGGACGACCCTATAGTCGTCGGACAAGTCGGCGGCTGTCCAGCTTTGGCCCGGGGTCGTGGGGACGACCCTATAGTCGTCAGACATGACGGTGGCGAGCCAACCTAGTCCCGGGGTCGTGGGGACGACCCTATAGTCGTCGGACATGTCGGCGGCTGTCCAGCTTTGGCCCGGGGTCGTGGGGACGACCCTATAGTCGTCAGACATGACGGTGGCGAGCCAACCTAGTCCCGG
Source organism: Andrena praecox (assembly GCA_963932275.1). Classification (NCBI taxonomy): domain Eukaryota; kingdom Metazoa; phylum Arthropoda; class Insecta; order Hymenoptera; family Andrenidae; genus Andrena; species Andrena praecox. The sequence continues at coordinate 1,463,524 of CAWVQO010000024.1, read as the reverse complement.
GGTCGTGGGGACGACCCTATAGTCGTCGGACATGTCGGCGATTGGCCATTATTGGCCGGGGGTCGTGGGGACGACCCTATAGTCGTCGGACAAGTCGGCGGCTGGCCAAATTTGGCCCGTGGTCGTGAGGACGACCCTATTGTCGTCGGAAATGTCGGCGGCTGGCCAATCTAGTCCCGGGGTCGTGGGGACGACCCTATAGTCGTCGGACATATCAGCGGCTGGCCAACTTTGGCCCGGGGTCGTGGGGACGACCCTACAGTCGTCGGATATGTCGGCGGCTGGCCAACTTTGGCCCGTGGTCGTGGGGACGACCCTATAGTCGTCGGAAATGACGGTGGCAGGTCAACCTAGTCGGGGGGTCGTGGGGACGACCCTATAGTCGTCGGACACGTCGGCGGCCGGCCAACCTAGTCCGGGGGTCGTGGGGACGACCCTATAGTCGTCGGACATGACGGTGGCGGGCCAGTCTAGTCCCGGGTCATGGGGACGACCCTATAGTCGTCGGACAAGTCGGCGGCTGGCCAACTTTGGCCCGGAGTCGTGGGGACGACCCTATAGTCGTCGGAAATGACGGTGGCGGGCCAATCTATTCCCGGGGTCGTGGGGACGACCGTATAGTCGTCGGACATATCAGCGGCTGGCCAACTTTGGCCCGGGGTCGTGGGGACGACTCTATAGTCGCCGGACATGTCGGCGGCTGGCCAATCTAGTCCCGGGGTCGTGGGGACGACCCTATAGTCTTCGGACATGTCGGCGGCTGGCCAACTTTGGCCCGTGGTCGTGGGGACGACCCTATAGTCGTCGGACATAACGGTGGCGGGCCAATCTAGTCCCGGGGTCGTGGGGACGACCCTATAATCGTCGGACAAGCCGGCGGCTGGCCAACTTTGGCCCGTGGTCGTGGGGACGACCCTATAGTCGTCGGACAAGTCGGCGGCTGTCCAACTTTGGCCCGGGGTCGTGGGGACGACCCTATAGTCGTCGGACTTGACGGTGGCGGGCCAATCTAGTCCCGGGGTCGTGGGGACGACCCTATAGTCGTCGGACATGACGGTGGCGGGCCAATCTAGTCCCGGGGTCGTGGGGACGACCCTATAATCGTTGGACATGACGGTTGCGGGCCAATCTAGTCCCGGGGTCGTAGGGACGACCCTATAGTCGTCGGACATGTTGGCGATTGGCCAACATTGGCCCGGGGTCGTCGGGACGACCCTATAGTCGTCGGACATGTCGGCGGCTGGCCAACCTAGTTCCGGGGTCGTGGGGACGACCCTATAGTCGTTGGGCATGTCAGCGGCTGACCGGTGTCGTGGGGACGCCTCTATAGTCGTCGAACATGTCGGCGGCTGGCCAACCTAGACCCGGGGTCGTGGGTACGACCATATAGTCATCGGATATGTCGGCGGCTGGCCAACTTTGGCCCGTGGTCGTGGGGCGACCCAATAGTCGTTGGACATGTCGGCGGCTGGCCAACTTTGGCTCGTGGTCGTGGGGACGATCCGATAGTCGTCGGACATGACGGTGGCTAGCCAATATAGTCCCGGGGTCGTAGGGACGACCCTATAATCGTTGGACATGACGGTGGCGGGCCAATATAGTCCCGGGGTCGTAGGGACGACCCTATAGTCGTCGGACATGTTGGCGGCTGGCCAACTTTGGCCTGGTGTCGTGGGGACGACTGTATAGTTGTCGGACATTTCGGCGGCAGGCCAACTTTGGCCCCTGGTCTTGGGGACGACCCTATAATCGTCGGACATGTCGGCAGCTGGCCAACCTAGACCCGGGGTCGTGGGGACGACCCTATTGTCGTCGGACAAGTCGGCGGTGGGCCAACCTAGTCCCGGGGTCGTGGGGACGACCCTATAGTCATCGGACATGTCGGCGGCTTGCCAACTTTGGCCCGGGGTCGTGGGGACGACCCTATAGTCGTCGGACAAGTCGGCGGCGAGCCAACCTAGTCCGGGGGTCGTGGGGACGACCTTATAGTCGTCGGACATGACGGTGGCGGGCCAATCTCGTCCCGGGGTCCATGGGACGACCCTATAGTCGTCGGACATGTCGGCGGCTGGCAAATTTTGGCCCGTGATCGTGGGGACGACCCTATATTCGTCGGACAAGTCGGCGGCGAGCCAACCTAGTCCGGGGGTCGTGGGGACGACCCTATAGTCGTCGGACAAGTCGGCGGCGGGCCAATCTAGTCCCGGGGTCGTAGGGACGACCCTATAGTCGTCGGACATGTTGGCGGCTGGCCAACTTTGGCCTGGTGTCGTGGGGACGACTGTATAGTTGTCGGACATTTCGGCGGCAGGCCAACTTTGGCCCCTGGTCTTGGGGACGACCCTATAATCGTCGGACATGTCGGCAGCTGGCCAACCTAGACCCGGGGTCGTGGGGACGACCCTATTGTCGTCGGACAAGTCGGCGGTGGGCCAACCTAGTCCCGGGGTCGTGGGGACGACCCTACAGTCATCGGACATGTCGGCGGCTTGCCAACTTTGGCCCGTGGTCGTGGGGACGACCCTATAGTCGTCGGACATGTCGGCGGCTGGCCAACCTAGTCCGGGGTCGTGGGGACGACCTTATTGTCGTCGAACATGTCGACGGCTGGCCAACTTTGGCCCGTGGTCGTGGGGACGATCCGATAGTCGTTGGACATGACGGTGGCGGGCCAATCTAGTCCCGGGGTCGTGGGGACGACCCTATAGTCGTCGGACAAGTCGGCGGCGAGCCAACCTAGTCCCGGGGTCGTGGGGACGACCCTATAGTCGTCGGAAATGTCGGCGGCTGGCCAATTTGGTCCCGGGGTCGTGGGGACGACCCTATAGTCGTCGGACATGTCGGCGATTGGCCAACTTTGGTCCGTGGTCGTGGGATCGATCCGATAGTCGTCGGACATGACGGCGGCTGGCCAACTTTGGCCCGTGGTCGTGGGGACGACTGTTTAGTCGTCGGACATGTCGGCGGCTGGCCAACCTAGACCCGGGGTCGTGGGGACGACCCTATAGTCGTCGGACAAGTCGGCGGCGGGCCAATCTAGTCCCGGGGTCGTGGGGACGACCTTATTGTCGTCGAACATGTCGACGGCTGGCCAACTTTGGCCCGTGGTCGTGGGGACGATCCGATAGTCGTTGGACATGACGGTGGCGGGCCAATCTAGTCCCGGGGTCGTGGGGACGACCCTATAGTCGTCGGACAAGTCGGCGGCGAGCCAACCTAGTCCCGGGGTCGTGGGGACGACCCTATAGTCGTCGGAAATGTCGGCGATTGTCCAATATTGGCCCGTGGTCGTGGGAACGACCCTATAGTCGTCGGACATGTCGGCGGCTGGCCAACGTAGGCCCGTTGTCGTGAGGACGACCCTATAGACGTCGGACATGACGTTGGCGGGCCAATCTAGTCCCGGGGTCGTGGGGACGACCTTATAGTCGTCGTACATGTCGCCGGCTGGCCAACTTTGGCCCAGTGTCGTGGGGCGACTCTACATTCGTCGGCCATGTCGGCGGCTGGCCAACCTGGACCCGGCGTCGTGGGGACGACCCTATTGTCGTCGGACATGACGGTGGCGGGCCAATCTAGTCCCGGGGTCGTGGGGACGACTCTATAGTCGTCGCACATGTCGGCGGCTGGCCAACTTTGGCCCGTGGTCGTGGGGACGACTCAATAGTCGTCGGACATGTCGGCGGCTGGCCAGCTTTGGCCCGTGGTCGTGGGGACGATCCGATAGTCGTCGGACATGACGGTCTAGTGCCAATCTAGTCCCGGGGTCGTGGGGACGACCCTATAGTCGTCGGACATGTCGCCGGCTGGCCAAATTTGGCCCGGTGTCGTGGGGACGACTCTATATTCGTCGGACATGTCGGCGGCTGGCCGACCTGGACCCGGGGTCGTGGGGACGACCCTATTGTCGTCGGACATGACGGTGGCGGGCCAATCTAGTCCCGGGGTCATATAGTCGTCGGACATGTCGGCGATTGGCCAACTTTGGTCCGTGGTCGTGGGGTCGATCCGATAGTCGTCGGACATGACGGCGGCTGGCCAACTTTGGCCCGTGGTCGTGGGGACGACTGTTTAGTCGTCGGACATGTCGGCGGCTGGCCAACCTAGACCCGGGGTCGTGAGGACGACCCTATTGTCGTCGGACATGACGGTGGCGGGCCAATCTAGTCCCGGGGTCATAGGGACGACCCTATAGTCGTCGGACATGTCGGCGATTGGCCAACTTTGGCCCGTGGTCGTGGGGACGATCCGACAGTCGTCGGACATGACGGTGGAGGGCCAATCTAGTCCCGGGGTCGTGGGGACGACCCTATAGTCGTCGGACATGTCGCCGGCTGGCCAACTTTGGCCCGGTGTCTTGGGGACGACTCTATATTCGTCGGACATGTCGGCGACTGGCCGACCTGGACCCGGGGTCGTGGGGACGACCCTATTGTCGTCGGACATGACGGTGGCGGGCCAAACTAGCCCCGGGGTCGTGGGGACGACCCTATAGTCGTCGGACATGTCGCCGGCTGGCCAACTTTGGCCCGGTGTCGTGGGGACGACTCTATATTCGTCGGACATGTCGGCGGCTGGCCGACCTGGACCCGGGGTCGTGGGGACGACCCTATTGTCGTCGGACATGACGGTGGCGGGCCAATCTAGTCCCGGGGTCATAGGGACGACCCTATAGTCGTCGGACATGTCGGCGATTGGCCAACTTTGGCCCGTGGTCGTGGGGACGATCCGATAGTCGTCGGACATGACGGTGGAGGGCCAATCTAGTCCCGGGGTCGTGGGGACGACCCTATAGTCGTCGGACATGTCGCCGGCTGGCCAACTTTGGCCCGGTGTCGTGGGGACGACTCTATATTCGTCGGACATGTCGGCCGCTGGCCGACCTGGACCCGGGGTCGTGGGGACGACCCTATTGTGGTCGGACATGACGGTGGCGGGCCAAACTATCCCCGGGGTCATAGGGACGACCCTATAGTCGTCGGACATGTCGGCGATTGGCCAACTTTGGTCCGTGGTCGTTGGGTCGATCCGATAGTCGTCGGACATGACGGCGGCTGGCCAACTTTGGCCCGTGGTCGTGGGGACGACTGTTTAGTTGTCGGACATGTCGGCGGCTAGCCAACCTAGACCCGGGGCCGTGGGGACGACCCTATTGTCGTCGGACATGACGGTGGCGGGCCAATCTCGTCCCGGGGTCATAGGGACGACCCTATAGTCGTCGGACATGTCGGCGCTTGGCCAACTTTGGCCCGTGGTCGTGGGGTCGATCCGATAGTCGTCGGACATGACGGTGGCGGGCCAATCTAGTTCCGGGGTCGTGGTGACGACCCTATAGCCGTCGGACATGTCGGCGGCTGGCCAACGTTTGCCCGGGGTCGTGGGGACGACCCTATAGTCGTCGGACAATTCCGTGGCTGGCCAAATTTGGCCCGTGGTCGTGGGGACGACCCTATTGTCGTCGGACATGACGGTGGCGGGCCAATCTAGTCCCGGGCTCGTGGGGACGACCCTATAGTCGTCGGACATGTCGGTGGCGGGCCAATCTAGTACCGGGGTCGTGGGGACGACCCTATAATGTTCGGACAAGTCGGCGGCAGGCCAACCTAGCCCCGGGGTCGTGGGGACGACCCAATAGTCTTCGGACAAGTCGGCGGCTGGCCAACTTTGGCCCGTGGTCGTGGGGACGACCCTATAGTCGTCGGACAAATCGGCGGCTGACCAACTTTGGCCCGGGGTCGTCGGGACGACCCTATAGTCGTCGGACAAGTCGGCAGCGAGCCAACCTAGTCCCGAGGTCGTGGGGACGACCCTATAGTCGTCGGACATGACGGCGGTTGGCCAACTTTGACCCGTGGTCGTGGGGACAACCCTATAGTCGTCGGACATGTCGGCGGCTGGCCAACTTTGGGCCGTGGTCGTGGGAACGACCCTATAGTCGTCGGACATGTCGGCGCTTGGCCAACTTTGGCCCGTGGTCGTGGGGTCGATCCGATAGTCGTCGGACATGACGGTGGCGGGCCAATCTAGTTCCGGGGTCGTGGTGACGACCCTATAGCCGTCGGACATGTCGGCGGCTGGCCAACGTTTGCCCGGGGTCGTGGGGACGACCCTATAGTCGTCGGACAATTCCGTGGCTGGCCAAATTTGGCCCGTGGTCGTGGGGACGACCCTATTGTCGTCGGACATGTCGGCGGCTGGCCAACTTTGGCCCCGTGGTCGTTGGGACGACCCTATAGTCGTCGGACATGTCGGCGGCAGGCCTACTTTGGCCCGGTGTCGTGGGGACGACTCTATAGTGGTCGGACATGTCGGTGGCGAGCCAATCTAGTCCCGGGGTCGTGGGGACGACCCTATAGTCCTCGGACAAGTCGGCGGCTGGCCAGCTTTGGCCCGTGGTCGTGGGGACGACCATATAGTCGTCGGAAATGACAGTGGCGGGCCAATCTAGTCCCGGGGTCGTGGGGACGACCCTACAGTCGTCGGACAAGTCGGCGGCGAGCCAATCTAGTCCCGCGGTCGTGGGGACGACCCTATAGTCGTCGGACAAGTCAGCGGCTGGCCAACATTGGCCCGTGGTCGTGGGGACGACCATATAGTCGTCGGACATGACGGTGGCGGGCCACTCTAGTCCCGGGTCGTGGGGACGACCGTATAGTCGTCGGACATGTCGGCGGCTGGCCAACTTTGGCCCGGGGTCGTGGGGACGACCCTATAGTCGTCGGATATGTCGGCGGCAGGACAACTTTGGCCCGTGGTCGTGGGGACGACCCTATAGTCGTCGGACATGACGGCGGCTGGCCAACTTTGGCCCGGGGTCGTGGGGACGACCCTATAGTCGTCGGATATGTCGGCGGCAGGCCAACTTTGGCCCGTGGTCGTGGGGACGACCATATAGTCGTCGGACATGACGGTGGCGGGCCAGTCTAGTCCCGGGTCGTGGGGACGACCCTATAGTCGTCGGACATGTCGGCGGCTGGCCAACTTTGGCCCGTGGTCGTGGGGACGACCCTATAGTCGTCGGACAAATCGGCGGCTGACCAACTTTGGCCCGGGGTCGTCGGGACGACCCTATAGTCGTCGGACAAGTCGGCAGCGAGCCAACCTAGTCCCGAGGTCGTGGGGACGACCCTATAGTCCTCGGACAAGTCGGCGGCTGGCCAGCTTTGGCCCGTGGTCGTGGGGACGACCATATAGTCGTCGGACATGACGGTGGCGGGCCACTCTAGTCCCGGGTCGTGGGGACGACCGTATAGTCGTCGGACATGTCGGCGGCTGGCCAACTTTGGCCCGGGGTCGTGGGGACGACCCTATAGTCGTCGGATATGTCGGCGGCAGGCCAACTTTGGCCCGTGGTCGTGGGGACGACCCTATAGTCGTCGGACATGACGGCGGCTGGCCAACTTTGGCCCGTGGTCGTGGGGACGACCCTATAGTCGTCGGAAATGACGGTGGCGGGCCAATCTAGTCCCGGGGTCGTGGGGACGACCCTACAGTCGTCGGACAAGTCGGCGGCGAGCCAATCTAGTCCCGCGGTCGTGGGGACGACCCTATAGTCGCCGGACATGTTGGCGGCAGGTCAACCTAGTCCGGGGGTCGTGGGAACGACCCTATAGTCGTTGGACATGACGGTGGCGGGCCAGTCTAGTCCCGGGTCGTGGGGACGACCCTATAGTCGTCGGACAAGCCGGCGGCTGGCCAACTTTGGCCCGTGGTCGTGGGGACGACCCTATAGTCGTCGGACAAGTCGGCGGCTGTCCAACTTTGGCCCGGGGTCGTGGGGACGACCCTATAGTCGTCGGACTTGACGGTGGCGGGCCAATCTAGTCCCGGGGTCGTGGGGACGACCCTACAGTCGTCAGACATGTCGGTGGCGAGCCAACCTAGTCCCGGGTCGTGGGGACGACCCTATAGTCGTCGGACATGTCGGCGGCTGGCCAACTTTGGCCCGGAGTCGTGGGGACGACCCTATAGTCGTCGGAAATGACGGTGGCGGGCCAATCTATTCCCGGGGTCGTGGGGACGACCGTATAGTCGTCGGACATATCAGCGGCTGGCCAACTTTGGCCCGGGGTCGTGGGGACGACTCTATAGTCGTCGGACATGTCGGCGGCTGGCCAATCTAGTCCCGGGGTCGTGGGGACGACCCTATAGTCTTCGGACATGTCGGCGGCTGGCCAACTTTGGCCCGTGGTCGTGGGAACGACCCTATAGTCGTCGGACAAGTCGGCGGCTGGCCAAATTTGGTCCGTGATCGTGGGGACGACCCTATAGTCGTCGGAAATGTCGGGGGCTGGCCAACTTTGGCCCGTGGTCGTAAAGACGACCCTATTGTCGTCGGACAAGACGGTGGTGGGCCAATCTAGTGAAGGCGTCGTGGGGACGACCCTATACTCGTCGGACAAGTCGGCGGCTGGCCAACTTTTGCCCGGGGTCGTGGGGACGACCCTATAGTGGTCGGACTAGTCGGCGGCTGGCCAACCTAGTCCCGGGTCCGTGGGGACGACCCTATAGTCCTCGGACAAGTCGGCGACTGGCCAACTTTGGCCCGGGGTCGTAGGGACAACCCTATAGTCGTCGGACAAGTCGGAGGCTGTCCAACTTTGGCCCGTGGTCGTGGGGACGACCCTATAGTCGTCGGACATGTCGGCGGCTGGCCAACTTTGGCCCGTGGTCGTGGGGACGACCCTATAGTCGTCGGATATGTCGGCGGCTGGCCAACTTTGGCCCGTGGTCGTGGGGACGACCCTATAGTCGTCGGACAAGTCGGCGGCGGGCCAACCTAGACCCGGGGTCGAGGGGATGACCCTATAGTCGTCGGACATGACGGTGGCGGGCCAGTGTAGTCCCGGGTCGTGGGGACGACCCTATAGTCGTCGGACATGTCGGCGGCTGGCCAACTTTGGCCCGTGGTCGTGGGGACGACCCTATAGTCGTCGGACATAACGGTGGCGGGCCAATCTAGTCCCGGGGCCGTGGGGACGACCCTATAGTCGTCGGACAAGTCGGCGGCGGGACTACCTAGTCCCGGGGTCATGGGGACGACCCTATAGTCGTCGGATAAGTCGGCAGCTTGCCAACTTTGGCCCGGGGTCGTGGGAACGACCCTATAGTCGTCGGACAAGTCGGCGGCGAGCCCACCTAGTCGGGGGGTCGAGGGGATGACCCTATAGTCGTCGGACATGACGGTGGCGGGCCAGTCTAGTCCCGGGTCGTGGGAACGACCCTATAGTCGTCGGACATGTCCGCGGCTGGCCAACTTTGGCCCGTGGTCCTGGGGACGACCGTATAGTCGTCGGAAATGTCGGTGGCTGTCCAACTTTGGCCCAGGGGTCGTGGGGACGACCGTATAGTCGTCGGACATGTCGGCGGCTGGCCAACTTTGGCCCGGGGTCGTGGGGACGACCCTATAGTCGTCGGATATGTCGGCGGCAGGCCAACTTTGGCCCGTGGTCGTGGGGACGACCCTATAGTCGTCGGACAAGTCGGCGGCGGGCCAACCTAGTCCCGGGGTCGTGGGGACGACCCTATATTCGTCGGAAAAGCCGGCGGCAGGCCAACTTTGGCCCGTGGTCGTGGGGACGACCCTATAGTCGTCGGACAAGTCGGCGGCTGTCCAACTTTGGCCCGGGGTCGTGGGGACGACCCTATAGTCGTCGGACTTGACGGTGGCGGGCCAATCTAGTCCCGGGGTCGTGGGGACGACCCTATAGTCGTCAGACATGTCGGTGGTGAGCCAACCTAGTCCCGGGGTCGTGGGGACGACCCTATAGTCGTCGGACAAGTCGGCGGCGGGCCAACCTAGTCCCGGGGTCGTGGGGATGACCCTATAGTCGTCGGACAAGTCGGCGGCGAGCCCACCTAGTCGGGGGGTCGTGGGGACGACCCTATAGTCGTCGGACAAGTCGGCGGCCGGCCAACCTAGTCCGGGGGTCGTGGGGACGACCCTATAGTCGTCGGACATGCCGGTGGCGGGCCAGTCTAGTCCCGGGTCGTGGGGACGACCCTATAGTCGTCGGACAAGTCGGCGGCGGGCCAACCTAGTCCCGGGGTCGTGGGGACGACCCTATAATCGTCGGACAAGCCGACGGCTGGCCAACTTTGGCCCGTGGTCGTGGGGACGACCCTATAGTCGTCGGACAAGTCGGCGGCTGTCCAACTTTGGCCCGGGGTCGTGGGGACGACCCTATAGTCGTCGGATTTGACGGTGGCGGGCCAATCTAGTCCCGGGGTCGTGGGGACGACCCTATAGTCGTCAGACATGTCGGTGGCGAGCCAACCTAGTCCCGGGGTCGTGGGGACGACCCTATAGTCGTCGGACAAGTCGGCGGCGGGCCAACCTAGACCCGGGGTCGTGGGGATGACCCTATAGTCGTCGGACATGACGGTGGCGGGCCAGTCTAGTCCCGGGTCGTGGGGACGACCCTATAGTCGTCGGACATGTCGGCGGCTGGCCAACTTTGGCCCGGAGTCGTGGGGACGATCCTATAGTCGTCGGAAATGACGGTGGCGGTCCAATCTATTCCCGGGGTCGTGGGGACGACCGTATAGTCGTCGGACATATCAGCGTGTTAGAAAGCTTATCAGCGGATCGGGCAAGGAATTGCAGGAGCTTCTTAAAGCACGACGAGGAGGCTTTATCTCTCTGAGGCACGAGGACTTTAACGAAACGTTCACGATTATATTGAGTCTATGTACAATGTCACAATAAATTACACACTATTTACAATAACTAAACTATTTTAACGGAAGCGTTTGACGCAAGCAGGCGCGACAAACCCGAAAGCACTATAGCAAGTTACAGCGCGATTTAGTAGCGTAGCAAAGCAGCAAGTGCACAAGAGCAAAGCGTAGCGTGATAAAGAAGCGTGTATAGCGTAGCGAAATCGCGAACAGAGTGATCCAGTAAAACGCCGTCGGTTTCCTGGAAGGAAGAAGTCTCCCCCTTCCATCGATCGCGAATCGAGGGAAGGGATCGTGATCGCGGCTCCACATGAGTCAGCGGGCTGAGCCGCTAATCGCCTAATTATTGACGGTTCTGTAAGATGGCGCAAGAATGCCTCTTTTCTCGAACATTTATTCCCCGGCATTCATCGCCCGATGAATAGTGTGAAGATTGCTGGCGATCGATGCGTTGGTCGATAGGGCGTGGTCCGAGCGCGTAGCAGCAGCGCCGCTGGACCCATGTGGAGGCGTCCGGCAACGGAGGTGAAAGTGTCGAGTGATCTAGGGCGAAATCCGGTCAGCGACTGGCGTGGTTGCATCAGTGCCCTGTGGAATTGGAAGCAAAACTAATTTACTAATCGGTCGCACAAATTCTGAGCAGGAAGTTTTAACCGTTGCGACGCGAGTTAACCCATCAGGACCAGGGTGCAGTGTTGTGACTCGGGCAAGCGGCCACCGCGCCGGTGAAGTCAACTCTGATTTGATGAGACACAAGTCTCCGACTCGGGGCTGCGGGTGCTGGCGGGTCCATTTGTTGCGTGCTTGAAGAGACTGTAAGTATTCGGCGGCCCACCGCTTCCAAAACTGCAACCGCATGTGTTGCAGAAGGTGCCATCGTGAGAGCCTGGTCGGGGGAACGTCGTCGATGGGAGGATCTGGCAGACTGAGGAGTGGCTCTCCGATGATAAAGTGCCCTGGTGTCAAGGCGTTCAGGTCCCCAGGATCGTCGCTGATTGCCTGTAGAGGCCGCGAGTTCAGGCAGGCTTCGATTTGGGAGAGCAGCGTTGTCATCTCCTCGAAAGTAAGATGCTGATCGCCCACCACGCGCCGAAGATGGTGTTTAGTGGACTTCACGGCTGCTTCCCAGAGTCCTCCGAAGTGAGGAGCAGCAGGAGGGTTGAAGCGCCACTCGATGCCGTCCCTCAGTAGAGTAGATCGGATGACCTCATGATTGTTTTCAAGGTGCGCCAGCATTTCCCGCAGTTCACGGGCAGCTCCCATGAAGTTGGTTCCCCGGTCGCTCTGAATCACAGTGCAGAGTCCTCGACGGGATGTAAAACGTCGTAGAGCCGCGAGGAAGGCTTCAGTGCTGCAATCTGAAACCAACTCTAAGTGAACCGCACGAGTACACAGGCATACAAAGAGAGCGACGTAGCCTTTGTGTGTACGGCATCCTCTTCCCCGTATGGCCAAAAGCGTGAGGGGTCCAGCGTAGTCTAGCCCCACGTGTAAGAAAGGGCGGGCTGGAGTCACCCTGCGCTCTGGTAAGTCTCCCATAAGCTGTCTCCCTGTGGTTGCTCGCCATCGTGTACAGGTGACGCAGCGGTGAATCAGGGCCTTGACTCGCTGTCTGCCCTGCAGAATCCAATAGTGTTGCCTCAAGGTGGACAGAGTTAGCTGCGTTCCTCCATGCAGCGTGCGCTGATGGGCCTCGTCAACCACTAGTTCCGTCAGTCTGTGATCATTTGGGAGAATGACTTGATGTTGGGCATCCGAAGGCAGCGCTGAGTGGCGCAGGCGACCCCCGACTCGCAGGAGACCTTGATCGTCCAGGTACGGATGAAGTGCTAGCAGCTTGCTGCGGCTTGGTAGCGGACGTCCTTGTTCCAGCTGCTGGATGTCCGCTGCAAACATCTGATGCTGGACGAGACGGAGCCATCGCGTTCGGGCTGCCTCTATCTCTGCAGGTGTCAGGTACTCTCCTCGTGTGGCTGTTGAATGTCGTGGGAGCCACCGCAAGCACCAGGCGGTGGTTCTAAAGAGAGAAGATATACATGAGTGCCTGTTTAAAATTTCCTCGCCATGTGCAGGATCACCAGGAGACGACACGACAGCAGTAGTTCTGCTCTCGAGATCCGTCGACAGCACCGCAAGTTGCTCCCCATCGTCCCATCCTGATGGTGAAGTCAGCCAGGAGGGTCCGGTCCACCAAAGATCGAAGTCTGGTAGCTGGCTGGGAGCGAGCCCTCTCGAAGCGCAGTCTGCTGGATTGTCCTGGCTGCAGACATGGTGCCAGTGAGCATCAGGCAGTGCGAGCTGGATTTCCGACACGCGATTGGCCACGTATGTCTTCCAGCGTGCCGGGTGACCTTGGATCCATGAGAGAGTAATCGTAGAGTCACTCCACAAATGAACAGCAATGTTCTCCAATTCCAGGCTCTTGGATGTGAGCGTCGCTAGGCGGGTCAGCAGGGTAGCAGCACAGAGTTCGAGTCGTGGTAGTGAGATTTTTCTTAACGGAGCCACCTTGGTCTTAGCAGTGACCAGCTGGGTCCGGATGGCGCCATCGCAGTCCACCACTCGGAGATATATCACCGCTGCATAGGCTCGCTCTGAAGCGTCGGCGAAGCCATGAAGTTCTAGGCGTTGAGGTGACCGGTGTAGGCCGAGCCAGCGGGGAACGACGATGTGGTTTAGCTCTGGTAGTTCGCTAATGAAGTGACGCCAGTAGTTGGTCTCAGTCGACGGAAGAGGGGTGTCCCAAGCTAAATTGGTAAGCCACAGTGATTGCATAAATATTTTGGCATTGACCGTTACCGGGGATACCAGTCCTAGTGGATCAAATATTTTCGCAATTGTAGATAGGACCGTTCGCCGCGTCACTTCGTAGTCCGGTTGGATTGGCTGCACTCGGACCCTGAAGCTGTCATCGGCTGGGCTCCAGTGGACGCCCAGGGCTTGATGGGTTTCGTCAGCTTGCCACTTGCATTCCGGGATAGCGTCGCCGGTGGGGACCTGCTCCATCAGTGCTGGTTGGTTGGACGCCCATTTCCGTAGATTGAAGCCGCCCGCCGTGCATAGTTGACGCAAGTCGTCTTGTAGTTCGAGTGCCTCCTGCACGGAGTCGGCACCAGTCACGACGTCATCCACGTACACGTCACGTTCCAGGATGGCCGCCGCTCTTGGATGTCGGGCTCGTTCATCGTCAGCCAATTGCTTCAGCGTCCGAATAGCAAGGAATGGTGCACAGGCTAGGCCGTACGTCACCGTGTTGAGGGTGTAAGTGTCCATGTCCGTGTCCTCGTTTTCTCTCCACAGAACTAGTTGAAATTGGCGATCATCTGGATGGAGGAGTATCTGCCTATACATTTTCTCAATGTCTGCGGTGAGGCAGACACGATGTATACGCCAACGCAGCACGAGTTGGTGCAGACTGGGGAGAAGATTAGGTCCTATCATCAGTCGCTCGTTCAGTGAGTGACCAGATGAGGTGACGTACGAGCCGTTGAATACCACTCGCAGTCTAGTGGTTGTACTGCTTTCCTTTAGCACTCCGTGATGTGGCAGATAGAAAGCTGGCCCTGTAATGTCCCCATGAACTTTGGTCATGTGCGTGAGTTGCATGTACTCACGCATGAATTCTCCGTAGGCCTGAGCGAAGATGGGATCCCTGCGGAATTTGGCCTCCATCCGTAGCAGCATGCGTTGGGCTCCATGATGGGACTCTCCGAGCTCTCGATCGATGTGGAATGGGAGTCGGACCATGTAGCGACCGGACGGTAAACGTTGGTGAGTGGTCCGATAATGGTCCTCGCAGCTCTGTTCTTCGGCCGTGTAAGCTGGTGTCACCACGACTTCCTCCTGTTCCCAGAAGCGGCGTACTAGCGGCACGAGCTCCTCAGTCGCCGTGCATTGGAGTGTCGCGAGAGCATGGTTGCCGGCGTCATCACTTCTCAATCCCTTTGTGGCTGGCCCTGACACGATCCAACCCAGCGTCGTGTTCTGGGCCATGGGTTCACCGATGCCACCTTTAATGAGACCGTCCCGCAGTATGAGGGCATAGGCATCGGCTCCCAGTAACAGATCAATTGGCCCGTCTCCGTCATAGCTGGGATCCGCTAGTGGGAGTCCTTGGAGGTGAGTCCATGTCGAAACTTGGTTGCCGAGGCGTGGCTGGTACGCCGTAATTTGTGGCAGCACCAAGGCTTCTATTAGATGTCTCTTCGTAGCGTTAGTGTGTGCGGTGAATTTCAGCTGCACCTTTCCTCGGACCCGCTCGGGGAGCTGTTTCCCGACGCCGATGAGGCGTATGTTGGCTGATCTCCGCGGTAGGCGTAGCTGCTGAGCCAATGCGGCGGTGATCAGGGACACCTCGCTACCTTGGTCGACGAGGGCTCGCACAATTCTGGAATCGCCGTCGGGTTGCAACACTTTTACGCGCGCAGTGGCCAGGAGCACAGCAGGTAGAGCGCTCGAGGTACAGCTAGAGGTGTTAGCAGTAACCTCTTCACCGGTGCCAGTGTCCGCGCTGTCCTCATGGATGGTGGTGTGGTGTTTCCCGTTGCACAGTTGACACCGTTTCTCCGAACCGCACTCATTCACTTGATGGCGTCCGAGGCAATTATAGCACAAATGAGCTGTCGTTAGTGCTTCACGACGTTCGTGCACGGTTTTTGATTTGTAAACGTCACAGAAGAGAACGAAATGGTTGGCTCCACACAACCCGCACGGTGCTTGATAGCGGTTGGTCTTAGAGACCTGCAACACCTTCGCAGACTTCTGGTTCCCGGCAGCTTTAGACGTACCTTGGCCTTTAGTTTTGCCACCTTCCAACGCTCCAACGGTGATAATGCGATTCTTAATGAACGCCTTGAGTTCCTGAAAAGTCGGAGGGGTGGTCTTGGGGCCGAGCTGAGTCTCCCACTCTCTTCGTGATTGCTGGTCCAGCCTTTCGACCAGCCAATAAACCAGCCAGTCTCCTGAGGCATCAAACGGGCGATCCATGGCAGCAAGGGCTTCGACGCAGTCACAAATAGTAAAATAGAAGGTTTTCAGTTCCGTAGCCGACTCACGAGTGAGCGTCGGTAAGCCAAATATAGTGGCCATTTGCGCTTGTACTAGCAGCCTCTCATTTTCATAATGGTCCTGTAGTATATCCCAAGCGCGGGCGAACGTCGCAGCTCTCACAGGGAGATTCCTGAGGGCAAGGAGAGCGTCGCCCTTTAGGCATCCCCGCAGATAATGGAGGCGTTCAACGTCCGTAAGACTCCCGTCGCGGATGACGAGGGATCGGAAGAGATCTCGAAATTCTGGCCACGAGTCGTAGTTCCCGTCAAAATCTGGCAATGGTAGTCGAGGTAAGGAGGCCTTGGAATGCACGACTGTTGTCGTGGGAGTGTTCGTTATTCCTGGTTCGCAGCGATCAGTATTAAGAGACTGCAACTTATCGACGAACATCGCTTCCTGGACAAGGAACAGCTCCTCCGTCACCTCGTAGAGTATCTCTTTAAAATAAGGTATCTCTCGATCTCCTGGAGCGACCAGCGCAAGCATTTGATCATGCTGCTGGTCGAATTTAGTCCAATTTTTTCGTAATCGGTCCCCACCGCGTCTCGACGGCTCCCGGAGTGATGTTAGCAGCACCTAGCTTCTTTAGATTTTCGAAGGCACGAGAGATTCGGTGCACCAGCTCGTTTTGGCTTTCCAATAACGTATCCATTGTCCTCAGATATTCAAACGCGCAAGAATAGGCCGTTAAGGTCGCACTGACTCGTTATGCTATGATTCACTGTTTTCAGGTGAAGGTCACGCGCGACGGTTACCCGGCACTGGTTGACGGTCGCGAACTGTTTTCACAAGCGCCGATCCGGCTCGAAGGACCAAAAATGTTAGAAAGCTTATCAGCGGATCGGGCAAGGAATTGCAGGAGCTTCTTAAAGCACGACGAGGAGGCTTTATCTCTCTGAGGCACGATGACTTTAACGAAACGTTCACGATTATATTGAGTCTATGTACAATGTCACAATAAATTACACACTATTTACAATAACTAAACTATTTTAACGGAAGCGTTTGACGCAAGCAGGCGCGACAAACCCGAAAGCACTATAGCAAGTTACAGCGCGATTTAGTAGCGTAGCAAAGCAGCAAGTGCACAAGAGCAAAGCGTAGCGTGATAAAGAAGCGTGTATAGCGTAGCGAAATCGCGAACAGAGTGATCCAATAAAACGCCGTCGGTTTCCTGGAAGGAAGAAGTCTCCCCCTTCCATCGATCGCGAATCGAGGGAAGGGATCGTGATCGCGGCTCCACATGAGTCAGCGGGCTGAGCCGCTAATCGCCTAATTATTGACGGTTCTGTAAGATGGCGCAAGAATGCCTCTTTTCTCGAACAAGCGGCTGGCCAACTTTGGCCCGGGGTCGTGGGGACGACTCTATAGTCGCCGGACATGTCGGCGGCTGGCCAATCTAGTCCCGGGGTCGTGGGGACGACCCTATAGTCTTCGGACATGTCGGCGGCTGGCCAACTTTGGCCCGTGGTCGTGGGGACGACCCTATAGTCGTCGGACATAACGGTGGCGGGCCAATCTAGTCCCGGGGTCGTGGGGACGACCCTATAGTCGTCGGACAAGTCGGCGGCGAGCCCACCTAGTCCGGGGGTCGTGGGGACGACCCTATAGTCGTCGGACAAGTCGGCGGCTGTCCAACTTTGGCCCGGGGTCGTGGGGACGACCCTATAGTCGTCGGACTTGACGGTGGCGGGCCAATCTAGTCCCGGGGTCGTGGGGTCGACCCTATAGTCGTCAGACATGTCGGTGGCGAGCCAGTCTAGTCCCGGGGTCGTGGGGACGACCCTATAGTCGTCGGACATGTCGCCGGCTGGCCAACTTTGGCCCGTGGTCGTGGGGACGACCCTATAGTCGTCGGACATAACGGTGGCGGGCCAATCTAGTCTCGGGGTCGTGGGGACGACCCTATAGTCGTCGGACAAGTCGGCGGCGGGCCTACCTAGTCCCGGGGTCGTGGGGACGACCCTATAGTCGTCGGATAAGTCGGCAGCTTGCCAACTTTGGCCCGGGGTTGTGGGAACGACCCTATAGTCGTCGGACAAGTCGGCGGCGAGCCCACCTATTCCGGGGGTCGTGGGGACGACCCTATAGTCGTCGGACAAGTCGGCGGCCGGCCAACCTAGTCCGGGGGTCGTGGGGACGACCCTATAGTCGTCGGACATGACGGTGGCGGGCCAGTCTAGTCCCGGGTCGTGGGGACGACCCTATAGTCGTCGGACATGTCGGCGGCTGGCCAACTTTGGCCCGTGGTCGTGGGGACGAGCCTATAGTCGTCGGGCATAACGGTGGCGGGCCAATCTAGTCCCGGGGTCGTGGGGACGACCCTATAGTCGTCGGACAAGTCGGCGGCGGGCCTACCTAGTCCCGGGGTCGTGGGGACGACCCTATAGTCGTCGGATAAGTCGGCAGCTTGCCAACTTTGGCCCGGGGTCGTGGGAACGACCCTATAGTCGTCGGACAAGTCGGCGGCGAGCCCACCTAGTCGGGGAGTCGTGGGGACGACCCTATAGTCGTCGGACAAGTCGGCGGCCGGCCAACCTAGTCCGGGGGTCGTGGGGACGACCCTATAGTCGTCGGACATGACGGTGGCGGGCCAGTCTAGTCCCGGGTCGTGGGGACGACCCTATAGTCGTCGGACATGTCGGCGGCAGGCCAACTTTGGCCCGGTGTCGTGGGGACGACTCTATAGTCGTCGGAAATGTCGGCGGCTGGCCAACCTTGACCCGGGGTCGTGGGGACGACCCTATTGTCGTCGGACATGACGGTGGCGGGCCAATATAGTCTCGGGGTCGTGGGGACGACCCTATAGTCGTCGGACATGTCGGCGGCTGGCCAACTTTGGCCCGGGGTCGTGGGGACGACTCTATAGTCGTCGGAAATGTCGGCGGCTGGCCAACCTGGACTCGGGGTCGTGGGGACGACCCTATAGTCGTCGGACAAGACGGCGGCTGGACATCTTTGGCCCGGGGTCGTGGGGACGACCCTATAGTCGTCGGACATGTTGGCGGCTTGCCAACTTTGGCCCGGGGTCGTGGGGACGATCCTATAGTCGTCGGACATGACGACTCCGGGCCAATCTAGTCCCGCGGTCGTGGGGACGACCCTATAGTCGTCGGACATGTTGGCGGCTTGTCAGCCTAGTCCCGGGGTGATGGGTACGACCCTATAGTCGTCGGACAAGTCGGCGGCTTGCCAACTTTGGCCCGGGGTCGTGGGGACGACCCTATAGTCGTCGGACATGTCGGCGGCTGGCCAACTTTGGCCCGTGGTTGTGGGGACGACACTATAGTCGTTGGACATGACGGTGGCGGGCCAATCTAGTCCCGGGGTCGTGGGGACGACCCTATAGTCGTCGGACATGTCGGCGGCTGGCCAACTTTGGACCGGTGTCGTGGGGACGACTCTATAGTCGTCGGAAATGTCGGCGGCTGGCCAACCTGGACCCGAGGTCGTGGGGACGACCCTATTGTCGTCGGACATGACGGTGGCGGGCCAATCTAGTCTCGGGGTCGAAGGGACGACCCTATAGTCGTCGGACATGTCGGCGGCTGGCCAACTTTGGCCCGGGGTAGTGGGGACGACCCTATAGTCGTCGGACATGTCGGCGGCTGGCCAACTTTGGCCCGTGGTTGTGGGGACGACCCTATAATCGTTGGACATGACGGTGGCGGGCCAATCTAGTCCCGGGGTTGTGGGGACGACCTAAAGGGATTGGTAAGGAAAGAATACTTTTACCCTTTTAACGTGTTCGTTTATTAGCCAATTATAATTATGACGGTGTCGTCGTCGCTCGGCGCGTTAACGGCTTTCTGTCCGTTTTCGAGGTGATCTTCGATGTTTATCTTATGGCCCGCGACCCGTGGTGGGGGCTAACCTCAGCTGTTCGCTTTGTTCGCGGGCCGTAACCGTATGCCGATTTGAAACTGTTATGTTCCAGCAATCGGCCATGTAGGTTTTTTTACTTTTCGCTTCGCGGCGGTTTGACCTTGCTTTTAGCCGTTGCGCGGTCGCTACATCACCCCCTCGCCAGTGTAAACGATACTTGCGGAAACTTTGGGTAGTGGTTAAACTTATTGTTACTTATTAGCTACTTACGACTAGGCTAACTCTACAACTATATACAACTTACAGCTAAATGACTATTTACAGCTAAATGACTATTTACAGATGCGCTTTCTTTTGGATTACATTCGGCCGACTTGCAAACGGGTAGGAAACCTCACGCGTCTACCGGAACGCGTACGTACCGATTCCTGTTCGTCCGCCGTTCTAACGTCGATAGGCTCGCGTCGCCCATCTATCCGCGGTGCCTGCGTGTGCGTTTCGAGCGGTTTTTCGCATTCCTCGAACAAGTACGCTGGCTTCAGCCTATCTACGGATATCGTCGTATCTCTGCCTCTCCGCCGAATTACAAACGTCTTCGCGGAACGAGAAATGACGGGGAAAGGCCCTTCGTAAGGGTTCTGCAACGGGCCCTTTACGGAATCGACTCGCACAAAAACGTGAGAGGCGGTGGCAAGATCTTTGAACATAAAGATTTTTCTCTGCCCGTGTCGCGACCCCGTGGTCGGTCGAAGCTCTTTAAAAAACGCGCGAAGTTGTTTGACCATTTCCGCCGGTTCCGCGTCATTTCCCGTCGAGCTAGCGAAAAATTCTGCCGGAAGTCGCACGTTCTCGCCGTACACTAATTCCGCCACCGATGCCCGTAGGTCTTCTCGATACGCTGCCCGAATTCCTAGCAATACCACTGGTAATGCATCGGTCCAACGCTCGTCACCGTGGCATTTTATCGCTGCCTTTAACTGCCTGTGAAAACGTTCGACTAGGCCGTTTGCCGCTGGGTGATAGGCCGTCGTTCGTAAATGTTTTGTGCCTAATAACTCGTTAAGTCGTCTAAACAAATTCGACTCGAATTGTCTGCCCTGGTCTGTTGTCACTCGCAGGGGCGTGCCGAATCGCGCGATCCAGCCGGTAACGAAAGCTCTCGCGACGGTTTCCGCCTCTATATTTTCAATAGGGAAAACTTCCGGCCAGCGAGTGAAACGATCGACGCAGGTCAAACAATATCTGTTGTCTCTCGATATCGGCAACGGGCCCACTAAGTCGATGTGTACGTGTTCGAACCTAGTGGACGGCGGCGTAAAGTTACCGATTGGGCTTGACCCGTGTCTGCCCACCTTTGCTCGTTGGCACTCGATGCAGCTGCGGGACCATTCGCGACAATCCTTCTCGATTGCCGGCCACACGAAACGTTGTTTCACGAGTTTCACCGTCGCTTTGGCTCCCGGGTGTGAAAACCCGTGCACCGAAAGAAAGGCTTGCCGCCGAAAAGGTCTCGTGACGAATGGTCTCACGCTTTCCGTCGCGACGTCGCAGTAGAGATCGGCGCCGTCGTGTGCCGACTTGATTCGTTTCAACTGTAACGAGGTATCAGGTGCTACCAAAAAGGTCCTTAACTCCTCGTCATCTTCCTGCGAACGTGCTAACTCGCCGTAATCTAACGACTCGGTGATCGACTCTACTCTCGACAACGCGTCTGCTACCTCGTTATCTTTTCCGCTCACGTGCCTAATGTCGGTCGTGAATTGAGCGACGTAATCCAGATACCTGAATTGTCTCGGTGTGCATTTTTCCGGTTTTTGCTTAAACGCGTACATCAACGGTTTGTGGTCGGTATATACCGTGAACGTTCGGCCTTCTACCGCGTGTCGGAAATACTTTATCGCCGAATATATTGCCAACAGCTCTCGATCGTATGCGCTGTATTTCCGTTGCGCCGGCGACAAGGATTTCGTATGGAAAGCCAGCGGTTGCCACGAACCTTCTTCACGTTGTTGCAACGTCGCGCCCAACGCGAAATTCGAAGCGTCCACCATAATCGCGAGTTGCGCGCGGTCGGATGGATGCGCCAGTAACGCGGCATTCGCGAGTCCGTTTTTCAATTCCCGCAGTGCCGCCTCCGCTTCGCTTGTCCACTGGATCGGGGCGTCACTTTTTAATTTTTGACCTTTTAATAGCTCATTTAGCGGCGCCTGCAGTGCCGCCGTTTTGGGTATGAACCTTCGGTAAAAATTGACCATTCCCAAGAACCTGCGGAGCTGTTTCACGGTGTTTGGTTTCGCGAATTCTAGTATCGCGCGGACTTTGTCCTCCAACGGTCTTACGCCTTTGTCGTCCACGGTATATCCGAGGAAATCGACCTGTTTCGCCCCGAACACACATTTTGTCGGATTGATTACCAAACCGTACTGGTTGAGACGCGCAAAGAGCTGTTCGACGTGTTCGCGATGTTCCGTTTCGTTCTCTGAAGCGACCAAAATATCATCTAAATACGCGTAGCAAAAATCTAGGCCCCTCAAAACGGTGTCAATGAATCGTTGAAACGTCTGGGCGGCGTTTCTGAGGCCGAACGGCATGACAACGTACTCGAATAATCCGAAAGGTGTGGTTATCGCGGTCTTTTCTATGTCGTCCGGGTGGACGGGTATCTGATGATATGCCCGCACGAGGTCGATGGTCGAAAAAATCGTCTTACCGTACAAAAGACGCGAGAAATCCTCAATATGTGGAATTGGGTAGCGATCGGGTATCGTCCGTGCGTTCACGGGACGGTAATCTCCGCAGGGCCTCCAACCTTTTTTCTTTTTGTCCGCTTTACTCTTTTTCTTTTGAACTAGATGCAACCCTGAGGCCCACTGACTCTTGGACGGCCGAATGTGTCCCAGTCTCATTAGATTCTCGAATTCTGTCTTCGCGATCTTATACATTTCCGACGACAAACGACGCGGTTTACAAAAGGTTGGCGGTCCGGCGGTTGTATTGATGTGATGCACTACATCGTGTTTTACCTCTCGGGCGACCGCTGTCGGCCGCGTGACGTCCGGGAACGCCGCCAGTAGTCGATGATACGGCGAATCCCCTGTGATGGTCTTCACGGATCCGATGTCCACGGCGACGACCTTTCCGGCTGAGAACAACGACGTCGTCCGGTCCAGTAGACGGCGGTTTTTCAAATCCACCAGCAGCCCGTAGTGGCTCAAAAAGTCTGCTCCGATTATCGGCTTCGAGACATCGGCGATCACAAATTTCCAGACGAATGCCCGTCGCAGTCCCAGGTTGAGGTTGAAAACCCGCACCCCGTAGGTGCTGATGGTAGAACCGTTTGCCGCGAACATCTCGTAGGGCGTCTTTTTCACTCTGCCCTTCACGTACGTCCGTGGGTACACGCAGAGGTCAGAGCCTGTGTCGACCAAGTACTCTGTCCTCGTGTCTCGGTCAGTCACGAAGAGGCGGCTGGTCTTCGGACCGTCACTGTTCGCCGCGTTCAGTGCCGGTTTTTGTCGTTTCCCGAATCGAACTTGCACGGGGCGCGACACTTTTTGGCCTTGGTGCCGAATGTCCAATGATACCAGCACTGTTCTGGATCAACCGGGGACTTCGAACGTCTCCCGCTACGCGAACGCGATTGGCGACGGCTTCTATCGCCGAACCGATCTCGCGAACGCGACCGCGCCAACTCCGAAATTCTGAGTTCTAACCCTTCTAGTCTTTTGACCAACGTTTCCGCGAGATCGTCCTTCGAAGCACTGGCCACTTGCGTGTGTTGAACGCTTTGCGAGGTGCCTTCATGGATTTGGTCCGCAATTTCCGCCAACTTATTTAACGGTAAATCCGCTTGTGCCGTAACGATGGCGCGGGTCATGGCGGGCAACCGGCCTGACCAAAGGGTCCGCAAAAAATCGTCCGATACGGTAGTCCCGGCTAAACTCCGCATGCGTCGGAGGAACTGGGATGGTGTCCTATCCCCGATTTCTTCTTGCTCTAAAAGCTGCCGTATCTGCTGGCTCTGCGACACTGATAGGCGATGAATCAGCTCCTTCTTTAACGTCCCGTACTTCTCTTTTTCCGGGGGGTTGATAAAAATGTCTTGCACCTCCAACGCATATTTCGGCTCCAGCTGCGACATGACGTAATAGAATTTGGTACTGTCCGTCGTGACACCATTTAGTGCAAACTGGGCTTCGACTTGGCTAAACCAAATCGCTGGTTGCTCCGGCCAGAATTTTGGAACACGTATGCCCACACGATGCACTTCCGGTACTGTGGCCACATTTTCCGTCGCGACGGCAGCGTTTGCAGTCGCGGTCGCGGTGTTTTCCGTCTCGGAACTCGAGTCTTGTCCGTCTCTCATCTCTTACACTTTCGGTAACGCAACTGGCTTGCACCCGCGCACTCGTAAAAAAAGGGATCACGTCGGGGTCACCACTAAAGGGATTGGTAAGGAAAGAATACTTTTACCCTTTTAACGTGTTCGTTTATTAGCCAATTATAATTATGACGGTGTCGTCGTCGCTCGGCGCGTTAACGGCTTTCTGTCCGTTTTCGAGGTGATCTTCGATGTTTATCTTATGGCCCGCGACCCGTGGTGGGGGCTAACCTCAGCTGTTCGCTTTGTTCGCGGGCCGTAACCGTATGCCGATTTGAAACTGTTATGTTCCAGCAATCGGCCATGTAGGTTTTTTTACTTTTCGCTTCGCGGCGGTTTGACCTTGCTTTCAGCCGTTGCGCGGTCGCTACAGACCCTATAGTCGTCGGACAAGACGGCGGCTGAACATCATTGGCCCGGGGTCGTGGGGACGACCCTATAGTCTTCGGACATGTTGGCGGCTTGTCAGCCTAGTCCCGGGGTCGTGGGTACGACCCTATAGTCGTCGGCCAAATCGGCGGCGGGCCAATCTTGTCCCGGGGTCGTGGGGACGACCCTATAGTCGTCGGACATGTCGGCGGCTGGCCAACTTTGGCCCGGTGTCGTGGGGACGACCCAATTGTGGTCGGACATGTCGGCGGCCGGCCAACCTAGTCCCGAGGTCGTGGGGACGACCCTATAGTCGTCGGACTTGACGGTGGCGGGCCAATCTAGTCCCGGGGTCGTGGGGACGACCCTACAGTCGTCGGACATTTCGGCGGCTTGCCAACTTTGGCCCGGGGTCGTGGGGACGACCCTATAGTCGTCGGACTTGACGGTGGCGGGCCAATCTAGTCCCGAGGTCCTGGGGACTACCCTATAGTCGTCGGACTTGACGGTGGGGGGCCAATGTAGTCCCGGGGTCGTGGGGACAACCCTAAAGTCGTCGGACATTTCAGCGGCTTGCCAACTTTGGCCCGGGGTCGTGGGGACGACCCTATAGTCGTCGGACATTTCGGCGGCTGACCAACTTTGGCCCGGGGTCGTGGGGACGACCCTATAGTCGTCGGACATGTTGGCGGCTTGTCAGCCTAGTCCCGGGGTCGTGGGTACGGCCCTATATTCGTCGGACATGTCGGCGGCAGGCCAACCTTGTCCCGGTGTCGTGGGGACGACCCTATAGTCGTCGGACATGTCGGCGGCTGGCCAACTTTGGCGCGTGGTCGTGGGGACGATCCGATTGTCGTCGGACATTTCGGCGGCTTGCCAACTTTGGCCCGGGGTCGTGGGGACGACCCTATAGTCGTCGGACATGTCGGCGGCTGGCCAACTTTGGCCCGTGGTCGTGGGGACGACCCTATAGTCGTCGGACATGTCGGCGGCTGGCCAACTTTGGCCCGTGGTCGTGGGGACGACCCTATAGTCGTCGGACTTGACGGTGGCGGGCCAATCTAGTCCCGAGGTCCTGGGGACTACCCTATAGTCGTCGGACTTGACGGTGGGGGGCCAATGTAGTCCCGGGGTCGTGGGGACAACCCTAAAGTCGTCGGACATTTCAGCGGCTGGCCAACTTTGGCCCGTGGTCGTGGGGACGACCCAATAGTGGTCGGACATGTCGGCGGCTGGCCAACCTAGTCCCGAGGTCGTGGGGACGACCCTATAGTCGTCGGACAAGTCGGCGGCGGGCCAAGGTTGTCCCGGGGTCGTGGGGACGCCCCAATATTCGTCGGACATGACGGTGGCGGGCCAATCTAGTCCCGGGGTCGTGGGGACGACCCTATAGTCGTCGGACGTGTTGGCGGCTTGTCAGCCTAGTCCCGGGGTCTTGGGTACGACCCTATAGTCGTCAGACAAGTCGGCGGCTGGCCAACCTAGACCCGGTGTCGTGGGGACGACCCTATAGTCGTCGGACGTGTTGGCGGCTTGTCAGCCTAGTCCCGGGGTCTTGGGTACGACCCTATAGTCGTCAGACAAGTCGGCGGCTGGCCAACCTAGACCCGGTGTCGTGGGGACGACCCTATTGTCGTCGGACATGACGGTGGCGGGCCAATCTAGTCTCGCGGTCGTGGGGACGACCCTATAGTCGTCGGACATGTCGGCGGCTGGCCAATCTAGTCCCGGGGTCGTGGGGACGACCCTATAGTCGTCGGACAAGTCGGCGGCGGGCCAAGCTTGTCCCGGGGTCGTGGGGACGACCCTATAATCGTCGGACATGACGGTGGCGGGCCAATCTAGTCCCGGGGTCGTGGGGACGACCCTATAATCGTTGGACATGACGGTGGCATGCCAATCTAGTCCCGGGGTCGTAGGGACGACCCTATAGTCGTCGGACATTTCGACGGCTTGCCAACTTTGGCCCGGGGTCGTGGGGACGACCCTATAGTCGTCGGACATGTCGGCGGCTGGTCAACTTTGGCCCGTGGTCGTGGGGACGACCCTATAGTCGTTGGACATGTCAGCGGCTGGCCAACTTTGGCCCGGTGTCGTGGGGACGACCCAATAGTCGTCGGACATGACGGTGGCGGGCCAATCTAGTCCCGGGGTCGTGGGGACGACCCTATAGTCGTCGGACATGTCGGCGGCTGGCCAACTTTGGCCCGTGGTTGTGGGGACGACCCTATAGTCGTTGGACATGACGGTGGCGGGCCAATCTAGTCCCGGGGTCGTGGGGACGACCCTATAGTAGTCGGACATGTCGGCGGCTGTCCAACTTTGGCCCGGTGTCGTGGGGACGACACTATAGTCGTCGGACATGTCGGCGGCTGGCCAACCTAGACCCGGGGTCGTGGGGACGACCCTATAATCGTTGGACATGACGGTGGCGGGCCAATCTAGTCCCGGGGTCTTAGGGACGACCCTATAGTCGTCGGACATGTTGGCGATCGGCCAACATTGGCCCGGGGTCGTCGGGACGACCCTATAGACGTCGGACATGTCGGCGGCTGGCCAACCTAGTCCCGGGGTCGTGGGGACGACCCAATAGTCGTCGGACATTTCGGCGGCTTGCCAACTTTGGCCCGGGGTCGTTGGGACGACCCTATAGTCGTCGGACATGTCGGCGGCTGGCCAACTTTGGCCCGTGGTTGTGGGGACGACCCTATAGTCGTTGGACATGACGGTGGCGGGCCAATCTAGTCCCGGGGTCGTGGGGACGACCCTATAGTCGTCGGAAATGTCGGCGGCTGGCCAGCCTGGACCCGGGGTCGTAGGGACGACCCTATAGTCGTTGGACATGACGGTGGCGGGCCAATCTAGTCCCGGGGTCGTGGGGACGACCCTATAGTCGTCGGACATGTCGGCGGCTGGCCAACTTTGGCCCGTGGTCGTGGGGACGATCCAATACTCGTCGGACATGTCGGCGGCTGGCCAACCTAGACCCGGGGTCGTGGGGACGACCCTATTGTCGTCGGACATGGCGGTGGCGGGCCAATCTAGTCCCGTGGTCGTGGGGACGACCCTATAGTCTTCGGACATGGCGGTAGCGGGCCAATCTAGACCCGAGGTCCTGGGGACGTCCCTATAGTAGTCGGACATGTCGGCGGCTGTCCAACTTTGGCCCGGTGTCGTGGGGACGACTCTATAGTCGTCGGATATGTCGGCGGCTGGCCAACCTAGACCCGGGGTCGTGGGGACGACCCTATAGTCGTCGGGCAAGTCGGCGGCGGGCCAAGCTTGTCCCGGGGTCGTGGGGACGACCCTATAATTGTCGGACATGACGGTGGCGGGCCAATCTAGTCCCGGGGTCGTGGGGACGACCCTATAATCGTTGGACATGACGGTGGCGGGCCAATCTAGTCCCGGGCTCGTAGGGACGACCCTATAGTCGTCGGACATGTTGGCGATTGGCCAACATTGGCCCGGGGTCGTCGGGACGACCCTATAGTCGTCGGACATGTCGGCGGCTGGCCAACCTAGTCCCGGGGTCGTGGGGACGACCCTATAGTCGTCGGACATTTCGACGGCTTGCCAACTTTGGCCCGGGGTCGTGGGGACGACCCTATAGTCGTCGGACATGTCGGCGGCTGGCCAACTTTGGCCCGTGGTTGTGGGGACGACCCTATAGTCGTTGGACATGACGGTGGCGGGCCAATCTAGTCCCGGGGTTGTGGGGACGACCCTACAGTCGTCGGACATGTCGGCGGGTGGCCAACCTAGTCCCGAGGTCGTGGGGACGACCCTATAGTCGTCGGACATGTCGGCGGCTTGCCAACTTTGGCCCGGGGTCGTGGGGACGACCCTATTGTCGTCGGACATGACGGTGGCGGGCCAATCTAGTCCCGGGGTCGTAGGGACGACCCTATAGTCGTCGGACATGTTGGCGATTGGCCAACATTGGCCCGGGGTCATCGGGACGACCCTATAGTCGTCGGACATGTCGGCGGCTGGCCAACCTAGTCCCGGGGTCGTGGGGACGACCCTATAGTCGTCGGACATTTCGGCGGCTTGCCAACTTTGGCCCGGTGTCGTGGGGACGACCCTATAGTCGTCGGACATGTCGGCGGCTGGCCGACTTTGGCCCGTGGTTGTGGGGACGACCCTATAGTCGTTGGACATGACGGTGGCGGGCCAATCTAGTCCAGGGGTCGTGGGGACGACCCTATAGTCGTCGGACATGTCGGCGGCTGGCCAACTTTGGACCGGTGTCGTGGGGACGACTCTATAGTCGTCGGAATTGTCGGCGGCTGGCCAACCTGGACCCGGAGTCGTGGGGCCGACCCTATTGTCGTCGGACATGACGGTGGCGGGCCAATCTAGTCTCGGGGTCGTGGGGACGACCCTATAGTCGTCGGACATGTCGGCGGCTGGCCAACTTTGGCCCGGGGTCGTGGGGACGACCCTATAGTCGTCGGACATGTCGACGGCTGGCCAACTTTGGCCCGTGGTTGTGGGGACGACCCTATAGTCGTTGGACATGACGGTGGCGGGCCAATCTAGTCCCGGGGTCGTGGGGACGACCCTATAGTCGTCGGACAAGACGGCGGCTGGACATCTTTGGCCCGGTGTCGTGGGGACGACTCTATAGTCGTCGGAAATGTCGGCGGCTGGCCAACCTGGACCCGGGGTCGTGGGGACGACCCTATTGTCGTCGGACATGACGGTGGCGGGCCAATCTAGTCTCGGGGTCGTGGGGACGACCCTATAGTCGTCGGACATGTCGGCGGCTGGCCAACTTTGGCCCGGGGTCGTGGGGACGACTCTATAGTCGTCGGAAATGTCGGTGGCTGGCCAACCTGGACTCGGGGTCGTGGGGACGACCCTATAGTCGTCGGAGAAGACGGCGGCTGGACATCTTTGGCCCGGGGTCGTGGGGACGACCCTATAGTCGTCGGACATGTTGGCGGCTTGTCAGCCTAGACCCGGGGTGGTGGGTACGACCCTATAGTCGTCGGACAAGTCGGCGGCTGGCCAACCTAGACCCGGGGTCGTGGGGACGACCCTATTGTCGTCGGACATGACGGTGGCGGGCCAATCTATTCCCGGGGTCGTGGGGACGACCCTATAGTCGTCGAACAATTCGGCGGCGGGCCAAGCTTGTCCCGGGGTCGTGGGGACGACCCTATAATCGTCGGACATGACGGTGGCGGGCCAATCTAGTCCCGGGGTCGTGGGGACGACCCTATAGTCGTCGGACAAGACGGCGGCTGGACATCTTTGGCCCGGGGTCGTGGGGACGACCCTATAGTCGTCGGAAATGTTGGCGGCTTGTCAGCCTAGTCCCAGGGTCGTGGGTACGACCCTATAGTCGTCGGACAAGTCGGCGGCGGGCCAACCTTGTCCCGGGGTCGTGGGGACGACCCTATAGTCGTCGGATATGTCGGCGGCTGGCCTTTGGCCCGGTGTCGTGGGGACGACTCTATAGTCGTCGGAAATGTCGGCGGCTGGCCAACCTGGACCCGGGGTCGTGGGGACGACCCTATTGTCGTCGGACATGACGGTGGCGGGCCAATCTAGTCTCGCGGTCGTGGGGACGACCCTATAATCGTCGGACATGACGGTGGCGGGCCAATCTAGTCCCGGGGTCGTGGGGATGACCCTATAGTCGTCGGACATGTCGGCGGCTGGTCAACTTTGGCCCGTGGTCGTGGGGACGACCCTATAGTCGTCGGACAAGACGGTGGCGGACCAATCTAGTCCCGGGGTCGTGGGGACAACCCTAAAGCCGTCGGACATGTCGGCGGCTGGCCAACTTTGGCCCGTGGTCGTGGGGACGATCCAATAGTCGTCGGACATGTCGGCGGCTGGCCAACTTTGGCCCGTGGTTGTGGGGACGACCCTATAGTCGTTGGACATGACGGTGGCGGGCCAATCTAGTCCCGGGGTCGTGGGGACGACCCTACAGTCTTCGGACATTTCGGCGGCTTGCCAACTTTGGCCCGGGGTCGTGGGGACGACCCTATAATCGTCGGACATTACGGCGGCAAGCCAACTTTGGCCCGGTGTCGTGGGGACGACCCAATAGTCGTCGGACATGTCGGCGGCTGGCCAACTTTGGCCCGTGGTCGTGGGGACGATCCGATAGTCGTCGGACAAGTCGGCGGCGGGCCAACCTAGTCCCGGGGTCGTGGGGACGACCCTATTGTCGTCGGACATGACGGTGGCGGGCCAATCTAGTCCCGGGGTCGTGGGGACGACCCTATAGTCGTCAGACATGTGGGTGGCGAGCCAACCTAGTCCCGGGGTCGTGGGGACGACCCTATAGTCGTCGGACAAGTCGGCGACGGGCCAACCTAGACCCGGGGTCGTGGGGATGACCCTATAGTCGTCGGACATGACGGTGGCGGGCCAGTCTAGTCCCGGGTCGTGGGGACGACCCTATAGTCGTCGGACATGTCGGCGGCTGGCCAACTTTGGCCCGGAGTCGTGGGGACGACCCTATAGTCGTCGGAAATGACGGTGGCGGGCCAATCTACTCCCGGGGTCGTGGGGACGACCGTATAGTCGTCGGACATATCAGCGGCTGGCCAACTTTGGCCCGGGGTCGTGGGGACGACTCTATAGTCGCCGGACATGTCGGCGGCTGGCCAATCTAGTCCCGGGGTCGTGGGGACGACCCTATAGTCTTCGGACATGTCGGCGGCTGGCCAACTTTGGCCCGTGGTCGTGGGGACGACCCTATAGTCGTCGGACATAACGGTGGCGGGCCAATCTAGTCCCGGGGTCGTGGGGACGACCCTATAGTCGTCGGACAAGTCGGCGGCGGGCCTACCTAGTCCCGGGGTCGTGGGGACGACCCTATAATCGTCGGACAAGCCGGCGGCAGGCCAACTTTGGCCCGTGGTCGTGGGGACGACCCTATAGTCGTCGGACAAGTCGGCGGCTGTCCAACTTTGGCCCGGGGTCGTGGGGACGACCCTATAGTCGTCGGACATGTCGGCGGCTGGCCAACCTAGTCCCGGGGTCGTGGGGACGACCCTATAGTCGTCGGACATTTCGGCGGCTTGCCAACTTTGGCCCGGGGTCGTGGGGACGACCCTATAGTCGTCGGACATGTCGGCGGCTGGCCAATCTAGTCCCGGGGTCGTGGGGACGACCCTATAGTCGTCGGACATGTCGGCGGCTGGCCAACTTTGGACCGGTGTCGTGGGGACGACTCTATAGTCGTCGGAATTGTCGGCGGCTGGCCAACCTGGACCCCGAGTCGTGGGGCCGACCCTATTGTCGTCGGACATGACGGTGGCGGGCCAATCTAGTCTCGGGGTCGTGGGGACGACCCTATAGTCGTCGGACATGTCGGCGGCGGGCCAATCTAGTCTCGGGGTCGTGGGGACGACCCTATAGTCGTCGGACATGCCGACGGCTGGCCAACTTTGGCCCGTGGTTGTGGGGACGACCCTATAGTCGTTGGACATGACGGTGGCGGGCCAACCTGGACCCGGGGTCGTGGGGACGACCCTATAGTCGGCGGACTTGACGGTGTCGGGCCAATCTAGTCCCGGGGTTGTGGGGACGACCCTATAGTCGTCGGACATGTCGGCGGCTGGCCAACTTTGGCCCGGGGTCGTGGGGACGACGCTATTGTCGTCGGACAAGTGGGCGGTGAGCCAACCTAGTCCAGGGGTCGTGGGGACGACCCTATAGTCGTCGGACATGTCGGCGGCTGGCCAACTTTGGCCCGTGGTCGTGGGGACGATCCGAGAGTCGTCGGACATGACGGTGGCGGGCCAATCTAGTCCCGGGGTCGTGGGGACGACCCTATAATCGTCGGACAAGTCGGCAGCTTGCCAACTTTGGCCCGGGGTCGTGGGGACGACCCTATAGTCGTCGGACAAGTCGGCGGCGAGCCAACGTAGTCCCGCGGTCGTGGGGACGACCCTTTAGTCGTCGGACAAGTCAGCGGCTGGCCATGTTTGCCCTGTGGTCGTGGGGACGACCCTATAGTCGTCGGATATGTCGGCGGCTGGCCAACTTTGGCCCGTGGTCGTGGGGACGAACCTATAGTCGTCGGACAAGTCGGCGGCGGGCCAACCTAGTCCCGGTGTCGTGGGGACGACCCTATAATCGTCGGACAAGTCGGCAGCTTGCCAACTTTGGCCCGGGGTCGTGGGGACGACCCTATAATCGTCGGATATGACGGTCACGGGCCAATCTAGTCCCGGGGTCGTGGGGACGACCCTATAGTCGTCGGACATGTCGGCGGCTGGCCAACTTTGGCCCGTGGTCGTGGGGACGATCCGAGAGTCGTCGGACATGACGGTGGCGGGCCAATCTAGTCCCGGGGTCGTGGGGACGACCCTATAATCGTCGGACAAGTCGGCAGCTTGCCAACTTTGGTCCGTGGTCGTGGGGACGGCCCTATAGTCGTCGGATATGTCGGCGGCTGGTCAACTTTGGCCCGTGGTCGTGGGGACGACCCTATAGTCGTCGGAAATGACGGTGGCGGGCCAACCTAGTCCCGGGGTCGTGGGGACGACCCTATAGTCGTCGGACAAGTCGGCAGCTTGCCAACTTTGGCACGGAGTCGTGGGGACGACCCTACAGTCGTCGGACAAGTCGGCGGCGAGCCAATCTAGTCCCGCGGTCGTGGGGACGACCCTATAGTCGTCGGACAAGTCAGCGGCGGGCCAACCTAGTCCCGGGGTCGTGGGGACGACCCTATAGTCGTCGGATATGTCGGCGGCTGGTCAACTTTGGCCCGTGGTCGTGGGGACGACCCTATAGTCGTCGGAAATGACGGTGGCGGGCCAACTTTGGCCCGTGGTCGTGGGGACGATCCGAGAGTCGTCGCACATGACGGTGGCGGGCCAATCTAGTCCCGGGGTCGTGGGGACGAGCCTATAATCGTCGGACAAGTCGGCAGCTTGCCAACTTTGGTCCGTGGTCGTGGGGACGGCCCTATAGTCGTCGGATATGTCGGCGGCTGGTCAACTTTGGCCCGTGGTCGTGGGGACGACCCTATAGTCGTCGGAAATGTCGGCGGCTGGCCAACTTTGGCCCGTGGTTGTGGGGACGACCCTATAGTCGTTGGACATGACGGTGGCGGGCTAATCTAGTCCCGGGTTCGTAGGGACGACCCTATAGTTGTTGGACATGACGGTGGCGGGCTAATCTAGTCCCGGGTTCGTAGGGACGACCCTATAGTCGTCGGACATGTTGGCGATTGGCCAACATTGGCCCGGGGTCGTCGGGACGACCCTATAGTCGTCGGACATGTCGGCGGCTCACCAACCTAGTCCCGGGGTCGTGGGGACGACCCTATTGTCGTCGGACATGGCGGTGGCGGGCCAATCTAGTCCCGTGGTCGTGGGGACGACCCTATAGTCTTCGGACATGACGGTAGCGGGCCAATCTAGACCCGAGGTCCTGGGGACGACCCTATAGTAGTCGGACATGTCGGCGGCTGTCCAACTTTGGCCCGGAGTCGTGGGGACGACTCTATAGTCGTCAGACATGTCGGCGGCTGGCCAACCTAGACCCGGGGTCGTGGGGACGACCCTATAGTTGTTGGACATGACGGTGGCGGGCTAATCTAGTCCCGGGTTCGTAGGGACGACCCTATAGTCGTCGGACATGTTGGCGATTGGCCAACATTGGCCCGGGGTCGTCGGGACGACCCTATAGTCGTCGGACATGTCGGCGGCTCACCAACCTAGTCCCGGGGTCGTGGGGACGACCCTATTGTCGTCGGACATGGCGGTGGCGGGCCAATCTAGTCCCGTGGTCGTGGGGACGACCCTATAGTCTTCGGACATGACGGTAGCGGGCCAATCTAGACCCGAGGTCCTGGGGACGACCCTACAGTCGTCGGACAAGTCGGCGGCGGGCCAAGCTTGTCCCGGGGTCGTGGGGACGACCCTATAATCGTCGGACATGACGGTGGCGGGCCAATCTAGTCCCGGGGTCGTGGGGACGACCCTATAATCGTTGGACATGACGGTGGCGGGCCAATCTAGTCCCGGGGTCGTAGGGACGACCCTATAGTCGTCGGACATGTCGGCGGCTGGCCAGCTTTGGCCCGTGGTTGTGGGGACGACCCTATAGTCGTTGGACATGACGGTGGTGGGCCAATCTAGTCCCGGGGTCGTGGGGACGACCCTGTAATCGTCGGACATGACGGTGGCGGGCCAATCTAGTCCCGGGGTCGTGGGGACGACCCTATAATCGTTGGACATGACGGTGGCGGGCCAATCTAGTCTCGCGGTCGTGGGGACGACCCTATAATCGTCGGACATGACGGTGGCGGGCCAATCTAGTCCCGGGGTCGTGGGGACGACCCTATAGTCGTCGGACATGTCGGCGGCTGGCCAACTTTGGCCCGGTGTCGTGGGGACGACCCTATAGTCGTCGGACATTTCGGCGGCATGCCAACTTTGGCCCGTGGTCGTGGGGACGATCCAATAGTCGTCGGACATGTCGGCGGCTGGCCAACTTTGGCGCGTGGTCGTGGGGACGATCCGATTGTCGTCGGACATGTCGGCGGCTGGCCAACCTAGACCCGGGGTCGTGGGGACGACCCTATTGTCGTCGGACATGGCGGTGGCGGGCCAATCTAGTCCCGTGGTCGTGGGGACGACCCTATAGTCTTCGGACATGACGGTAGCAGGCCAATCTAGACCCGAGGTCCTGGGGACGACCCTATAGTAGTCGGACATGTCGGCGGCTGTCCAACTTTGGCCCGGTGTCGTGGGGACGACTCTATAGTCGTCGGACATGTCGGCGGCTGGCCAACCTAGACCCGGGGTCGTGGGGACGACCCTATTGTCGTCGGACATGACGGTAGCAGGCCAATCTAGACACGAGGTCCTGGGGACGACCCTATAGTAGTCGGACATGTCGGCGGCTGTCCAACTTTGGCCCGGTGTCGTGGGGACGACCCTATAGTCGTCGGAAATGTCGGCGGCTGGCCAACCTGGACCCGGGGTCGTGGGGACGACCCTATTGTCGTCGGACATGACGGTGGCGGGCCAATCTAGTCTCGCGGTCGTGGGGACGACCCTATAATCGTCGGACATGTCGGCGGCTGGCCAACCTAGACCCGGGGTCGTGGGGACGACCCTATAGTCGTCGGACATTTCGGCGGCTTGCCAACTTTGGCCCGGGGTCGTGGGGACGACCCTATAGTCGTCGGAAATGTCGGCGGCTGGCCAACCTGGACCCGGGGTCGTGGGGACGACCCTATTGTCGTCGGACATGACGGTGGCGGGCCAATCTAGTCTCGCGATCGTGGGGACGACCCTATAATCGTCGGACATGACGGTGGCGGGCCAATCTAGTCCCGGGGTCGTGGGGACGACCCTATAGTCGTCGGACATGTCGGCGGCTGGCCAACTTTGGCCCGTGGTCGTGGGAACGACCCTATAGTCGTTGGGCATGTCAGCGGCTGACCGGTGTCGTGGGGACGCCTCTATAGTCGTCGAACATGTCGGCGGCTGGCCAACCTAGACCCGGGGTCGTGGGGACGACCATATAGTCATCGGACATGTCGGCGGCTGGCCAACTTTGGCCCGTGGTCGTGGGGCGACCCAATAGTCGTTGGACATGTCGGCGGCTGGCCAACTTTGGCTCGTGGTCGTGGGGACGACCCTATGGTCGTTGGGCATGTCAGCGGCTGACCGGTGTCGTGGGGACGCCTCTATAGTCGTCGAACATGTCGGCGGCTGGCCAACCTAGACCCGGGGTCGTGGGGACGACCCTATAGTCATCGGACATGTCGGCGGCTGGCCAACTTTGGCCCGTGGTCGTGGGGACGATCCGATAGTCGTCGGACAAGTCGGCGGCGAGCCAACCTAGTCCGGGGGTCGTGGGGACGACCTTATAGTCGTCGGACATGACGGTCGCGGGCCAATCTAGTCCCGGGGTCGTGGGGACGACCCTATAGTCGTCGGACTTGACGGTGGCGGGCCAATCTAGTCCCGGGGTCGTGGGTACGACCGTATAGTCGTCGGACAAGTCGGCGGCTGTCCAACTTTGGCCCGGGGCCGTGGGAACGACCCTATAGTCGTCGGACATGACGGTGGCGGGCCAATATAGTGCTGGGGTCGTGGGGACGACCCTATAGTCGTCGGACAAGTCGGCGGCGAGCCAACCTAGTCCGGGGGTCGTGGGGACGACCTTATAGTCGTCGGACATGACGGTCGCGGGCCAATCTAGTCCCGGGGTCGTGGGGACGACCCTATAGTCGTCGGACAAGTCGGCGGCGGGCCAAGCTTGTCCCGGGGTCGTGGGGACGACCCTATAATCGTCGGACATGACGGTGGCGGGCCAATCTAGTCCCGGGGTCGTGGGGACGACCCTATAATCGTTGGACATGACGGTGGCGGGCCAATCTAGTCCCGGGGTCGTAGGGACGACCCTATAGTCGTCGGCCATGTCGGCGATTGGCCAACATTGGCCCGGGGTCGTCGGGACGACCCTATAGTCGTCGGACATGTCGGCGGCTGGCCAACCTAGTCCCGGGGTCGTGGGGACGACCCTATAGTCGTCGGACATTTCGGCGGCTTGCCAACTTTGGCCCGGGGTCGTGGGGACGACCCTATAGTCGTCGGAAATGTCGGCGGCTGGCCAACCTGGACCCGGGGTCGTGGGGACGACCCTATTGTCGTCGGACATGACGGTGGCGGGCCAATCTAGTCTCGCGGTCGTGGGGACGACCCTATAATCGTCGGACATGACGGTGGCGGGCCAATCTAGTCCCGGGGTCGTGGGGACGACCCTATAGTCGTCGGACATGTCGGCGGCTGGCCAACTTTGGCCCGGTGTCGTGGGGACGACCCTATAGTCGTCGGACATTTCGGCGGCATGCCAACTTTGGCCCGTGGTCGTGGGGACGACCCTATAGTTGTTGGACATGACGGTGGCGGGCTAATCTAGGCCCGGGGTCGTAGGGACGACCCTATAGTCGTCGGACATGTTGGCGATTGGCCAACATTGGCCCGGGGTCGTCGGGACGACCCTATAGTCGTCGGACATGTCGGCGGCTGGCCAACCTAGTCCCGGGGTCGTGGGGACGACCCTATAGTCGTCGGACATTTCGGCGGCTTGCCAACTTTGGCCCGGGGTCGTGGGGACGACCCTATAGTCGTCGGACATGTCGGCGGCTGGCCAACTTTGGCCCGTGGTTGTGGGGACGACCCTATTGTCGTTGGACATGACGGTGGCGGGCCAATCTAGTCCCGGGGTCGTGGGGACGACCCTATAGTCGTCGGACATTTCGGCGGCTTGCCAACTTTGGCCCGGGGTCGTGGGTACGACCCTATAGTCGTCGGAAATGTCGGCGGCTGGCCAACCTGGACCCGGGGTCGTGGGGACGACCCTATTGTCGTCGGACATGACGGTGGCGGGCCAATCTAGTCTCGCGGTCGTGGGGACGACCCTATAATCGTCGGACATGACGGTGGCGGGCCAATCTAGTCCCGGGGTCGTGGGGACGACCCTATAGTCGTCGGACATGTCGGCGGCTGGCCAACTTTGGCCCGGTGTCGTGGGGACGACCCTATAGTCGTCGGACATTTCGGCGGCTGGCCAACCTAGTCCCGTGGTCGTGGGGACGACCCTATAGTCTTCGGACATGACGGTAGCAGGCCAATCTAGACCCGAGGTCCTGGGGACGACCCTATTGTAGTCGGACATGTCGGCGGCTGTCCAACTTTGGCCCGGTGTCGTGGGGACGACTCTATAGTCGTCGGACATGTCGGGCGGCTGGCCAACCTAGACCCGGGGTCGTGGGGACGACCCTATTGTCGTCGGACATGACGGTGGCGGGCCAATCTAGGCCCGGGGTCGTGGGGACGACCCTATAGTCGTCGGACAAGTCGGCGGCGGGCCAAGCTTGTCCCGGGGTCGTGGGGACGATCCTATAATCGTCGGACATGACGATGGCGGGCCAATCTAGTCCCGGGGTCGTGGGGACGACCCTATAATCGTTGGACATGACGGTGGCGGGCCAATCTAGTCCCGGGGTCGTAGGGACGACCCTATAGTCGTCGGGCAAGACGGCGGCGGGCCAAGCTTGTCCCGGGGTCGTGGGGACGACCCTATAATCGTCGGACATGTCGGCGGCTGGCCAACCTAGACCCGGGGTCGTGGGGACGACCCTATTGTCGTCGGACATGACGGTGGCGGGCCAATCTAGTCCCGGTGTCGTGGGGACGACCCTATAGTCGTCGGACATGTCGGCGGCTGGCCAACCTAGACCCGGGGTCGTGGGGACGATCCGATTGTCGTCGGACATGTCGGCGGCTGTCCAACTTTGGCACCGTGGTCGTGGGGACGATCCAATAGTCGTCAGACATGTCGGCGGCTGGCCAACCTGGACCCGGGGTCGTGGGGACGACCCTATTGTCGTCGGACATGACGGTGGCGGGCCAATCCAGTCTCGCGGTCGTGGGGACGACCCTATAATCGTCGGACATGACGGTGGCGGGCCAATCTAGTCCCGGGGTCGTGGGGACGACCCTATAGTCGTCGGACATGTCGGCGGCTGGCCAACATTGGTGCGTGGTCGTGGGGACGATCCGATTATCGTCGGACATGTCGGCGGCTGGCCAACTTTGGCCCGTGGTCGTGGGGACGATCCAATAGTCGTCGGACATGTCGGCGGCTGGCCAACTTTGGCGCGTGGTCGTGGGGACGATCCGATTGTCGTCGGACATGTCGGCGGCTGGCCAACCTAGACCCGGGGTCGTGGGGACGACCCTATTGTCGTCGGACATGGCGGTGGCGGGCCAATCTATTCCCGTGGTCGTGGGGACGACCCTATAGTCTTCGGACATGACGGTAGCGGGCCAATCTAGACCCGAGGTCCTGGGGACGACCCTATAGTAGTCGGACATGTCGGCGGCTGTCCAACTTTGGCCCGGTGTCGTGGGGACGACTCTATAGTCGTCGGACATGTCGGCGGCTGGCCAACCTAGACCCGGGGTCGTGGGGACGACCCTATTGTCGTCGGACATGACGGTGGCGGGCCAATCTAGTCCCGGGGTCGTGGGGACGACCCTATAGTCGTCGGACAAGTCGGCGGCGGGCCAAGCTTGTCCCGGGGTCCTGGGGACGACCCTATAAACGTCGGACATGACGGTGGCGGGCCAATCTAGTCCCGGGGTCGTGGGGACGACCCTATAATCGTTGGACATGACGGTGGCGGGCCAATCTAGTCCCGGGGTCGTAGGGACGACCCTATAGTCGTCGGCCATGTTGGCGATTGGCCAACATTGGCCCGGGGTCGTCGGGACGACCCTATAGTCGTCGGACATGTCGGCGGCTGGCCAATCTAGTCCCGGGGTCGTGGGGACGACCCTATAATCGTTGGACATGACGGTGGCGGGCCAATCTAGTCCCGGGGTCGTAGGGACGACCCTATAGTCGTCGGCCATGTTGGCGATTGGCCAACATTGGCCCGGGGTTGTCGGGACGACCCTATAATCGTTGGACAAGACGGCGGCTGGACATCTTTGGCCCGGGGTCGTGGGGACGACCCTATAGTCGTCGGACATGTTGGCGGCTTGTCAGCCTAGTCCCAGGGTCGTGGGTACGACCCTATAGTCGTCGGACATGTCGGCGGCTGGCCAACCTAGTCCCGGGGTCGTGGGGACGACCCTATAGTCGTCGGACATTTCGGCGGCTTGCCAACTTTGGCCCGGGGTCGTGGGGACGACCCTATATTCGTCGGACATGTCGGCGGCTGGCCAACTTTGGCCCGTGGTTGTGGGGACGACCCTATAATCGTCGGACATGACGGTGGCGGGCCAATCTAGTCCCGGGGTCGTGGGGACGACCCTATAGTCGCCGGACATGTCGGCGGCTGGCCAACTTTGGCCCGGTGTCGTGGAGACGACCCTATAGTCGTCGGACATTTCGGCGGCATGCCAACTTTGGCCCGTGGTCGTGGGGACGACCCTATAGTTGTTGGACATGACGGTGTCGGGCTAATCTAGTCCCGGGGTCGTAGGGACGACCCTATAGTCGTTGGACATGTCGGCGATTGGCCAACATTGGCCCGGGGTGGTGGGGACGACCCTATAGTCGTCGGACATGTCGGCGGCTGGCCAACTTTGGCCCGTGGTTGTGGGGACGACCCTATAGTCGTTGGACATGACGGTGGCGGGCCAATATAGTCCCGGGGTCGTGGGGACGACCCTATAGTCGTCGGACATGTCGGCGGCTGGCCAACTTTGGCCCGGTGTCGTGGGGACGACTCTATAGTCGTCGGAAATGTCGGCGGCTGGCCAACCTGGACCCGGGGTCGTGGGGACGACCCTATTGTCGTCGGACATGACGGTGGCGGGCCAATCTAGTCCCGGGGTCGTGGGGACGACCCTACAGTTTTCGGACATTTCGGCGGCTTGCCAACTTTGGCCCGGGGTCGTGGGGACGACCCTATAATCGTCGGACATTTCGGCGGCATGCCAACTTTGGCCCGTGGTCGTGGGGACGACCCTATAGTCGTTGGACATGACGGTGGCGGGCCAATCTAGTCCCGAGGTCCTGGGGACGACCCTATAATCGTCGGACATGTCGGCGGCTGGCCAACTTTGGCCCGGTGTCGTGGGGACGACCCTATAGTCGTCGGACATGTCGGCGGCTGGTCAACTTTGGCGCGTGGTCGTGGGGACGATCCGATTGTCGTCGGACATGTCGGCGGCTGGCCAACCTAGACCCGGGGTCGTGGGGACGACCCTATTGTCGTCGGACATGGCGGTGGCGGGCCAATCTAGTCCCGTGGTCGTGGGGACGACCCTATAGTCTTCGGACATGACGGTAGCGGGCCAATCTAGACCCGAGGTCCTGGGGACGACCCTATAGTAGTCGAACATGTCGGCGGCTGTCCAACATTGGCCCGGTGTCGTGGGGACGACTCTATAGTCGTCGGACATGTCGGCGGCTGGCCAACCTAGTCCCGGGGTCGTGGGGACGACCCTATAGTCGTCGGACATTTCGGCGGCTTGCCAATTTTGGCCCGGGGTCGTGGGGACGACCCTATAGTCGTCGGACATGTCGGCGGCTGGCCAACTTTGGCCCGTGGTCGTGGGGACGATCCAATAGTCGTCGGACATGTCGGCGGCTGGCCAACTTTGGCCCGTGGTTGTGGGAACGACCCTATAGTCGTTGGACATGTCGGCGGCTGGCCAACTTTGGCCCGGTGTCGTGGGGACGACTCTATAGTCGTCGGAAATGTCGGTGGCGGGCCAATCTAGTCTCGCGGTCGTGGGGACGACCCTATAATCGTCGGACATGACGGTGGCGGGCCAATCTAGTCCCGGGGTCGTGGGGACGACCCTATAGTCGTCGGACATGTCGGCGGCTGGCCAACTTTGGCCCGGTGTCGTGGGGACGACTCTATAGTCGTCGGAAATGTCGGCGGCTGGCCAACCTGGACCCGGGGTCGTGGGGACGACCCTATTGTCGTCGGACATGTCGGCGGCTGGTCAACTTTGGCCCGTGGTCGTGGGGACGACCCTATAGTCGTCGGACAAGACGGTGGCGGACCAATCTAGTCCCGGGGTCGTGGGGACGACCCTATAGTCGTCGGACATGTCGGCGGCTGGCCAACTTTGGCCCGTGGTCGTGGGGACGATCCAATAGTCGTCGGACATGTCGGCGGCTGGCCAACTTTGGCCCGCGGTTGTGGGAACGACCCTATAGTCGTTGGACATGACGGTGGCGGGCCAATCTAGTCCCGGGGTCGTGGGGACGACCCTACAGTCTTCGGACATTTCGGCGGCTTGCCAACTTTGGCCCGGGGTCGTGGGGACGACCCTATAATCGTCGGACATTTCGGCGGATTGCCAACTTTGGCCCGTGGTTGTGGGGACGACCCTATAGTCGTTGGACATGACGGTGGCGGGCCAATCTAGTCCCGGGGTCGTGGGGACGACCCTATAGTCGTCGGACATGTCGGCGGCTGGCCAACTTTGGCGCGTGGTCGTGGGGACGACCCTATAGTCGTCGGACATGTCGGCGGCTGGCCAACTTTGGCCCGGTGTCGTGGGGACGACCCTATAGTCGTCGGACATGTCGGCGGCTAGCCAACTTTGGCGCGTGGTCGTGGGGACGATCCGATTGTCGTCGGACATGTCGGCGGCTGGCCAACCTAGACCCGGGGTCGTGGGGACGACCCTATTGTCGTCGGACATGCCGGTGGCGGGCCAATCTAGTCCCGTGGTCGTGGGGACGACCCTATAGTCTTCGGACATGACGGTAGCGGGCCAATCTAGTCCCGAGGTCCTGGGGACGACCCTATAGTCGTCGGACAAGTCGGCGGCTGGCCAAACTAGACCCGGGGTCGTGGGGACGACCCTATTGTCGTCGGACATGACGGTGGCGGGCCAATCTAGTCCCGGGGTCGTGGGGACGACCCTATAGTCGTCGGACATGTCGGCGGCGGGCCAACCTTGTCCCGGGGTCGTGGGGACGACCCTATAGTCGTCGGACATGTCGGCGGCTGGCCAACTTTGGCCCGGTGTCGTGGGGACGACCCTATAGTCGTCGGACATGTTGGCGGCTTGTCAGCCTAGTCCCAGGGTCGTGGGTACGACCCTATAGTCGTCGGACAAGTCGGCGGCTGGCCAACCTAGACCCGGGGTCGTGGGGACGACCCTATTGTCGTCGGACATGACGGTGGCGGGCCAATCTAGTCCCGGGGTCGTGGGGACGACCCTATAGTCGTCGAACAATTCGGCGGCGGGCCAAGCTTGCCCCGGGGTCGTGGGGACGACCCTATAATCGTCGGACATGACGGTGGCGGGCCAATCTAGTCCCGGGGTCGTGGGGACGACCCTATAGTCGTCGGACATGTCGGCGGCTGGCCAACTTTGGCCCGGTGTCGTGGGGACGACTCTATAGTCGTCGGAAATGTCGGCGGCTGGCCAACCTGGACCCGGGGTCGTGGGGACGACCCTATTGTCGTCGGACATGACGGTGGCGGGCCAATCTAGTCTCGGGGTCGTGGGGACGACCCTATAGTCGTCGGACATGTCGGCGGCTGGCCAACTTTGGCCCGGGGTCGTGGGGACGACTCTATAGTCGTCGGAAATGCCGGCGGCTGGCCAACCTGGACTCGGGGTCGTGGGGACGACCCTATAGTCGTCGGACAAGACGGCGGCTGGACATCTTTGGCCCGGGGTCGTGGGGACGACCCTATAGTCGTGGGACATGTTGGCGGCTTGTCAGCGTAGTCCCGGGGTGGTGGGTACGACCCTATAGTCGTCGGACAAGTCGGCGGCGGGCCAACCTTGTCCCGGGGTCGTGGGGACGACCCTATAGTCGTCGGACATGTCGGCGGCTGGCCAACTTTGGCCCGGTGTCGTGGGGACGACTCTATAGTCGTCGGAAATGTCGGCGGCTGGCCAACCTGGACCCGGGGTCGTGGGGACGACCCTATTGTCGTCGGACATGACGGTGGCGGGCCAATCTAGTCTCGCGGTCGTGGGGACGACCCTATAATCGTCGGACATGACGGTGGCGGGCCAATCTAGTCCCGGGGACGTGGGGACGACCCTATAGTCGTCGAACAATTCGGCGGCGGGCCAAGCTTGTCCCGGGGTCGTGGGGACGACTCTATAGTCGTCCGAAATGTTGGCGGCTGGCCAACCTGGACTCGGGGTCGTGGGGACGACCCTATAGTCGTCGGACAAGACGGCGGCTGGACGTCATTGGCCCGGGGTCGTGGGGACGACCCTATAGTCGTCGGACAAGACGGCGGCTGGACATCTTTGGCCCGGGGTCGTGGAGACGACCCTATAGTCGTCGGACATGTTGGCGGCTTGTCAGCCTAGTCCCGGGGTCGTGGGTACGACCCTATAGTCGTCGGACAAGTCGGCGGCTGGCCAACCTAGACCCGGGGTCGTGGGGACGACCCTATTGTCGTCGGACATGACGGTGGCGGGCCAATCTAGTCCCGGGGTCGTGGGGACGACCCTAAAGTCGTCGAACAATTCGGCGGCGGGCCAAGCTTGTCCCGGGGTCGTGGGGACGACCCTATAATCGTCGGACATGACGGTGGCGGGCCAATCTAGTCCCGGGGTCGTGGGGACGACCCTATAGTCGTCGGACATGTCGGCGGCTGGCCAACTTTGGCCCGGTGTCGTGGGGACGACTCTATAGTCGTCGGAAATGTCGGCGGCTGGCCAACCTGGACCCGGGGTCGTGGGGACGATCCGATTGTCGTCGGACATGTCGGCGGCTGGCCAACCTAGACCCGGGGTCGTGGGGACGACCCTATTGTCGTCGGACATGTCGGCGGCTGGTCAACTTTGGCCCGGGGTCGTGGGGTCGACCCTATAGTCGTCGGACAAGACGGTGGCGGACCAATCTAGTCCCGGGGTCGTGGGGACGACCCTATTGTCGTCGGACATGACGGTGGCGGGCC
This sequence comes from Andrena praecox, assembly GCA_963932275.1. Taxonomy (NCBI): domain Eukaryota; kingdom Metazoa; phylum Arthropoda; class Insecta; order Hymenoptera; family Andrenidae; genus Andrena; species Andrena praecox. The sequence goes on along the minus strand of CAWVQO010000024.1, from coordinate 1,418,807 downwards.
AATCTAGTCTCGGGGTCGTGGGGACGACTCGATAGTCGTCGGAAATGTCGGCGGCTGGCCAACCTGGACCCGGGGTCGTGGGGACGACCCTATTGTCGTCGGACATGACGGTGGCGGGCCAATCTAGTCTCGCGGTCGTGGGGACGACCCTATATTCGTCGGACATGACGGTGGCGGGCCAATCTAGTCCCGGGGTCGTGGGGACGACCCTATAGTCGTCGGACAAGACGGCGGCTGGACATCTTTGGCCCGGGGTCGTGGGGACGACCCTATAGTCGTCGGACATGACGGTGGCGGGCCAATCTAGTCCCGGGGTCGTGGGGACGACCCTACAGTCGTCGGACATGTCGGCGGCATGCCAACTTTGGGCCGTGGTCGTGGGGACGACCCTATAGTCGTTGGACATGACGGTGGCGGGCCAATCTAGTCCCGGGGTCGTAGGGACGACCCTATAGTCGTCGGACATGTCGGCGATTGGCCAACATTGGCCCGGGGTCGTGGGGACGACCCTATAGTCGTCGGACATGTCGGCGGCTGGCCAACCTAGTCCCGAGGTCGTGGGGACGACCCCATAGTCGTCGGACATGTCGGCGGCTGGCCAACTTTGGCCCGTGGTTGTGGGGACGACCCTATAGTCGTCGGACATGTCGGCGGCTGGCCAACTTTGGCCCGGTGTCGTGGGGACGACTCTATAGTCGTCGGAAATGTCGGTGGCGGGCCAATCTAGTCTCGCGGTCGTGGGGACGACCCTATAATCGTCGGACATGACGGTGGCGGGCCAATCTAGTCCCGGGGTCGTGGGGACGACCCTATAGTCGTCGGACATGTCGGCGGCTGGCCAACTTTGGCCCGGTGTCGTGGGGACGACTCTATAGTCGTCGGAAATGTCGGCGGCTGGCCAACCTGGATCCGGGGTCGTGGGGACGACCCTATTGTCGTCGGACATGACGGTGGCGGGCCAATCTAGTCTCGGGGTCGTGGGGACGACCCTATAGTCGTCGGACATGTCGGCGGCTGGCCAACTTTGGCCCGGGGTCGTGGGGACGACCCTATAGTCGTCGGACATGTCGGCGGCTGGCCAACTTTGGCCCGGGGTCGTGGGGACGATCCAATAGTCGTCGGACATGTCGGCGGCTGGCCAACTTTGGCCCGTGGTTGTGGGAACGACCCTATAGTCGTTGGACATGACGGTGGCGGGCCAATCTAGTCCCGGGGTCGTGGGGACGACCCTACAGTCGTCGGACATGTCGGCGGCATGCCAACTTTGGGCCGTGGTCGTGGGGACGACCCTATAGTCGTTGGACATGACGGTGGCGGGCCAATCTAGTCCCGGGGTCGTAGGGACGACCCTATAGTCGTCGGACATGTCGGCGATTGGCCAACATTGGCCCGGGGTCGTGGGGACGACCCTATAGTCGTCGGACATGTCGGCGGCTGGCCAACCTAGTCCCGAGGTCGTGGGGACGACCCCATAGTCGTCGGACATGTCGGCGGCTGGCCAACTTTGGCCCGTGGTTGTGGGGACGACCCTATATTCGTCGGACATGTCGGCGGCTGGCCAACTTTGGCCCGGTGTCGTGGGGACGACTCTATAGTCGTCGCAAATGTCGGTGGCGGGCCAATCTAGTCTCGCGGTCGTGGGGACGACCCTATAATCGTCGGACATGACGGTGGCGGGCCAATCTAGTCCCGGGGTCGTGGGGACGACCCTATAGTCGTCGGACATGTCGGCGGCTGGCCAACTTTGGCCCGGTGTCGTGGGGACGACTCTATAGTCGTCGGAAATGTCGGCGGCTGGCCAACCTGGATCCGGGGTCGTGGGGACGACCCTATTGTCGTCGGACATGACGGTGGCGGGCCAATCTAGTCTCGGGGTCGTGGGGACGACCCTATAGTCGTCGGACATGTCGGCGGCTGGCCAACTTTGGCCCGGGGTCGTGGGGACGACCCTATAGTCGTCGGACATGTCGGCGGCTGGCCAACTGTGGCGCGTGGTCGTGGGGACGATCCGATTGTCGTCGGACATGTCGGCGGCTGGCCAACCTAGACCCGGTGTCGTGGGGACGACCCTATTGTCGTCGGACATGTCGGCGGCATGCCAACTTTGGCCCGTGGTCGTGGGGACGACCCTATAGTCGTTGGACATGACGGTGGCGGGCCAATCTAGTCCGGGGTCGTAGGGACGACCCTATAGTCGTCGGACATGTCGGCGATTGGACAACATTGGCCCGGGGTCGTGGGGACGACCCTATAGTCGTCGGACATGTCGGCGGCTGGCCAACCTAGTCCCGAGGTCGTGGGGACGACCCTATAGTCGTCGGACATGTCGGCGGCTGGCCAACTTTGGCCCGGTGTCGTGGGGACGACTCTATAGTCGTCGGAAATGTCGGTGGCGGGCCAATCTAGTCTCGCGGTCGTGGGGACGACCCTATAATCGTCGGACATGACGGTGGCGGGCCAATCTATTCCCGGGGTCGTGGGGACGACCCTATAGTCGTCGGACATGTCGGCGGCTGGCCAACTTTGGCCCGGTGTCGTGGGGACGACTCTATAGTCGTCGGAAATGTCGGCGGCTGGCCAACCTGGACCCGGGGTCGTGGGGACGACCCTATTGTCGTCGGACATGACGGTGGCGGGCCAATCTAGTCTCGGGGTCGTGGGGACGACCCTATAGTCGTCGGACATGTCGGCGGCTGGCCATCTTTGGCCCGTGGTCGTGGGGACGATCCAATAGTCGTCGGACATGTCGGCGGCTGGCCAACTTTGGCCCGTGGTTGTGGGAACGACCCTATAGTCGTCGGACATGTCGGCGGCTGGCCAACTTTGGCGCGTGGTCGTGGGGACGACCCTATAATCGTCGGACATGACGGTGGCGGGCCAATCTAGTCCCGGGGTCGTGGGGACGACCCTATAGTCGTCGAACAATTCGGCGGCGGGCCAAGCTTGTCCCGGGGTCGTGGGGACGACTCTATAGTCGTCGGAAATGTCGGCGGCTGGCCAACCTGGACCCGGGGTCGTGGGGACGACCCTATTGTCGTCGGACATGACGGTGGCGGGTCAATCTAGTCTCGGGGTCGTGGGGACGACCCTATAGTCGTCGGACATGTCGGCGGCTGGCCATCTTTGGCCCGTGGTCGTGGGGACGATCCAATAGTCGTCGGACATGTCGGCGGCTGGCCAACCTAGTCCCGGGGTCGTGGGGACGACCCTATAGTCGTCGGACATTTCGGCGGCTTGCCAACTTTGGCCCGGGGTCGTGGGGACGACCCTATAGTCGTCGGACATGTCGGCGGCTGGCCAACTTTGGCCCGTGGTTGTGGGGACGACCCTACAGTCGTTGGACATGACGGTGGCGGGCCAATCTAGTCCCGGGGTCGCGGGGACGACCCTATAGTCGTCGGACATGTCGGCGGCTGGCCAACCTGGACCCGGGGTCGTGACGACGACCCTATAGTCGTCGGAGAAGACGGCGGCTGGACATCTTTGGCCCGGGGTCGTGGGGACGACCCTATAGTCGTCGGACATGTCGGCGATTGGCCAACATTGGCCCGGGGTCGTGGGGACGACCCTATAATCGTCGGACATTTCGGCGGCATGCCAACTTTGGCCCGTGGTCGTGGGGACGACCCTATAGTCGTTGGACATGACGGTGGCGGGCCAATCTAGTCCCGAGGTCCTGGGGACGACCCTATAGTCGTCGGACAAGTCGGCGGCTGGCCAACCTAGATCCGGGGTCGTGGGGACGACCCTATTGTCGTCGGACATGACGGTGGCGGGCTAATCTAGTCCCGGGGTCGTGGGGACGACCCTATAGTCGTCGGACATGTCGGCGGCTGGCCAACTTTGGCGCGTGGTCGTGGGGACGACCCTATAGTCGTCGGACATGTCGGCGGCTGGCCAACTTTGGCGCGTGGTCGTGGGGACGACCCTATAATCGTCGGACATGACGGTGGCGGGCCAATCTAGTCCCGGGGTCGTGGGGACGACCCTATAGTCGTCGAACAATTCGGCGGCGGGCCAAGCTTGTCCCGGGGTCGTGGGGACGACTCTATAGTCGTCGGACATGTCGGCCGCTGGCCAACTTTGGCGCGTGGTCGTGGGGACGACCCTATAGTCGTCGGACATGTCGGCGGCTGGCCAACTTTGGCCCGGTGTCGTGGGGACGACCCTATAGTCGTCGGACATGTCGGCGGCTGGCCAACTTTGGCGCGTGGTCGTGGGGACGACCCTATAATCGTCGGACATGACGGTGGCGGGCCAATCTAGTCCCGGGGTCGTGGGGACGACCCTATAGTCGTCGAACAATTCGGCGGCGGGCCAAGCTTGTCCCGGGGTCGTGGGGACGACTCTATAGTCGTCGGAAATGTCGGCGGCTGGCCAACCTGGACCCGGGGTCGTGGGGACGACCCTATTGTCGTCGGACATGACGGTGGCGGGTCAATCTAGTCTCGGGGTCGTGGGGACGACCCTATAGTCGTCGGACATGTCGGCGGCTGGCCATCTTTGGCCCGTGGTCGTGGGGACGATCCAATAGTCGTCGGACATGTCGGCGGCTGGCCAACCTAGTCCCGGGGTCGTGGGGACGACCCTATAGTCGTCGGACATTTCGGCGGCTTGCCAACTTTGGCCCGGGGTCGTGGGGACGACCCTATAGTCGTCGGACATGTCGGCGGCTGGCCAACTTTGGCCCGTGGTTGTGGGGACGACCCTACAGTCGTTGGACATGACGGTGGCGGGCCAATCTAGTCCCGGGGTCGCGGGGACGACCCTATAGTCGTCGGACATGTCGGCGGCTGGCCAACCTGGACCCGGGGTCGTGACGACGACCCTATAGTCGTCGGAGAAGACGGCGGCTGGACATCTTTGGCCCGGGGTCGTGGGGACGACCCTATAGTCGTCGGACATGTCGGCGATTGGCCAACATTGGCCCGGGGTCGTGGGGACGACCCTATAGTCGTCGGACATGTCGGCGGCTGGCCAACCTAGTCCCGAGGTCGTGGGGACGACCCTATAATCGTCGGACATGACGGTGGCGGGCCAATCTAGTCCCGGGGTCGTGGGGACGACCCTATAGTCGTCGAACAATTCGGCGGCGGGCCAAGCTTGTCCCGGGGTCGTGGGGACGACTCTATAGTCGTCGGAAATGTCGGCGGCTGGCCAACCTGGACCCGGGGTCGTGGGGACGACCCTATTGTCGTCGGACATGACGGTGGCGGGTCAATCTAGTCTCGGGGTCGTGGGGACGACCCTATAGTCGTCGGACATGTCGGCGGCTGGCCATCTTTGGCCCGTGGTCGTGGGGACGATCCAATAGTCGTCGGACATGTCGGCGGCTGGCCAACCTAGTCCCGGGGTCGTGGGGACGACCCTATAGTCGTCGGACATTTCGGCGGCTTGCCAACTTTGGCCCGGGGTCGTGGGGACGACCCTATAGTCGTCGGACATGTCGGCGGCTGGCCAACTTTGGCCCGTGGTTGTGGGGACGACCCTACAGTCGTTGGACATGACGGTGGCGGGCCAATCTAGTCCCGGGGTCGCGGGGACGACCCTATAGTCGTCGGACATGTCGGCGGCTGGCCAACCTGGACCCGGGGTCGTGACGACGACCCTATAGTCGTCGGAGAAGACGGCGGCTGGACATCTTTGGCCCGGGGTCGTGGGGACGACCCTATAGTCGTCGGACATGTCGGCGATTGGCCAACATTGGCCCGGGGTCGTGGGGACGACCCTATAATCGTCGGACATTTCGGCGGCATGCCAACTTTGGCCCGTGGTCGTGGGGACGACCCTATAGTCGTTGGACATGACGGTGGCGGGCCAATCTAGTCCCGAGGTCCTGGGGACGACCCTATAGTCGTCGGACAAGTCGGCGGCTGGCCAACCTAGATCCGGGGTCGTGGGGACGACCCTATTGTCGTCGGACATGACGGTGGCGGGCTAATCTAGTCCCGGGGTCGTGGGGACGACCCTATAGTCGTCGGACATGTCGGCGGCTGGCCAACTTTGGCGCGTGGTCGTGGGGACGACCCTATAGTCGTCGGACATGTCGGCGGCTGGCCAACTTTGGCGCGTGGTCGTGGGGACGACCCTATAATCGTCGGACATGACGGTGGCGGGCCAATCTAGTCCCGGGGTCGTGGGGACGACCCTATAGTCGTCGAACAATTCGGCGGCGGGCCAAGCTTGTCCCGGGGTCGTGGGGACGACTCTATAGTCGTCGGACATGTCGGCCGCTGGCCAACTTTGGCGCGTGGTCGTGGGGACGACCCTATAGTCGTCGGACATGTCGGCGGCTGGCCAACTTTGGCCCGGTGTCGTGGGGACGACCCTATAGTCGTCGGACATGTCGGCGGCTGGCCAACTTTGGCGCGTGGTCGTGGGGACGACCCTATAATCGTCGGACATGACGGTGGCGGGCCAATCTAGTCCCGGGGTCGTGGGGACGACCCTATAGTCGTCGAACAATTCGGCGGCGGGCCAAGCTTGTCCCGGGGTCGTGGGGACGACTCTATAGTCGTCGGAAATGTCGGCGGCTGGCCAACCTGGACCCGGGGTCGTGGGGACGACCCTATTGTCGTCGGACATGACGGTGGCGGGTCAATCTAGTCTCGGGGTCGTGGGGACGACCCTATAGTCGTCGGACATGTCGGCGGCTGGCCATCTTTGGCCCGTGGTCGTGGGGACGATCCAATAGTCGTCGGACATGTCGGCGGCTGGCCAACCTAGTCCCGGGGTCGTGGGGACGACCCTATAGTCGTCGGACATTTCGGCGGCTTGCCAACTTTGGCCCGGGGTCGTGGGGACGACCCTATAGTCGTCGGACATGTCGGCGGCTGGCCAACTTTGGCCCGTGGTTGTGGGGACGACCCTACAGTCGTTGGACATGACGGTGGCGGGCCAATCTAGTCCCGGGGTCGCGGGGACGACCCTATAGTCGTCGGACATGTCGGCGGCTGGCCAACCTGGACCCGGGGTCGTGACGACGACCCTATAGTCGTCGGAGAAGACGGCGGCTGGACATCTTTGGCCCGGGGTCGTGGGGACGACCCTATAGTCGTCGGACATGTCGGCGATTGGCCAACATTGGCCCGGGGTCGTGGGGACGACCCTATAGTCGTCGGACATGTCGGCGGCTGGCCAACCTAGTCCCGAGGTCGCGGGGACGACCCTATAGTCGTCGGTCATGTCGGCGGCAGGCCAACTTTGGCCCGTGGTTGTGGGGACGACCCTATAGTCGTCGGACATGTCGGCGGCTGGCCAACTTTGGCCCGGTGTCGTGGGGACGACTCTATAGTCGTCGGAAATGTCGGCGGCTGGCCAACCTGGACCCGGGGTCGTGGGGACGACCCTATTGTCGTCGGACATGACGGTGGCGGGCCAATCTAGTCTCGGGGTCGTGGGGACGACCCTATAGTCGTCGGACATGTCGGCGGCGGGCCAACCTAGACCCGGGGTCGTGGGGATGACCCTATAGTCGTCGGACATGACGGTGGCGGGCCAGTCTAGTCCCGGGTCGTGGGGACGACCCTATAGTCGTCGGACATGTCGGCGGCTGGCCAACTTTGGCCCGTGGTCGTGGGGACGACCCTATAGTCGTCGGAAATGTCGGTGGCGTACCAACCTAGTCCGGGGCTCGTGGGGACGACCCTATAGTCGTCGGACATGACGGTGGCGGGCCAGTCTAGTCCCGGGTCATGGGGACGACCCTATAGTCGTCGGACAAGTCGGCGGCTGGCCAACTTTGGCCCGTGGTCGTGGGGACGACCCTATAGTCGTCGGAAATGACGGTGGCGGGCCAATCTAGTCCCGGGGTCGTGGGGACGACCCTATAGTCGTCGGACAAGTCGGGGGCGAGCCCACCTAGTCCGGGGGTCGTGGGGACGACCCTATAGTCGTCGGACAAGTCGGTGGCGGGCCAGTCTAGTCCCGGGTCATGGGGACGACCCTATAGTCGTCGGACAAGTCGGCGGCTGGCCAACTTTGGCCCGTGGTCGTGGGGACGACCCTATAGTCGTCGGAAATGACGGTGGCGGGCCAATCTAGTCCCGGGGTCGTGGGGACGACCCTATAGTCGTCGGACATGTCGGCGGCTGGCCAACTTTGGCCCGGGGTCGTGGGGACGACCCTATAGTCGTCGGAAATGACGGTGGCGGGCCAATCTATTCCCGGGGTCGTGGGGACGACCGTATAGTCGTCGGACATATCAGCGGCTGGCCAACTTTGGCCCGGGGTCGTGGGGACGACCCTATAGTCGTCGGACAAGTCGGCGGCGGGCCAACCTAGTCCCGGGGTCGTGGGGACGACCCTATAATCGTCGGACAAGCCGGCGGCTGGCCAACTTTGGCCCGTGGTCGTGGGGACGACCCTATAGCCGTCGGACAAGTCGGCGGCTGTCCAACTTTGGCCCGGGGTCGTGGGGACGACCCTATAGTCGTCGGACTTGACGGTGGCGGGCCAATCTAGTCCCGGGGTCGTGGGGACGACCCTATAGTCGTCAGACATGTCGGTGGCGAGCCAACCTAGTCCCGGGGTCGTGGGGACGACCCTATAGTCGTCGGACAAGTCGGCGGCGGGCCAACCTAGTCCCGGGGTCGTGGGGATGACCCTATAGTCGTCGGACAAGTCGGCGGCGAGCCCACCTAGTCGGGGGGTCGTGGGGACGACCCTATAGTCGTCGGACAAGTCGGCGGCCGGCCAACCTAGTTCGGGGGTCGTGGGGACGACCCTATAGTCGTCGGACATGACGGTGGCGGGCCAGTCTAGTTCCGGGTCGTGGGGACGACCCTATAGTCGTCGGACATGTCGACGGCTGGCCAATTTTGGCCTGTGGTCGTGGGGACGACCCTATAGTCGTCGGACATGTCGGCGGCTGGCCAACTTTGGCCCGTGGTCGTGGGGACGACCCTATAGTCGTCAGACATGACGGTGGCGAGCCAACCTAGTCCCGGGGTCGTGGGGACGACCCTATAGTCGTCGGACAAGTCGGCGGCGAGCCCACCTAGTCGGGGGGTCGTGGGGACGACCCTATAGTCGTCGGACAAGTCGGCGGCCGGCCAACCTAGTCCGGGGAGTAGTAAGGTAATGGGGATTCCAACGCAGGTCCTCTGAGGGGAGCGCGGGGGCGGGGGGAAGTGTGGGCGCGCGGGGGAGTGCGGTGGAGGGAAACATGGGCGCGGGGGGAAGCGGGGGAAGCGGGGAGTGGATAACCGATTGCGCGCGCACGAACCGCGGAGTGGGGGAAGCCGCAATCGTGGAGGGGATCAGTCCGGACCGAACCGCCGCGGAGACCTCTCCACATCGGACCCACCCCCGAAAATTTGTTTTTAGAGGGGGAATGACCCCCGAGGAAGCGGACGACCCCCAAATATTTTTTTAGACCTGGTCGAGGAAGCGGACGACCCCCAAATATTTTTTTCAAACCAAAAATCTAAATTCGGAGGAAGGAAAGAGAGAGCCGGCTTTGAACGGGTATTGAACGGCTATTGAACGGCTTTGAACGTGAATCGAACGGGTATTGAACGGTTTTGATCGGGTATTGAACGGGTATTGAACGGCTTTGATCGGGTATCGAGCGGGTATTGAACGGCTTTGAACGTGAATCGAACGGGTATTGAACGGCTTTAATCATATAGGAAAGAAGGAGGATGGATAACGAGTAAATAAAATTGAAAAGTAATGTATGTTCATGAAATTATATATTGTTACATAATAATAATAAATAAATAAAAGGTCTCCAACGCAGAGAAATAATACTTTTTAGAAACGTTGAATCTTAAAATTAGGTGGCGAGAGAAGGAGGAAGGTGGGTAAATAAAATGTAGAGGAAAGAAAGAGGATGATGGGTAAAGAAGAAGGTGTGAACGAAAGAATGGAGAAATAATATGTTTTTTAAGTAATTTATTTTAAAATAATATAAATAAAATATAATTTAACATTTTTTACAGCGAGCAACATCTACAATTTCATTTATGGTACATGCTAACAGTTCACAATCTATGAGACATTCACTATCGAAATATTCACTGTCATGGATGATTTTAGTAGCATGATGCATATTTAATGTTTCACATGCAACATCGCTCTGTTGTAGCACGCTAACAAAATTTAAAAATTTCGTCTGCACAAGATGTGCAGTTTCATACAACCGCGAATACACATAGTTCATACACAGCTCAAGATTAAATAAAAATGTTATCGTGTCCGGTCTGAAATACAGCGACTTATTGTATAGTGTCATCTTTACCATCGGAGAATTATACATCAAGCAAAATTCTACAATCAACTCATCAAAGCATAGTGGTATTGAACCAATGGACCGCATGCGCTGCTCGATAGCTGTACGTTTCTCGACTAGCGCATTCCATGTTGAAATCGGCAATATGAGATGGTTCCCACGATTGTCACCGAGAACAAGTTCAACATGAGCTGTGGGTCGTACACCGATCCCAATTTCCAAATATTTGTAGGCCGTGGATGTTAATGCGTATCTTCTAACCATGATACGCGACGTCTGGCGGAGTCTAAGAGAACAATCAAAGCTATGAAATTGCTCGCTCGTATCAGGAATAAACATAAAATTTCGAGAAGTTATGAAAATTAAGCCTTACCTGTTATTCTCCTTGCTTGCAACGATATTATTTTCGCCAATCATTGAAGCAGTATAATTCACATGTCCAGCGTTTCCTTCAGCGTTTCCTTCAGCACTGATATTAAACATTTTGGAGCACAGTCTGTCCCGTCAAAAGTTGTTGCGACTGTTGAGCGATTGATGGAATATAGCATGCAGGGCTGGCTTTAATAGAGGTGCATAGCACCATCCCCTCCATAGAATGTTGGGATGGATCATCAGTTTTTTTTTGCATACAATGCATCCGAGGGAGAACATCATATGGAAGCGTCGAATCTTAGAATTATGCGATGTCGGTAGAAACTGTGTCGGATGATTTTTTTTTTGCGCGGTAATTCGTCATACATATGTCACATAGAATCTTCGTTTTTGCATGCAATGCATTCGAGGGAGGAACACAGAAAGAGTTTAAGACTTGACACGTGTTGAATGTAATATAATACTTTTGGAAGCGTTGAATCTTAGAATTATGCGATGTTGGCAGAAACTGTGTCGCATGATTTTTTGCGCAGTAATTCGTCATATGTGTGTATCACATAGAATCTTCGTTTTTTTTTGCATGCAATGCATTGGAGGGAGGAACACAGAAAGAGTTCAATAATATAGGGTTAAGAAATTTTATTTAAAATTAAAAGAATATAAATTAACATTTTTCCTACGAGTTCACTATCACGTATTATTTTAGCAGCATGACGCGCGTCTAACGTTTTGCAGACAACATCGCTCTGCTGTAGCACATTAACAAAAGTTTTAAATTTCATCTGCACATCTCTTACATTTTGGTACAGCCGCGAATATACATAGCTTACACATGGCTCAAGATTTAATAAAAATGTTACTGTATCCGGTTTGAAATACAACAGCTTATCATGTAGCGTCATCATTACAATTGGAGAATTATAGATCTTACAAAAATCTATCGTTAATTTATCCATATGCATCGAAGGTGATCCAGGTAATCGGGAAAGAATATAAATAGAACATAAATAGAATATAAATAGAATATAAAAATATAATATAAAAAAATAAACATAAAAATTCAATATAAAAATACATCATAAAAAGAAAAAAGAAAATAATAATAATAATTTAATTGATTGCCCACTTTTGTGTTACAATTTAACGATCGTATACTTTTTCCATTTCATTCCCGTGATTGTATCAGTGTAAGTCCTATCGTTCTAATGTATCCTACTGTGTCTTAACAAATTTTTCTATTTTACAAGTGTTTCCTAATTTATTTTATGTTGCATAATCTTCTTTTATCACTTTCCTCTCCCTCACATCTTTTTCTTCTCCCTATTATCTCCCGTAGAATAGCCAAGTTTATCCATTCTCATCCAATTACCTCTTTCCAATTCCTACCACTCTCTCCACTTACTTCACATGCTTCAATCACATGTTTCACTATTTCTTCATCTTTCTTACAAAGTCTACACATCCTTTCTTCTTTCGATAGCCAATATTTGCATGCCCTTGTTTCACCACCCTGTATGAATTTTCCTATCCTTTCTAATTCTCCTCTCCTTTTTTCTTTTTTTCCACATAAGTATTTCGCCTTATCTCATGGTTTCCTTGCAACCTCTCTTAATTCTCTTAGGAACTTAGACTCTTTTATTTTCATCTCTCTTTCTTGTTCTTAAATGTCTTTACTTATCTGCTCTATTTTGATCCACACTTCTTCCCCATTTAATCTTCTTCTTCTTCTTTTCCATTCTTCATTTGACCATCCTCTCCTTTCCAAGAATTTGATTCTCATTCTTTCCCTATTCGTTACTTCATTTCCTCTCATTAGTCTTCTCCCACTTTCTTCCGATCCTTCTTTCGAGTTTATTAACCTCTCTTCAACGTTCATTGCCCTTACTCCCATTTTAATTGCTATGTCATCTTTTCATATTTCTTTTAACAGCTTGTCGAACACACTTCCCTGTTAAAAACTTTCCCATGAGTTCCTTCATCACTCTTAAAGTGCTTATAGTTCTATCATACATTCCCTATATCCTTATTCATAGTTCGCCTACTCCTTCTTTTTAAAGTCTTTTCCAAATTTCTTCCCTTTTCTATCTATCAAATTCTCCTTTCATATCCGTGAAAAACAGGTATAGCTTCCCTCATTTTTGAGGTTTCTATATTTATAGCCGTTTTAACTACCACTATTGCGTCTACTGTTCCTCTCCTTCTCCCTGAATCCCATCTGCGTATCGTTTAATATTCCATTTTCTATTTGTTCTTCTAATCTTCTCCTTAGAATTTCCACGTATATCTTATAACTCGTATCCATCAAAGTTATGCCCCTATAGTTTTTAATCATATCCATTTCTCCGTTTTTTGAACATCGGACTTACTATTCCTTCTTTCCATTCTTCCAGAAAGTTCCCCTTTCTTCCATGTTCTGTTTATCACCTTTGTTAGATTACCTATATTTATGAAGATGATTGCGACCTCGATGTTGAATTAAGATATAATTTAAATGCAGGAGTTTAAATTTTAAGTCTGTTCGACTTTTAATATCTTACATGATTTGAGATCAGATCGACGTGAACCAGATCGGTTTTCTATATATATTTATCTAGTAAATTTTTTGTACGAAAGAACTTAATTTATAAATTATTTTTTTTGCTATATTCAATAAAAATTGGAATTTCATATTTATTAAGAATTGATGTTTACCCTATGATAATTGTTGGTTGGGCTTCAAATTTGAATTATTCAATATTAGGAGCGATTGGGTCAATTTCACAGTCAGATTCTTATGAAGTAAGTTTATTTTTTTAACAATATTTTCTGTAGTATACGTTTAAGATATATATACACAAAAATAATATAGAATAATACAAATATAAATATAAAAATATAAAAATACAATTAAAATAGAAAATAGAAAATAGAAAATAGAAAATAGAAAATAAAATAAAATAAAAGAAAATCAAATAAAATAATAAATATAATATAAAAAGAAAAAATATATAAATAGAATATAACTAGAATATAAAATAAATATGAAATAAAAAAATAAAAATATAAAAATTCAATATAAAAAATACATTATAAAAAGAAAAAATGTAATAATAATAATAATAATAATTTAATTTATTACCCACTTTTGTGTTACAATTTAACGATCATATTCTCTTTCCATTTCATTCCTGTGATTGTGTCAGTGTAAGTCCTACCCTTCTAATGTATCCTGCTGTGTCTTAACAAATTTTTTTTCTCTATTTTACAAGTGTTTCCTAATATATTTTATGTTGCATAATCTTCTTTTATCACTTTCCTGTTCTTCCCATCTTTTCCTTCTCCCTATTATCTCCTGTAGAATAGCCAAGTTTCTCCCTTCTCCTCTAATTACCTCTTTATGTGATGGAATTATCCCCCCCAACACAGAGAAATAATAATTTATTTTTATCGGATTATGTTTCGGACAATGTCGGGAAAGATCGGCATTTTACAAACCACGTATTCGGAGGAGGGAAAGAGAGAGCATTACATTAAACACTAAATTCGTGGAGGGAAAGAGAGAGCAATACTTAGCGTCTCGCGCGATCGTGTGTAATTTGACTCCTCTGGAGCAGCCGCGCGGGATGATATCATTTGGTAGCGCAAAGAACGCCGAATCTTAAAATTAGGTGGCGAGGCGAAAGACGGGTAAATAAAATTGAGAAATAATATACGTTTAAGAAATATATATTGTTACAAATATTATATAAAAATAGAATACGAAAAATATAATTAAGATTTATTTGGCTTAATTATCTCACTCAATAACATCATCAGCAAATAGCTTAGTTAGTGATAAATCCACAGGAACTTGCACAGGGTCAGTTTGAACTGCAACAACGCTAACCCGAAGCTCCGATATTTTATTCGCGCAAACGGTATTATAATCAATCTTTGTTTTAACGTTTCGCCAAACCACACTCTTTGGAGCACACACACGATTCCGCAGAGATATATTCCTATGTACATAATCATCATCATCATCATCATCATCATAACCATAGCTGTTATTGTCTAAAAAGGTTTGGTCCGCATATCGATTCAACCAATATTGCTCATCATCGTAGCGGTCATCCACGTAGTCATCTATTAGGTTACCATGTATTTTGTCAGCATTACGAAATACTTTTAAATAAATGTCGCCATCCTGATTAGCTTCCGCCTCATAAAGTTCTGCACATCGAATTTCTACGGTTTGAACCGCAACATTTCGACACACCACATACACTTTCGGGCTGGATGAATGGATAACTGTCGCAGTAGCGGTGATCGTAGCGGTAGCTGGACGTTTCAAATTCATGGGCAACGACATAATCTGAAACCGATTTTTCTTATCATTCTCAAAGTTACTAACACAACGATTCACTAAAATATGATAATGGAAACTTACGGTATTAATCCATTGTATTTCTATGCGTTGAATGACTGACGATATCCTTCAAAAGCAATCTTCTTCAAAGCAATTTCACTTAGCACAAAAAAAATGAAAAAGGTGTTTAAAAAAAAAAACGGTCAAAGTGACTGCACATCAACCACGATTAACAGACAACTGGTCTCACTGCATCTCCAAGCTCGCGCATGTAAAGTCATATCTTGAAACCGAAAAGTGCATTGCTTTGCAAAAGTAAGATGCCTTTGTTCTCCACATTCATTTTCGCTGACCATCCTCTCCTTATTCACACGCACTTTGAATGTATATCAAACGTTTATCGAACGGGTATTGAACGGCTTGGAACGTGTATTGAACCACTTTGATCGTGCATCGAACGGCTTGGAACGTGTATCGAACGGGTATTGAACGGCTTTGATTGTGTATCGAACGGGTATCGAACGTGTATTAAACCACTTTCAACGCCTAACGTACCCCTCTGGACGTGTATTGAACCACTTTCAACGCCTAACGTACCACTTTGAACGTGTATCGAACGTGTATCGAACCACTCTGAACGTGTATTGAACGTGTATCGAACCACTCTGAACGTGTATTGAACATCTATCGAACCACTTTGAACGTGTATCGAACGTCTAACGTACCACTTTGAACGTGTATCGAACGTGTATCGAACCACTCTGAACGTGTATTGAACGTGTATCGAACCACTCTGAACGTGTATTGAACATCTATCGAACCACTCTGAACGTGTATTGAACGTGAATCGTAGCACTCTGAACGTAAATCGAACGTGAATCGTATCACTCTGAACGTGTATTGAACGTGTATCGAACCACTCTGAACGTGTATTGAACATGTATCGAACCACTTTCAACATGTATCGAACGTGAATCGAACGACTTTGAACGGGTATTGAACGGCTTTGAACGTGAATCGAACGGGTATTGAACGGTTTTGATCGGGTATTGAACGGCTTTGAACGGGTATTGAACGGCTTTGAACGGGTATTGAACGGGTATTGAACGGCTTTGAACGTGAATCGAACGGGTATGGAACGGCTTTGAACGTGAATCGAACGGGTATTGAACGGCTTTGATAGGGTATTGAACGTAAATCGTACCACTCTGAACGTGAATCGTACTAGTTCTACATAATTATAACTATCGTCTTAATCTAGCGTACATCATATATAGGAGGTTGGGGAGGGTGAAAAATAACATTTATTAAATAAAATATGATCAATTTTTTAATGCATCTTTACGAACTGATTTCTCACCCTCCCCAACCTCCTATAGGAAATCAGTTCGTAAAGATGCATTAAAAAATTGATCATATTTTATTTAATAAATGTTATTTTTCACCCTCCCCAACCTCCTATATATGATGTACGCTAGATTAAGACGATAGTTATAATTATGTAGAACTAGTACGATTCACGTTCAGAGTGGTACGATTTACGTTCAATACCCTATCAAAGCCGTTCAATACCCGTTCGATTCACGTTCAAAGCCGTTCAATACCCGTTCGATTCACGTTCAAAGCCGTTCAATACCCGTTCAATACCCGTTCAAAGCCGTTCAATACCCGATCAAAACCGTTCAATACCCGTTCGATTCACGTTCAAAGCCGTTCAATACCCGTTCAAAGTCGTTCGATTCACGTTCGATACATGTTGAAAGTGGTTCGATACATGTTCAATACACGTTCAGAGTGGTTCGATACACGTTCAATACACGTTCAGAGTGATACGATTCACGTTCGATTTACGTTCAGAGTGGTACGATTCACGTTCAATACACGTTCAGAGTGGTTCGATAGATGTTCAATACACGTTCAGAGTGGTTCGATACACGTTCAATACACGTACAGAGTGGTTCGATACACGTTCGATACACGTTCAAAGTGGTACGTTAGACGTTCGATACACGTTCAAAGTGGTACGTTAGACGTTTTATACACGTTCAGAGTGGTACGATAGACGTTGAAAGTGGTACGATAGACGTTTGATAGATGTCCAATACATGTTCAGAGTGGTACGTTAGGCGTTGAAAGTGGTAGGATAGACGTTTGATAGATGTCCGATACACGTTCAGAGGGGTACGTTAGGCGTTGAAAGTGGTTCAATACACGTCCAGAGGGGTACGTTAGGCGTTGAAAGTGGTTTAATACACGTTCGATACCCGTTCGATACACAATCAAAGCCGTTCAATACCCGTTCGATACACGTTCCAAGCCGTTCGATGCACGATCAAAGTGGTTCAATACACGTTCCAAGCCGTTCAATACCCGTTCGATAAACGTTTGATATACATTCAAAGTGCGTGTGAATAAGGAGAGGATGGTCAGCGAAAATGAATGTGGAGAACAAAGGCATCTTACTTTTGCAAAGCAATGCACTTTTCGGTTTCAAGATATGACTTTACATGCGCGAGCTTGGAGATGCAGTGAGACCAGTTGTCTGTTAATCGTGGTTGATGTGCAGTCACTTTGACCGTTTTTTTTTTAAACACCTTTTTCATTTTTTTTGTGCTAAGTGAAATTGCTTTGAAGAAGATTGCTTTTGAAGGATATCGTCAGTCATTCAACGCATAGAAATACAATGGATTAATACCGTAAGTTTCCATTATCATATTTTAGTGAATCGTTGTGTTAGTAACTTTGAGAATGATAAGAAAAATCGGTTTCAGATTATGTCGTTGCCCATGAATTTGAAACGTCCAGCTACCGCTACGATCACCGCTACTGCGACAGTTATCCATTCATCCAGCCCGAAAGTGTATGTGGTGTGTCGAAATGTTGCGGTTCAAACCGTAGAAATTCGATGTGCAGAACTTTATGAGGCGGAAGCTAATCAGGATGGCGACATTTATTTAAAAGTATTTCGTAATGCTGACAAAATACATGGTAACCTAATAGATGACTACGTGGATGACCGCTACGATGATGAGCAATATTGGTTGAATCGATATGCGGACCAAACCTTTTTAGACAATAACAGCTATGGTTATGATGATGATGATGATGATGATGATTATGTACATAGGAATATATCTCTGCGGAATCGTGTGTGTGCTCCAAAGAGTGTGGTTTGGCGAAACGTTAAAACAAAGATTGATTATAATACCGTTTGCGCGAATAAAATATCGGAGCTTCGGGTTAGCGTTGTTGCAGTTCAAACTGACCCTGTGCAAGTTCCTGTGGATTTATCACTAACTAAGCTATTTGCTGATGATGTTATTGAGTGAGATAATTAAGCCAAATAAATCTTAATTATATTTTTCGTATTCTATTTTTATATAATATTTGTAACAATATATATTTCTTAAACGTATATTATTTCTCAATTTTATTTACCCGTCTTTCGCCTCGCCACCTAATTTTAAGATTCGGCGTTCTTTGCGCTACCAAATGATATCATCCCGCGCGGCTGCTCCAGAGGAGTCAAATTACACACGATCGCGCGAGACGCTAAGTATTGCTCTCTCTTTCCCTCCACGAATTTAGTGTTTAATGTAATGCTCTCTCTTTCCCTCCTCCGAATACGTGGTTTGTAAAATGCCGATCTTTCCCGACATTGTCCGAAACATAATCCGATAAAAATAAATTATTATTTCTCTGTGTTGGGGGGGATAATTCCATCACATAAAGAGGTAATTAGAGGAGAAGGGAGAAACTTGGCTATTCTACAGGAGATAATAGGGAGAAGGAAAAGATGGGAAGAACAGGAAAGTGATAAAAGAAGATTATGCAACATAAAATATATTAGGAAACACTTGTAAAATAGAGAAAAAAAATTTGTTAAGACACAGCAGGATACATTAGAAGGGTAGGACTTACACTGACACAATCACAGGAATGAAATGGAAAGAGAATATGATCGTTAAATTGTAACACAAAAGTGGGTAATAAATTAAATTATTATTATTATTATTATTACATTTTTTCTTTTTATAATGTATTTTTTATATTGAATTTTTATATTTTTATTTTTTTATTTCATATTTATTTTATATTCTAGTTATATTCTATTTATATATTTTTCTTTTTATATTATATTTATTATTTTATTTGATTTTCTTTTATTTTATTTTATTTTCTATTTTCTATTTTCTATTTTCTATTTTAATTGTATTTTTATATTTTTATATTTATATTTGTATTATTCTATATTATTTTTG
Organism: Andrena praecox; assembly: GCA_963932275.1. NCBI lineage: Eukaryota > Metazoa > Arthropoda > Insecta > Hymenoptera > Andrenidae > Andrena > Andrena praecox. Next base: position 1,399,612 of record CAWVQO010000024.1, on the reverse strand, counting down.
TGTATATATATCTTAAACGTATACTACAGAAAATATTGTTAAAAAAATAAACTTACTTCATAAGAATCTGACTGTGAAATTGACCCAATCGCTCCTAATATTGAATAATTCAAATTTGAAGCCCAACCAACAATTATCATAGGGTAAACATCAATTCTTAATAAATATGAAATTCCAATTTTTATTGAATATAGCAAAAAAAATAATTTATAAATTAAGTTCTTTCGTACAAAAAATTTACTAGATAAATATATATAGAAAACCGATCTGGTTCACGTCGATCTGATCTCAAATCATGTAAGATATTAAAAGTCGAACAGACTTAAAATTTAAACTCCTGCATTTAAATTATATCTTAATTCAACATCGAGGTCGCAATCATCTTCATAAATATAGGTAATCTAACAAAGGTGATAAACAGAACATGGAAGAAAGGGGAACTTTCTGGAAGAATGGAAAGAAGGAATAGTAAGTCCGATGTTCAAAAAACGGAGAAATGGATATGATTAAAAACTATAGGGGCATAACTTTGATGGATACGAGTTATAAGATATACGTGGAAATTCTAAGGAGAAGATTAGAAGAACAAATAGAAAATGGAATATTAAACGATACGCAGATGGGATTCAGGGAGAAGGAGAGGAACAGTAGACGCAATAGTGGTAGTTAAAACGGCTATAAATATAGAAACCTCAAAAATGAGGGAAGCTATACCTGTTTTTCACGGATATGAAAGGAGAATTTGATAGATAGAAAAGGGAAGAAATTTGGAAAAGACTTTAAAAAGAAGGAGTAGGCGAACTATGAATAAGGATATAGGAAATGTATGATAGAACTATAAGCACTTTAAGAGTGATGAAGGAACTCATGGGAAAGTTTTTAACAGGGAAGTGTGTTCGACAAGCTGTTAAAAGAAATATGAAAAGATGACATAGCAATTAAAATGGGAGTAAGGGCAATGAACGTTGAAGAGAGGTTAATAAACTCGAAAGAAGGATCGGAAGAAAGTGGGAGAAGACTAATGAGAGGAAATGAAGTAACGAATAGGGAAAGAATGAGAATCAAATTCTTGGAAAGGAGAGGATGGTCAAATGAAGAATGGAAAAGAAGAAGAAGAAGATTAAATGGGGAAGAAGTGTGGATCAAAATAGAGCAGATAAGTAAAGACATTTAAGAACAAGAAAGAGAGATGAAAATAAAAGAGTCTAAGTTCCTAAGAGAATTAAGAGAGGTTGCAAGGAAACCATGAGATAAGGCGAAATACTTATGTGGAAAAAAAGAAAAAAGGAGAGGAGAATTAGAAAGGATAGGAAAATTCATACAGGGTGGTGAAACAAGGGCATGCAAATATTGGCTATCGAAAGAAGAAAGGATGTGTAGACTTTGTAAGAAAGATGAAGAAATAGTGAAACATGTGATTGAAGCATGTGAAGTAAGTGGAGAGAGTGGTAGGAATTGGAAAGAGGTAATTGGATGAGAATGGATAAACTTGGCTATTCTACGGGAGATAATAGGGAGAAGAAAAAGATGTGAGGGAGAGGAAAGTGATAAAAGAAGATTATGCAACATAAAATAAATTAGGAAACACTTGTAAAATAGAAAAATTTGTTAAGACACAGTAGGATACATTAGAACGATAGGACTTACACTGATACAATCACGGGAATGAAATGGAAAAAGTATACGATCGTTAAATTGTAACACAAAAGTGGGCAATCAATTAAATTATTATTATTATTTTCTTTTTTCTTTTTATGATGTATTTTTATATTGAATTTTTATGTTTATTTTTTTATATTATATTTTTATATTCTATTTATATTCTATTTATGTTCTATTTATATTCTTTCCCGATTACCTGGATCACCTTCGATGCATATGGATAAATTAACGATAGATTTTTGTAAGATCTATAATTCTCCAATTGTAATGATGACGCTACATGATAAGCTGTTGTATTTCAAACCGGATACAGTAACATTTTTATTAAATCTTGAGCCATGTGTAAGCTATGTATATTCGCGGCTGTACCAAAATGTAAGAGATGTGCAGATGAAATTTAAAACTTTTGTTAATGTGCTACAGCAGAGCGATGTTGTCTGCAAAACGTTAGACGCGCGTCATGCTGCTAAAATAATACGTGATAGTGAACTCGTAGGAAAAATGTTAATTTATATTCTTTTAATTTTAAATAAAATTTCTTAACCCTATATTATTGAACTCTTTCTGTGTTCCTCCCTCCAATGCATTGCATGCAAAAAAAAAACGAAGATTCTATGTGATACACACATATGACGAATTACTGCGCAAAAAATCATGCGACACAGTTTCTGCCAACATCGCATAATTCTAAGATTCAACGCTTCCAAAAGTATTATATTACATTCAACACGTGTCAAGTCTTAAACTCTTTCTGTGTTCCTCCCTCGAATGCATTGCATGCAAAAACGAAGATTCTATGTGACACATGTATGACGAATTACCGCGCAAAAAAAAAATCATCCGACACAGTTTCTACCGACATCGCATAATTCTAAGATTCGACGCTTCCATATGATGTTCTCCCTCGGATGCATTGTATGCAAAAAAAAAACTGATGATCCATCCCAACATTCTATGGAGGGAATGGTGCTATGCACCTCTATTAAAGCCAGCCCTGCATGCTATATTCCATCAATCGCTCAACAGTCGCAACAACTTTTGACGGGACAGACTGTGCTCCAAAATGTTTAATATCAGTGCTGAAGGAAACGCTGAAGGAAACGCTGGACATGTGAATTATACTGCTTCAATGATTGGCGAAAATAATATCGTTGCAAGCAAGGAGAATAACAGGTAAGGCTTAATTTTCATAACTTCTCGAAATTTTATGTTTATTCCTGATACGAGCGAGCAATTTCATAGCTTTGATTGTTCTCTTAGACTCCGCCAGACGTCGCGTATCATGGTTAGAAGATACGCATTAACATCCACGGCCTACAAATATTTGGAAATTGGGATCGGTGTACGACCCACAGCTCATGTTGAACTTGTTCTCGGTGACAATCGTGGGAACCATCTCATATTGCCGATTTCAACATGGAATGCGCTAGTCGAGAAACGTACAGCTATCGAGCAGCGCATGCGGTCCATTGGTTCAATACCACTATGCTTTGATGAGTTGATTGTAGAATTTTGCTTGATGTATAATTCTCCGATGGTAAAGATGACACTATACAATAAGTCGCTGTATTTCAGACCGGACACGATAACATTTTTATTTAATCTTGAGCTGTGTATGAACTATGTGTATTCGCGGTTGTATGAAACTGCACATCTTGTGCAGACGAAATTTTTAAATTTTGTTAGCGTGCTACAACAGAGCGATGTTGCATGTGAAACATTAAATATGCATCATGCTACTAAAATCATCCATGACAGTGAATATTTCGATAGTGAATGTCTCATAGATTGTGAACTGTTAGCATGTACCATAAATGAAATTGTAGATGTTGCTCGCTGTAAAAAATGTTAAATTATATTTTATTTATATTATTTTAAAATAAATTACTTAAAAAACATATTATTTCTCTATTCTTTCGTTCACACCTTCTTCTTTACCCATCATCCTCTTTCTTTCCTCTACATTTTATTTACCCACCTTCCTCCTTCTCTCGCCACCTAATTTTAAGATTCAACGTTTCTAAAAAGTATTATTTCTCTGCGTTGGAGACCTTTTATTTATTTATTATTATTATGTAACAATATATATAATTTCATGAACATACATTACTTTTCAATTTTATTTACTCGTTATCCATCCTCCTTCTTTCCTATATGATTAAAGCCGTTCAATACCCGTTCGATTCACGTTCAAAGCCGTTCAATACCCGCTCGATACCCGATCAAAGCCGTTCAATACCCGTTCAATACCCGATCAAAACCGTTCAATACCCGTTCGATTCACGTTCAAAGCCGTTCAATAGCCGTTCAATACCCGTTCAAAGCCGGCTCTCTCTTTCCTTCCTCCGAATTTAGATTTTTGGTTTGAAAAAAATATTTGGGGGTCGTCCGCTTCCTCGACCAGGTCTAAAAAAATATTTGGGGGTCGTCCGCTTCCTCGGGGGTCATTCCCCCTCTAAAAACAAATTTTCGGGGGTGGGTCCGATGTGGAGAGGTCTCCGCGGCGGTTCGGTCCGGACTGATCCCCTCCACGATTGCGGCTTCCCCCACTCCGCGGTTCGTGCGCGCGCAATCGGTTATCCACTCCCCGCTTCCCCCGCTTCCCCCGCTTCCCCCCGCGCCCATGTTTCCCTCCACCGCACTCCCCCGCGCGCCCTCACTTCCCCCCGCCCCCGCGCTCCCCTCAGAGGACCTGCGTTGGAATCCCCATTACCCTACTACTCCGGGGGTCGTGGGGACGACCCTATAATCGTCGGAAATGTCGGTAGCTGTCCAACTTTGGCCCGGGGGTCGTGGGGACGACCCTATAGTCGTCGGACATGTCGGCGGCGAGCCAACATTGACCCGGGGTCGTGGGGACGACTCTATAGTCGTCGGACATGTCGGTGGCGGGCCAGTCTAGTCCCGGGTCGTGGGGACGACCCTATAGTCGTCGGACATGTCGGCGGCTGGCCAACTTTGGCCCGTGGTCGTGGGGAGGACCCTATACTCGTCGGACAAGTCGGCGGCGTACCAACCTAGTCCGGGGTTCGTGGGGACGACCCTATAGTCGTCGGACATGACGGTGGCGGGCCAGTCTAGTCCCGGGTCATGGGGACGACCCTATAGTCGTCGGACAAGTCGGCGGCTGGCCAACTTTGGCCCGTGGTCGTGGGGACGACCCTATAGTCGTCGGAAATGACGGTGGCGGGCCAATCTAGTCCCGGGGTCGTGGGGACGAGCCTACAGTCGTCGGACAAGTCGGCGGCGAGCCAATCTAGTCCCGCGGTCATGGGGACGACCCTATAGTCGTCGGACAAGTCAGCGGCTGGCCAACATTGGCCCGTGGTCGTGGGGACGACCATATAGTCGTCGGACATGACGGTGGCGGGCCACTCTAATCCCGGGGCGTGGGGACGACCCTATAGTCGTCGGACATGTCGGCGGCTGGCCAACTTTGTCCCGGGGTCGTGGGGACGACCCTATAGTCGTCGGATATGTCGGCGGCTGGCCAACTTTGGCCCGTGGTCGTGGGGACGACCCTATAGTCGTCGGAAATGTCGGTGGCTGTCCAACTTTGGCCCGGGGTCGTGGGGACGACCCTATAGTCGTCGGAAATGACGGTGGCGGGCCAATCTATTCCCGGGGTCGTGGGGACGACCGTATAGTCGTCGGACATATCAGCGGCTGGGCAACTTTGGCCCGGGGTCGTGGGGACGACCCTATAGTCGTCGGACAAGTCGGCGGCGGGCCAACCTAGTCCCGGTGTCGTGGGGACGACCCTATAATCGTCGGACAAGCCGGCGGCTGGCCAACTTTGGCCCGTGGTCGTGGGGACGACCCTATAGTCGTCGGACAAGTCGGCGGCTGTCCAACTTTGGCCCGGGGTCGTGGGGACGACCCTATAGTCGTCGGACTTGACGGTGGCGGGCCAATCTAGTCCCGGGGTCGTGGGGACGACCCTATAGTCGTCAGACATATCGGTGGCGAGCCAACCTAGTCCCGGGGTCGTGGGGACGACCCTATAGTCGTCGGACAAGTCGGCGGCGGGCCAACCTAGACCCGGGGTCGTGGGGATGACCCTATAGTCGTCGGACATGACGGTGGCGGGCCAGTCTAGTCCCGGGTCGTGGGGACGACCCTATAGTCGTCGGACATGTCGGCGGCTGGCCAACTTTGGCCCGTGGTCGTGGGGACGACCCTATAGTCGTCGGAAATGACGGTGGCGGGCCAATCTAGTCCCGGGGTCGTGGGGACGACCCTACAGTCGTCGGACAAGTCGGCGGCGAGCCAATCTAGTCCCGGGTCGTGGGGACGACCCTATAGTCGTCGGACAAGTCAGCGGCTGGCCAACATTGGCCCGTGGTCGTGGGGACGACCATATAGTCGTCGGACATGGCGGTGGCGGGCCACTCTAGTCCCGGGTCGTGGGGACGACCCTATAGTCGTCGGACAAGTCGGCGGCGGGCCAACCTAGTCCCGGGGTCGTGGGGACGACCCTATAATCGTCGGACAAGCCAGCGGCTGGCCAACTTTGGCCCGTAGTCGTGGGGACGACTCTATAGTCGTCGGACAAGTCGGCGGCTGTCCAACTTTGGCCCGGGGTCGTGGGGACGACCCTGTAGTCGTCGGAATTGACGGTGGCGGGCCAATCTAGTCCCGGGGTCGTGGGGACGACCCTATAGTCGTCAGACATGTCGGTGGCGAGGCAACCTAGTCCCGGGGTCGTGGGGACGACCCTGTAGTCGTCGGAATTGACGGTGGCGGGCCAATCTAGTCCCGGGGTCGTGGGGACGACCCTATAGTCGTCAGACATGTCGGTGGCGAGGCAACCTAGTCCCGGGGTCGTGGGGACGACCCTATAGTCGTCGGACATGTCGGCGGCTGGCCAACTTTGGCCTGTGGTCGTGGGGACGACCCTATAGTCGTCGGACAAGCCGGCGGCTGGCCAACTTTGGCCCGTGGTCGTGGGGACGACCCTATAGTCGTCGGACAAGTCGGCGGCTGTCCAACTTTGGCCCGGGGTCGTGGGGACGACCCTGTAGTCGTCGGAATTGACGGTGGCGGGCCAATCTAGTCCCGGGGTCGTGGGGACGACCCTATAGTCGTCAGACATGTCGGTGGCGAGGCAACCTAGTCCCGGGGTCGTGGGGACGACCCTATAGTCGTCGGACATGTCGGCGGCTGGCCAACTTTGGCCCGTGGTCGTGGGGACGACCCTATAGTCGTCGGAAATGTCGGTGGCTGTCCAACTTTGGCCCGGGGGTCGTGGGGACGACCCTATAGTCGTCGGACATGACGGTGGCGGGCCAGTCTAGTCCCGGGTCATGGGGACGACCCTATAGTCGTCGGACAAGTCGGCGGCTGGCCAACTTTGGCCCGTGGTCGTGGGGACGACCCTATAGTCGTCGGAAAAGACTGTGGCGGGCCAATCTAGTCCCGGGGTCGTGGGGACGACCCTACAGTCGTCGGACAAGACGGCGGCGAGCCAATCTAGTCCCGCGGTCGTGGGGACGACCCTATAGTCGTCGGACAAGTCAGCGGCTGGCCAACATTGGCCCGTGGTCGTGGCGACGACCATATAGCCGTCGGACATGACAGTGGCGGGCCAATCTAGTCCCGGGTCGTGGGGACGACCCTATAGTCGTCGGACAAGTCGGCGGCTGACCAACTTTGTCCCGTGGTCGTGGGGACGACCCTATAGTCGTCGGACATGTCGGCGGCGGGCCAAGCTTGGCCCGGGGGTCGTGGGGACGACCCTATAGTCGTCGGACATGTCGCCGGCTGGCCAACTTTGGCCCGTGGTCGTGGGGACGACCCTATAGTCGTCGGCCATAACGGTGGCGGGCCAATCTAGTCCCGGGGTCGTGGGGACGACCCTATAGTCGTCGGACAAGTCGGCGGCGGGCCTACCTAGTCCCGGGGTCGTGGGGATGACCCTATAGTCGTCGGACATGACGGTGGCGGGCCAGTCTAGTCCCGGGTCGTGGGGACGACCCTATAGTCGTCGGACAAGTCGGCGGCGGGCCAACCTAGTCCCGGGTTCGTGGGGATGACCCTATAGTCGTCGGACATGACGGTGGCGGGCCAACCTAGTCCCGGGGTCGTGGGGACGACCCTATAGTCGTCGGACATGTCGGCGGCTGGCCAACTTTGGCCCGTGGTCGTGGGGACGACCCTATAGTCGTCGGAAATGTCGGTGGCTGTCCAACTTTGGCCCGGGGGTCGTGGGGACGACCCTATAGTCGTCGGACAAGTCGGCGGCGGGCCAACCTAGTCCCGGGGTCGTGGGGACGACCCTATAGTCGTCGGACATGTCGGCGGCTGGCCAACTTTGGCCCGTGGTCCTGGGGACGATCCAATAGTCGTCGGATATGTCGGCGGCTGGCCAACTTTGGCCCGTGGTCGTGGGGACGACCCTATAGTCGTTGGACATGTCAGCGGCTGGCCAACTTTGGCCCGGTGTCGTGGGGACGACTCTATTGTCGTCGGACATGTCGGCGGCTGGCCAACCTAGACCCGGGGTCGTGGGGACGACCCTATATTCGTTGGACATGTCACCGGCTGGCCAACTTTGGCCCGGTGTCGTGGGGACGACTCTATTGTCGTCGGACATGTCGGCGGCTGGCCAACCTAGACCCGGGGTCGTGGGGACGACCCTATAGTCGTCGGACATGTCGGCGGCTGGCCAACCTAGTCCCGAGGTCGTCGGACTTGACGGTGGCGGGCCAATCTAGTCCCGGGGTCGTGGGGACGACCCTACAGTCGTCGGACTTGACGGTGGCGGGCCAAGCTTGTCCCGGAGTCGTGGGGACGACCCTATAATCGTCGGACATGACGGTGGCGGGCCAATCTAGTCCCGGGGTCGTGGGGACGACCCTATAATCGTTGGACAAGTCGGCGGCGGGCCAAGCTTGTCCCGGGGTCTTGGGGACGACCCTATAATCGTCGGACATGACGGTGGCGGGCCAATCTAGTCCCGGGGTCGTGGGGCCGACCCTATAGTCGTCGGACAAGTCGGCGGCGGGCCAAGCTTGTCCCGGGGTCGTGGGGACGACCCTATAATCGTCGGACATGACGGTGGCGGGCCAATCTAGTCCCGGGGTCGTGGGGCCGACCCTATAGTCGTCGGACGTTTCGGCGGCTTGCCAACTTTGGCCGTCGTCGGACATGTTGGCGGCTTGTCAACATAGTCCCGGGGTTGTGGGGACGACCCTATAGTCGTTGGACATGACGGTGGCGGGCCAATCTAGTCCCGGGGTCGTAGGAACGACCCTATAGTCGTCGGACATGTCGGCGGCTTGCCAACTTTGGCCCGGGGTCGTGGGGACGACCCTATACTCGTCGGACATGTCGGCGGCTGGCCAACCTAGTCCCGAGGTCGTGGGGACGACCGTATAGTCGACGGACATGTCGGCGGCTGGCCAACCTAGCCCCGAGGTCGTGGTAGCGACCCTACAGTCGTCGGACATTTCGGCGGCTTGCCAATTTTGGCCCGGGGTCGTGGGGACGACCCTATAGTCGTCGGACATGTCGGCGGCGGGCCAATCTAGTCCCGGGGTCGTAGGGACGACCCTATTGTCGTCGGACAAGTCAGCGGCTGGCCAACATTGGCCCGTGGTAGTGGGGACGACTCTATTGTCGTCGGACATGTCGGCGGCTGGCCAACCTAGTCCCGGGGTCGTGGGGACGACCCTATAATCGTCGGACAAGTCAGCGGCTGGCCAACATTGGCCCGTGGTCGTGGGGACGACCATATAGTCGTCGGACATGGCGGTGGCGGGCCACTCTAGTCCCGGGTCGTGGGGACGACCCTATAGTCGTCGGACAAGTCGGCGGCGGGCCAACCTAGTCCCGGGGTCGTGGGGACGACCCTATAATCGTCGGACAAGCCGGCGGCTGGCCAACTTTGGCCCGTGGTCGTGGGGACGACCCTATAGTCGTCGGACAAGTCGGCGGCTGTCCAACTTTGGCCCGGGGTCGTGGGGACGACCCTGTAGTCGTCGGAGTTGACGGTGGCGGGCCAATCTAGTCCCGGGGTCGTGGGGACGACCCTATAGTCGTCAGACATGTCGGTGGCGAGGCAACCTAGTCCCGGGGTCGTGGGGACGACCATATAGTCGTCGGACATGTCGGCGGCTGGCCAACTTTGGCCTGTGGTCGTGGGGACGACCCTATAGTCGTCGGACAAGCCGGCGGCTGGCCAACTTTGGCCCGTGGTCGTGGGGACGACCCTATAGTCGTCGGACAAGTCGGCGGCTGTCCAACTTTGGCCCGGGGTCGTGGGGACGACCCTGTAGTCGTCGGAATTGACGGTGGCGGGCCAATCTAGTCCCGGGGTCGTGGGGACGACCCTATAGTCGTCAGACATGTCGGTGGCGAGGCAACCTAGTCCCGGGGTCGTGGGGACGACCCTATAGTCGTCGGACATGTCGGCGGCTGGCCAACTTTGGCCCGTGGTCGTGGGGACGACCCTATAGTCGTCGGAAATGTCGGTGGCTGTCCAACTTTGGCCCGGGGGTCGTGGGGACGACCCTATAGTCGTCGGACATGACGGTGGCGGGCCAGTCTAGTCCCGGGTCATGGGGACGACCCTATAGTCGTCGGACAAGTCGGCGGCTGGCCAACTTTGGCCCGTGGTCGTGGGGACGACCCTATAGTCGTCGGAAAAGACGGTGGCGGGCCAATCTAGTCCCGGGGTCGTGGGGACGACCGTATAGTCGACGGACATGTCGGCGGCTGGCCAACCTAGCCCCGAGGTCGTGGTAGCGACCCTACAGTCGTCGGACATTTCGGCGGCTTGCCAATTTTGGCCCGGGGTCGTGGGGACGACCCTATAGTCGTCGGACATGTCGGCGGCGGGCCAATCTAGTCCCGGGGTCGTAGGGACGACCCTATAGTCGTCGGACAAGTCAGCGGCTGGCCAACATTGGCCCGTGGTAGTGGGGACGACTCTATTGTCGTCGGACATGTCGGCGGCTGGCCAACCTAGTCCCGGGGTCGTGGGGACGACCCTATAATCGTCGGACAAGTCAGCGGCTGGCCAACATTGGCCCGTGGTCGTGGGGACGACCATATAGTCGTCGGACATGGCGGTGGCGGGCCACTCTAGTCCCGGGTCGTGGGGACGACCCTATAGTCGTCGGACAAGTCGGCGGCGGGCCAACCTAGTCCCGGGGTCGTGGGGACGACCCTATAATCGTCGGACAAGCCGGCGGCTGGCCAACTTTGGCCCGTGGTCGTGGGGACGACCCTATAGTCGTCGGCCATAACGGTGGCGGGCCAATCTAGTCCCGGGGTCGTGGGGACGACCCTATAGTCGTCGGACAAGTCGGCGGCGGGCCTACCTAGTCCCGGGGTCGTGGGGATGACCCTATAGTCGTCGGACATGACGGTGGCGGGCCAGTCTAGTCCCGGGTCGTGGGGACGACCCTATAGTCGTCGGACAAGTCGGCGGCGGGCCAACCTAGTCCCGGGTTCGTGGGGATGACCCTATAGTCGTCGGACATGACGGTGGCGGGCCAACCTAGTCCCGGGGTCGTGGGGACGACCCTATATTCGTCGGACAAGCCGGCGGCTGGCCAACTTTGGCCCGGGGTCGTGGGGACGACCCTATAGTCGTCGGATATGTCGGCGGCAGGCCAACTTCGGCCCGTGGTCGTGGGGACGACCCTATAGTCGTCGGACAAGTCGGCGGCGGGCCAACCTAGTCCCGGGGTCGTGGGGACGACCCTATAGTCGTCGGACATGTCGGCGGCTGGCCAACTTTGGCCCGTGGTCCTGGGGACGATCCAATAGTCGTCGGATATGTCGGCGGCTGGCCAACTTTGGCCCGTGGTCGTGGGGACGACCCTATAGTCGTTGGACATGTCAGCGGCTGGCCAACTTTGGCCCGGTGTCGTGGGGACGACTCTATTGTCGTCGGACATGTCGGCGGCTGGCCAACCTAGACCCGGGGTCGTAGGGACGACCCTATATTCGTTGGACATGTCAGCGGCTGGCCAACTTTGGCCCGGTGTCGTGGGGACGACTCTATTGTCGTCGGACATGTCGGCGGCTGGCCAACCTAGACCCGGGGTCGTGGGGACGACCCTATAGTCGTCGGACATGTCGGCGGCTGGCCAACCTAGTCCCGAGGTCGTCGGACTTGACGGTGGCGGGCCAATCTAGTCCCGGGGTCGTGGGGACGACCCTACAGTCGTCGGACTTGACGGTGGCGGGCCAAGCTTGTCCCGGGGTCGTGGGGACGACCCTATAATCGTCGGACATGACGGTGGCGGGCCAATCTAGTCCCGGGGTCGTGGGGACGACCCTATAATCGTTGGACAAGTCGGCGGCGGGCCAAGCTTGTCCCGGGGTCGTGGGGACGACCCTATAATCGTCGGACATGACGGTGGCGGGCCAATCTAGTCCCGGGGTCGTGGGGCCGACCCTATAGTCGTCGGACAAGTCGGCGGCGGGCCAAGCTTGTCCCGGGGTCGTGGGGACGACCCTATAATCGTCGGACATGACGGTGGCGGGCCAATCTAGTCCCGGGGTCGTGGGGCCGACCCTATAGTCGTCGGACGTTTCGGCGGCTTGCCAACTTTGGCCGTCGTCGGACATGTTGGCGGCTTGTCAACATAGTCCCGGGGTTGTGGGGACGACCCTATAGTCGTTGGACATGACGGTGGCGGGCCAATCTAGTCCCGGGGTCGTAGGAACGACCCTATAGTCGTCGGACATGTCGGCGGCTTGCCAACTTTGGCCCGGGGTCGTGGGGACGACCCTATACTCGTCGGACATGTCGGCGGCTGGCCAACCTAGTCCCGAGGTCGTGGGGACGACCGTATAGTCGACGGACATGTCGGCGGCTGGCCAACCTAGCCCCGAGGTCGTGGTAGCGACCCTACAGTCGTCGGACATTTCGGCGGCTTGCCAATTTTGGCCCGGGGTCGTGGGGACGACCATATAGTCGTCGGACATGTCGGCGGCGGGCCAATCTAGTCCCGGGGTCGTAGGGACGACCCTATAGTCGTCGGACAAGTCAGCGGCTGGCCAACATTGGCCCGTGGTAGTGGGGACGACTCTATTGTCGTCGGACATGTCGGCGGCTGGCCAACCTAGTCCCGGGGTCGTGGGGACGACCCCATAATCGTCGGACAAGTCAGCGGCTGGCCAACATTGGCCCGTGGTCGTGGGGACGACCATATAGTCGTCGGACATGGCGGTGGCGGGCCACTCTAGTCCCGGGTCGTGGGGACGACCCTATAGTCGTCGGACAAGTCGGCGGCGGGCCAACCTAGTCCCGGGGTCGTGGGGACGACCCTATAATCGTCGGACAAGTCAGCGGCGGGCCAAGCTTGTCCCGGGGTCGTGGGGACGACCCTATAATCGTCGGACATGACGGTGGCGGGCCAATCTAGTCCCGGGGTCGTGGGGCCGACCCTATAGTCGTCGGACAAGTCGGCGGCGGGCCAAGCTTGTCCCGGGGTCGTGGGGACGACCCTATAATCGTCGGACATGACGGTGGCGGGCCAATCTAGTCCCGGGGTCGTGGGGCCGACCCTATAGTCGTCGGACGTTTCGGCGGCTTGCCAACTTTGGCCGTCGTCGGACATGTTGGCGGCTTGTCAACATAGTCCCGGGGTTGTGGGGACGACCCTATAGTCGTTGGACATGACGGTGGCGGGCCAATCTAGTCCCGGGGTCGTAGGAACGACCCTATAGTCGTCGGACATGTCGGCGGCTTGCCAACTTTGGCCCGGGGTCGTGGGGACGACCCTATACTCGTCGGACATGTCGGCGGCTGGCCAACCTAGTCCCGAGGTCGTGGGGACGACCGTATAGTCGACGGACATGTCGGCGGCTGGCCAACCTAGCCCCGAGGTCGTGGTAGCGACCCTACAGTCGTCGGACATTTCGGCGGCTTGCCAATTTTGGCCCGGGGTCGTGGGGACGACCCTATAGTCGTCGGACATGTCGGCGGCGGGCCAATCTAGTCCCGGGGTCGTAGGGACGACCCTATAGTCGTCGGACAAGTCAGCGGCTGGCCAACATTGGCCCGTGGTAGTGGGGACGACTCTATTGTCGTCGGACATGTCGGCGGCTGGCCAACCTAGTCCCGGGGTCGTGGGGACGACCCTATAATCGTCGGACAAGTCAGCGGCTGGCCAACATTGGCCCGTGGTCGTGGGGACGACCATATAGTCGTCGGACATGGCGGTGGCGGGCCACTCTAGTCCCGGGTCGTGGGGACGACCCTATAGTCGTCGGACAAGTCGGCGGCGGGCCAACCTAGTCCCGGGGTCGTGGGGACGACCCTATAATCGTCGGACAAGCCGGCGGCTGGCCAACTTTGGCCCGTGGTCGTGGGGACGACCCTATAGTCGTCGGACAAGTCGGCGGCTGTCCAACTTTGGCCCGGGGTCGTGGGGACGACCCTGTAGTCGTCGGAGTTGACGGTGGCGGGCCAATCTAGTCCCGGGGTCGTGGGGACAACCCTATAGTCGTCAGACATGTCGGTGGCGAGGCAACCTAGTCCCGGGGTCGTGGGGACGACCATATAGTCGTCGGACATGTCGGCGGCTGGCCAACTTTGGCCTGTGGTCGTGGGGACGACCCTATAGTCGTCGGACAAGCCGGCGGCTGGCCAACTTTGGCCCGTGGTCGTGGGGACGACCCTATAGTCGTCGGACAAGTCGGCGGCTGTCCAACTTTGGCCCGGGGTCGTGGGGACGACCCTGTAGTCGTCGGAATTGACGGTGGCGGGCCAATCTAGTCCCGGGGTCGTGGGGACGACCCTATAGTCGTCAGACATGTCGGTGGCGAGGCAACCTAGTCCCGGGGTCGTGGGGACGACCCTATAGTCGTCGGACATGTCGGCGGCTGGCCATCTTTGGCCCGTGGTCGTGGGGACGACCCTATAGTCGTCGGAAATGTCGGTGGCTGTCCAACTTTGGCCCGGGGGTCGCGGGGACGACCCTATAGTCGTCGGACATGACGGTGGCGGGCCAGTCTAGTCCCGGGTCATGGGGACGACCCTATAGTCGTCGGACAAGTCGGCGGCTGGCCAACTTTGGCCCGTGGTCGTGGGGACGACCCTATAGTCGTCGGAAAAGACGGTGGCGGGCCAATCTAGTCCCGGGGTCGTGGGGACGACCCTACAGTCGTCGGACAAGTCGGCGGCGAGCCAATCTAGTCCCGCGGTCGTGGGGGCGACCCTATAGTCGTCGGACAAGTCAGCGGCTGGCCAACATTGGCCCGTGGTCGTGGCGACGACCATATAGCCGTCGGACATGACAGTGGCGGGCCACTCTAGTCCCGGGTCGTGGGGACGACCCTATAGTCGTCGGACATGTCGGCGGCTGGCCAACTTTGGCCCGGGGTCGTGGGGACGACCCTATAGTCGTCGGATATGTCGGCGGCTGGCCAACTTTGGCCCGTGGTCGTCGGGACGACCCTATAGTCGTCGGACAAGTCGGCGGCTGGCCAACTTTGGCCCGTGGTCGTGGGGACGACCCTATAGTCGTCGGAAAAGACGGTGGCGGGCCAATCTAGTCCCGGGGTCGTGGGGACGACCCTACAGTCGTCGGACAAGTCGGCGGCGAGCCAATCTAGTCCCGCGGTCGTGGGGGCGACCCTATAGTCGTCGGACAAGTCAGCGGCTGGCCAACATTGGCCCGTGGTCGTGGCGACGACCATATAGCCGTCGGACATGACAGTGGCGGGCCACTCTAGTCCCGGGTCGTGGGGACGACCCTATAGTCGTCGGACAAGTCGGCGGCTGTCCAACTTTGGCCCGGGGTCGTGGGGACGACCCTGTAGTCGTCGGAGTTGACGGTGGCGGGCCAATCTAGTCCCGGGGTCGTGGGGACAACCCTATAGTCGTCGGACATGTCGGCGATTGGCCAACATTGGCCCGGGGTCGTGGGGACGACCCTATAGTCGTCGGAGAAGACGGCGGCTGGACATCTTTGGCCCGGGGTCGTGGGGACGACCCTATAGTCGTCGGACATTTCGGGGGCATGCCACCTTTGGCCCGGGGTCGTGGGGACGACCCTATAGTCGTCGGAAATGACGGTGGCGGGCCAACCTAGTCCCGGGGTCGTGGGGACGGCCCTATAGTCGTCGGATATGTCGGCGGCTGGCCAACTTTGGCCCGTGGTCGTGGGGACGACCCTATAGTCGTCGGAAATGACGGTGGCGGGCCAACCTAGTCCCGGGGTCGTGGGGACGACCCTATAGTCGTCGGACAAGTCGGCAGCTTGCCAACTTTGGCACGGAGTCGTGGGCACGACCCTATAGTCGTCGGACAAGTCAGCGGCTGGCCAACATTGGCCCGTGGTCGTGGGGACGACCCTATAGTCGTCGGAAATGACGGTGGCGGGCCAACCTAGTCCCGGGGTCGTGGGGACGGCCCTATAGTCGTCGGATATGTCGGCGGCTGGCCAACTTTGGCCCGTGGTCGTGGGGACGACCCTATAGTCGTCGGAAATGACGGTGGCGGGCCAACCTAGTCCCGGGGTCGTGGGGACGACCCTATAGTCGTCGGACAAGTCGGCAGCTTGCCAACTTTGGCACGGAGTCGTGGGGACGACCCTACAGTCGTCGGACAACTCGGCGGCGAGCCAATCTAGTCCCGCGGTCGTGGGCACGACCCTATAGTCGTCGGACAAGTCAGCGGCTGGCCAACATTGGCCCGTGGTAGTGGGGACGACCCTATAGTCGTCGGACACATCAGCGGCTGGCCAACTTTGGCCCGGGGTCGTGGGGACGACCCTATATTCGTCGGACAAGTCGGCGGCGGGCCAACCTAGTCCCGGGGTCGTGGGGACGACCCTATAATCGTCGGACAAGCCGGCGGCTGGCCAACTTTGGCCCGTGGTCGTGTGGACGACCCTATAGTCGTCGGACATGTCGGCGGCTGGCCAACTTTGGCCCGTGGTTGTGGGGACGACCCTATAGTCGTTGGACATGACGGTGGCGGGCCAATCTAGTCCCGGGGTCGTGGGGACGACCCTATAGTCGTCGGACAAGACGGCGGCTGGACATCTTTGGCCCGGGGTCGTGGGGACGACCCTATAGTCGTCGGACATGTTGTCGGCTTGTCAGCCTAGTCCCAGGGTCGTGGGTACGACCCTATAGTCGTCGGACAAGTCGGCGGCGGGCCAACCATGTCCCGGGGTCGTGGGGACGACCCTATAATCGTCGGACATGTCGGCGGCGGGCCAAGCTTGTCCCGGGGTCGTGGGGACGATCGAATAGTCGTCGGACATGTCGGCGGCTGGCCAACTTTGGCGCGTGGTCGTGGGGACGACCCTATAGTCGTCGGACAAGTCGGCGGCTGTCCAACTTTGGCCCGGGGTCGTGGGGACGACCCTGTAGTCGTCGGAATTGACGGTGGCGGGCCAATCTAGTCCCGGGGTCGTGGGGACGACCCTATAGTCGTCAGACATGTCGGTGGCGAGGCAACCTAGTCCCGGGGTCGTGGGGACGACCCTATAGTCGTCGGACATGTCGGCGGCTGGCCATCTTTGGCCCGTGGTCGTGGGGACGACCCTATAGTCGTCGGAAATGTCGGTGGCTGTCCAACTTTGGCCCGGGGGTCGCGGGGACGACCCTATAGTCGTCGGACATGACGGTGGCGGGCCAGTCTAGTCCCGGGTCATGGGGACGACCCTATAGTCGTCGGACAAGTCGGCGGCTGTCCAACTTTGGCCCGGGGTCGTGGGGACGACCCTGTAGTCGTCGGAATTGACGGTGGCGGGCCAATCTAGTCCCGGGGTCGTGGGGACGACCCTATAGTCGTCAGACATGTCGGTGGCGAGGCAACCTAGTCCCGGGGTCGTGGGGACGACCCTATAGTCGTCGGACATGTCGGCGGCTGGCCATCTTTGGCCCGTGGTCGTGGGGACGACCCTATAGTCGTCGGAAATGTCGGTGGCTGTCCAACTTTGGCCCGGGGGTCGCGGGGACGACCCTATAGTCGTCGGACATGACGGTGGCGGGCCAGTCTAGTCCCGGGTCATGGGGACGACCCTATAGTCGTCGGACAAGTCGGCGGCTGGCCAACTTTGGCCCGTGGTCGTGGGGACGACCCTATAGTCGTCGGAAAAGACGGTGGCGGGCCAATCTAGTCCCGGGGTCGTGGGGACGACCCTACAGTCGTCGGACAAGTCGGCGGCGAGCCAATCTAGTCCCGCGGTCGTGGGGGCGACCCTATAGTCGTCGGACAAGTCAGCGGCTGGCCAACATTGGCCCGTGGTCGTGGCGACGACCATATAGCCGTCGGACATGACAGTGGCGGGCCACTCTAGTCCCGGGTCGTGGGGACGACCCTATAGTCGTCGGACATGTCGGCGGCTGGCCAACTTTGGCCCGGGGTCGTGGGGACGACCCTATAGTCGTCGGATATGTCGGCGGCTGGCCAACTTTGGCCCGTGGTCGTCGGGACGACCCTATAGTCGTCGGACAAGTCGGCGGCTGGCCAACTTTGGCCCGTGGTCGTGGGGACGACCCTATAGTCGTCGGAAAAGACGGTGGCGGGCCAATCTAGTCCCGGGGTCGTGGGGACGACCCTACAGTCGTCGGACAAGTCGGCGGCGAGCCAATCTAGTCCCGCGGTCGTGGGGGCGACCCTATAGTCGTCGGACAAGTCAGCGGCTGGCCAACATTGGCCCGTGGTCGTGGCGACGACCATATAGCCGTCGGACATGACAGTGGCGGGCCACTCTAGTCCCGGGTCGTGGGGACGACCCTATAGTCGTCGGACAAGTCGGCGGCTGTCCAACTTTGGCCCGGGGTCGTGGGGACGACCCTGTAGTCGTCGGAGTTGACGGTGGCGGGCCAATCTAGTCCCGGGGTCGTGGGGACAACCCTATAGTCGTCGGACATGTCGGCGATTGGCCAACATTGGCCCGGGGTCGTGGGGACGACCCTATAGTCGTCGGAGAAGACGGCGGCTGGACATCTTTGGCCCGGGGTCGTGGGGACGACCCTATAGTCGTCGGACATTTCGGGGGCATGCCACCTTTGGCCCGGGGTCGTGGGGACGACCCTATAGTCGTCGGAAATGACGGTGGCGGGCCAACCTAGTCCCGGGGTCGTGGGGACGGCCCTATAGTCGTCGGATATGTCGGCGGCTGGCCAACTTTGGCCCGTGGTCGTGGGGACGACCCTATAGTCGTCGGAAATGACGGTGGCGGGCCAACCTAGTCCCGGGGTCGTGGGGACGACCCTATAGTCGTCGGACAAGTCGGCAGCTTGCCAACTTTGGCACGGAGTCGTGGGCACGACCCTATAGTCGTCGGACAAGTCAGCGGCTGGCCAACATTGGCCCGTGGTCGTGGGGACGACCCTATAGTCGTCGGAAATGACGGTGGCGGGCCAACCTAGTCCCGGGGTCGTGGGGACGGCCCTATAGTCGTCGGATATGTCGGCGGCTGGCCAACTTTGGCCCGTGGTCGTGGGGACGACCCTATAGTCGTCGGAAATGACGGTGGCGGGCCAACCTAGTCCCGGGGTCGTGGGGACGACCCTATAGTCGTCGGACAAGTCGGCAGCTTGCCAACTTTGGCACGGAGTCGTGGGGACGACCCTACAGTCGTCGGACAACTCGGCGGCGAGCCAATCTAGTCCCGCGGTCGTGGGCACGACCCTATAGTCGTCGGACAAGTCAGCGGCTGGCCAACATTGGCCCGTGGTAGTGGGGACGACCCTATAGTCGTCGGACACATCAGCGGCTGGCCAACTTTGGCCCGGGGTCGTGGGGACGACCCTATATTCGTCGGACAAGTCGGCGGCGGGCCAACCTAGTCCCGGGGTCGTGGGGACGACCCTATAATCGTCGGACAAGCCGGCGGCTGGCCAACTTTGGCCCGTGGTCGTGTGGACGACCCTATAGTCGTCGGACATGTCGGCGGCTGGCCAACTTTGGCCCGTGGTTGTGGGGACGACCCTATAGTCGTTGGACATGACGGTGGCGGGCCAATCTAGTCCCGGGGTCGTGGGGACGACCCTATAGTCGTCGGACAAGACGGCGGCTGGACATCTTTGGCCCGGGGTCGTGGGGACGACCCTATAGTCGTCGGACATGTTGTCGGCTTGTCAGCCTAGTCCCAGGGTCGTGGGTACGACCCTATAGTCGTCGGACAAGTCGGCGGCGGGCCAACCATGTCCCGGGGTCGTGGGGACGACCCTATAATCGTCGGACATGTCGGCGGCGGGCCAAGCTTGTCCCGGGGTCGTGGGGACGATCGAATAGTCGTCGGACATGTCGGCGGCTGGCCAACTTTGGCGCGTGGTCGTGGGGACGATCCGATTGTCGTCGGACATGTCGGCGGCTGGCCAACCTAGACCCGGGGTCGTGGGGACGATCCGATTGTCGTCGGACATGTCGGCGGCTGTCCAACTTTGGCACCGTGGTCGTGGGGACGATCCAATAGTCGTCAGACATGTCGGCGGCTGGCCAACCTGGACCCGGGGTCGTGGGGACGACCCCATTGTCGTCGGACATGACGGTGGCGGGCCAATCTAGTCTCGCGGTCGTGGGGACGACCCTATAATCGTCGGACATGACGGTGGCGGGCCAATCTAGTCCCGGGGTCGTGGGGACGACCCTATAGTCGTCGGACATGTCGGCGGCTGGCCAACTTTGGCCCGGTGTCGTGGGGACGACCCTATAGTCGTCGGACATTTCGGCGGCATGCCAACTTTGGCCCGTGGTCGTGGGGACGACCCTATAGTTGTTGGACATGACGGTGGCGGGCTAATCTAGTCCCGGGGTCGTGGGGACGACCCTATAGTCGTTGGACATGTCGGCGATTGGCCAACATTGGCCCGGGGTCGTGGGGACGACCCTATAGTCGTCGGACATGTCGGCGGCTGGCCAACTTTGGCGCGTGGTCGTGGGGACGATCCGATTATCGTCGGACATGTCGGCGGCTGGCCAACTTTGGCCCGTGGTCGTGGGGACGATCCAATAGTCGTCGGACATGTCGGCGGCTGGCCAACTTTGGCCCGTGGTCGTGGGGACGATCCGATAGTCGTTGGACATGACGGTGGCGGGCCAATCTAGTCCCGGGCTCGTGGGGACGACCCTATAGCCGTCGGACTTGTCGGTGGCGGGCCAATCTAGTCCGGGGGTCGTGGGGACGACCCTACTGTCGTCGGACATTTCGGCGGCTTGCCAACTTTGGCCCGGGGTCGTGGGGACGATCCAATAGTCGTCGGACATGTCGGCGGCTGGTCAACTTTGGCCCGTGGTCGTGGGGACGACCCTATAGTCGTTGGACATGTCAGCGGCTGGCCAACTTTGGCCCGGTGTCGTGGGGACGACCCAATAGTCGTCGGACATGTCGGCGGCTGGCCAACTTTGGCCCGTGGTCGTGGGGACGATCCGATAGTCGTTGGACATGACGGTGGCGGGCCAGTCTAGTCCCGGGTCGTGGGGACGACCCTATAGTCGTCGGACATGTCGGCGGCGGGCCAAGCTTGGCCCGGGGGTCGTGGGGACGACCCTATAGTCGTCGGACATGTCGGCGGCGAGCCAACATTGACCCGGGGTCGTGGGGACGACTCTATAGTCGTCGGACATATCGGTGGCGGGCCAGTCTAGTCCCGGGGTCGTGGGGACGACCCTATAATCGTTGGTCATGACGGTGGCGGGCCAATCTAGTCCCGGAGACGTAGGGACGACCCTAACGTCGTCGGACATGGCGATTGGCCAACATTGGCCCGGGGTCGTCGGGACGACCCGATAGTCGTCGGACATGTCGGCGGCTGGCCAACCTAGTCCCGGGGTCGTGGGGACGACCCTATAGTCGTCGGACATGTCGGCGGCTGGCCAACTTTGGCCCGTGGTCGTGGGGACGATCCAATAGTCGTCGGATATGTCGGCGGCTGGCCAACTTTGGCCCGTGGTCGTGGGGACGACCCTATAGTCGTTGGACATGTCAGCGGCTGGCCAACTTTGGCCCGGTGTCGTGGGGACGACTCTATTGTCGTCGGACATGTCGGCGGCTGGCCAACCTAGACCCGGGGTCGTGGGGACGACCCTATATTCGTTGGACATGTCAGCGGCTGGCCAACTTTGGCCCGGTGTCGTGGGGACGACTCTATTGTCGTCGGACATGTCGGCGGCTGGCCAACCTAGACCCGGGGTCGTGGGGACGACCCTATAGTCGTCGGACATGTCGGCGGCTGGCCAACCTAGTCCCGAGGTCGTCGGTCTTGACGGTGGCGGGCCAATCTAGTCCCGGGGTCGTGGGGACGACCCTACAGTCGTCGGACTTGACGGTGGCGGGCCAAGCTTGTCCCGGGGTCGTGGGGACGACCCTATAATCGTCGGACATGACGGTGGCGGGCCAATCTAGTCCCGGGGTCGTGGGGACGACCCTATAATCGTTGGACAAGTCGGCGGCGGGCCAAGCTTGTCCCGGGGTCGTGGGGACGACCCTATAATCGTCGGACATGACGGTGGCGGGCCAATCTAGTCCCGGTGTCGTGGGGCCGACCCTATAGTCGTCGGACAAGTCGGCGGCGGGCCAATCTAGTCCCGGGGTCGTGGGGCCGACCCTATAGTCGTCGGACGTTTCGGCGGCTTGCCAACTTTGGCCGTCGTCGGACATGTTGGCGGCTTGTCAACCTAGTCCCGGGGTTGTGGGGACGACCCTATAGTCGTTGGACATGACGGTGGCGGGCCAATCTAGTCCCGGGGTCGTAGGTACGACCCTATAGTCGTCGGACATGTCGGCGGCTTGCCAACTTTGGCCCGGGGTCATGGGGACGACCCTATACTCGTCGGACATGTCGGCGGCTGGCCAACCTAGTCCCGAGGTCGTGGGGACGACCGTATAGTCGACGGACATGTCGGCGGCTGGCCAACCTAGCCCCGAGGTCGTGGTAGCGACCCTACAGTCGTCGGACATTTCGGCGGCTTGCCAATTTTGGCCCGGGGTCGTGGGGACGACCCTATAGTCGTCGGACATGTCGGCGGCGGGCCAATCTAGTCCCGGGGTCGTAGGGACGACCCTATAGTCGTCGGACAAGTCAGCGGCTGGCCAACATTGGCCCGTGGTAGTGGGGACGACCCTATAGTCGTCGGACACATCAGCGGCTGGCCAACTTTGGCCCGGGGTCGTGGGGACGACCCTACAGTCGTCGGACAAGTCGGCGGCGAGCCAATCTAGTCCCGCGGTCGTGGGGACGACCCTATAGTCGTCGGACAAGTCAGCGGCTGGCCAACATTGGCCCGTGATCGTGGGGACGGCCCTATAGTCGTCGGATATGTCGGCGGCTGGCCAACTTTGGCCCGTGGTCGTGGGGACGACCCTATAGTCGTCGGAAATGACGATGGCGGGCCAACCTAGTCCCGGGGTCGTGGGGACGACCCTATAGTCGTCGGACAAGTCGGCAGCTTGCCAACTTTGGCACGGAGTCGTGGGGACGACCCTATAGTCGTTGGACATGACGGTGGCGGGCCAATCTAGTCCCGGGGTCGTAGGGACGACCCTATAGTCGTCGGACATGTCGGCGATTGGCCAACATTGGCCCGGGGTCGTGGGGACGACCCTATAGTCGTCGGAGAAGACGGCGGCTGGACATCTTTGGCCCGGGGTCGTGGGGACGACCCTATAGTCGTCGGACATTTCGGGGGCATGCCACCTTTGGCCCGGGGTCGTGGGGACGACCCTATAGTCGTCGGAAATGACGGTGGCGGGCCAACCTAGTCCCGGGGTCGTGGGGACGGCCCTATAGTCGTCGGATATGTCGGCGGCTGGCCAACTTTGGCCCGTGGTCGTGGGGACGACCCTATAGTCGTCGGAAATGACGGTGGCGGGCCAACCTAGTCCCGGGGTCGTGGGGACGACCCTATAGTCGTCGGACAAGTCGGCAGCTTGCCAACTTTGGCACGGAGTCGTGGGCACGACCCTATAGTCGTCGGACAAGTCAGCGGCTGGCCAACATTGGCCCGTGGTAGTGGGGACGACCCTATAGTCGTCGGACACATCAGCGGCTGGCCAACTTTGGCCCGGGGTCGTGGGGACGACCCTACAGTCGTCGGACAAGTCGGCGGCGAGCCAATCTAGTCCCGCGGTCGTGGGGACGACCCTATAGTCGTCGGACAAGTCAGCGGCTGGCCAACATTGGCCCGTGATCGTGGGGACGGCCCTATAGTCGTCGGATATGTCGGCGGCTGGCCAACTTTGGCCCGTGGTCGTGGGGACGACCCTATAGTCGTCGGAAATGACGATGGCGGGCCAACCTAGTCCCGGGGTCGTGGGGACGACCCTATAGTCGTCGGACAAGTCGGCAGCTTGCCAACTTTGGCACGGAGTCGTGGGGACGACCCTATAGTCGTTGGACATGACGGTGGCGGGCCAATCTAGTCCCGGGGTCGTAGGGACGACCCTATAGTCGTCGGACATGTCGGCGATTGGCCAACATTGGCCCGGGGTCGTGGGGACGACCCTATAGTCGTCGGAGAAGACGGCGGCTGGACATCTTTGGCCCGGGGTCGTGGGGACGACCCTATAGTCGTCGGACATTTCGGGGGCATGCCACCTTTGGCCCGGGGTCGTGGGGACGACCCTATAGTCGTCGGAAATGACGGTGGCGGGCCAACCTAGTCCCGGGGTCGTGGGGACGGCCCTATAGTCGTCGGATATGTCGGCGGCTGGCCAACTTTGGCCCGTGGTCGTGGGGACGACCCTATAGTCGTCGGAAATGACGGTGGCGGGCCAACCTAGTCCCGGGGTCGTGGGGACGACCCTATAGTCGTCGGACAAGTCGGCAGCTTGCCAACTTTGGCACGGAGTCGTGGGCACGACCCTATAGTCGTCGGACAAGTCAGCGGCTGGCCAACATTGGCCCGTGGTCGTGGGGACGACCCTATAGTCGTCGGAAATGACGGTGGCGGGCCAACCTAGTCCCGGGGTCGTGGGGACGGCCCTATAGTCGTCGGATATGTCGGCGGCTGGCCAACTTTGGCCCGTGGTCGTGGGGACGACCCTATAGTCGTCGGAAATGACGGTGGCGGGCCAACCTAGTCCCGGGGTCGTGGGGACGACCCTATAGTCGTCGGACAAGTCGGCAGCTTGCCAACTTTGGCACGGAGTCGTGGGGACGACCCTACAGTCGTCGGACAACTCGGCGGCGAGCCAATCTAGTCCCGCGGTCGTGGGCACGACCCTATAGTCGTCGGACAAGTCAGCGGCTGGCCAACATTGGCCCGTGGTAGTGGGGACGACCCTATAGTCGTCGCACACATCAGCGGCTGGCCAACTTTGGCCCGGGGTCGTGGGGACGACCCTATATTCGTCGGACAAGTCGGCGGCGGGCCAACCTAGTCCCGGGGTCGTGGGGACGACCCTATAATCGTCGGACAAGCCGGCGGCTGGCCAACTTTGGCCCGTGGTCGTGTGGACGACCCTATAGTCGTCGGACATGTCGGCGGCTGGCCAACTTTGGCCCGTGGTTGTGGGGACGACCCTATAGTCGTTGGACATGACGGTGGCGGGCCAATCTAGTCCCGGGGTCGTGGGGACGACCCTATAGTCGTCGGACAAGACGGCGGCTGGACATCTTTGGCCCGGGGTCGTGGGGACGACCCTATAGTCGTCGGACATGTTGTCGGCTTGTCAGCCTAGTCCCAGGGTCGTGGGTACGACCCTATAGTCGTCGGACAAGTCGGCGGCGGGCCAACCATGTCCCGGGGTCGTGGGGACGACCCTATAATCGTCGGACATGTCGGCGGCGGGCCAAGCTTGTCCCGGGGTCGTGGTGACGATCGAATAGTCGTCGGACATGTCGGCGGCTGGCCAACTTTGGCGCGTGGTCGTGGGGACGATCCGATTGTCGTCGGACATGTCGGCGGCTGGCCAACCTAGACCCGGGGTCGTGGGGACGATCCGATTGTCGTCGGACATGTCGGCGGCTGTCCAACTTTGGCACCGTGGTCGTGGGGACGATCCAATAGTCGTCAGACATGTCGGCGGCTGGCCAACCTGGACCCGGGGTCGTGGGGACGACCCCATTGTCGTCGGACATGACGGTGGCGGGCCAATCTAGTCTCGCGGTCGTGGGGACGACCCTATAATCGTCGGACATGACGGTGGCGGGCCAATCTAGTCCCGGGGTCGTGGGGACGACCCTATAGTCGTCGGACATGTCGGCGGCTGGCCAACTTTGGCCCGGTGTCGTGGGGACGACCGTATAGTCGTCGGACATTTCGGCGGCATGCCAACTTTGGCCCGTGGTCGTGGGGACGACCCTATAGTTGTTGGACATGACGGTGGCGGGCTAATCTAGTCCCGGGGTCGTGGGGACGACCCTATAGTCGTTGGACATGTCGGCGATTGGCCAACATTGGCCCGGGGTCGTGGGGACGACCCTATAGTCGTCGGACATGTCGGCGGCTGGCCAACTTTGGCGCGTGGTCGTGGGGACGATCCGATTATCGTCGGACATGTCGGCGGCTGGCCAACTTTGGCCCGTGGTCGTGGGGACGATCCAATAGTCGTCGGACATGTCGGCGGCTGGCCAACTTTGGCCCGTGGTCGTGGGGACGATCCGATAGTCGTTGGACATGACGGTGGCGGGCCAATCTAGTCCCGGGCTCGTGGGGACGACCCTATAGCCGTCGGACTTGTCGGTGGCGGGCCAATCTAGTCCGGGGGTCGTGGGGACGACCCTACTGTCGTCGGACATTTCGGCGGCTTGCCAACTTTGGCCCGGGGTCGTGGGGACGATCCAATAGTCGTCGGACATGTCGGCGGCTGGTCAACTTTGGCCCGTGGTCGTGGGGACGACCCTATAGTCGTTGGACATGTCAGCGGCTGGCCAACTTTGGCCCGGTGTCGTGGGGACGACCCAATAGTCGTCGGACATGTCGGCGGCTGGCCAACTTTGGCCCGTGGTCGTGGGGACGATCCGATAGTCGTTGGACATGACGGTGGCGGGCCAATCTAGTCCGGGGGTCGTGGGGACGACCCTACAGTCGTCGGACATTTCGGCGGCTTGCCAACTTTGGCCCGGGGTCGTGGGGACGACCCTATAGTCGTCGGACTTGACGGTGGCGGGCCAATCTAGTCCCGGGGTCGTGGGGACGACCCTACAGTCGTCGGACATTTCGGCGGCTTGCCAACTTTGGCCCGGGGTCGTGGGGGCGACCCTATAGTCGTCGGACTTGACGGTGGCGGGCCAATCTAGTCCCGGGGTCGTGGGGACGACCCTACAGTCGTCGGACATTTCAGCGTCTTGCCAACTTTGGCCCGGGGTCGTGGGGACGACCCTATAGTCGTCGGACATGACGGTGGCGGACCAATCTAGTCCCGGGGTCGTGGGGACGACCCTATAGTCGTCGGACATGTCGGCGGCTGGCCAACTTTGGCCCGTGGTCGTGGGGACGATCCAAAAGTCGTCGGACATGTCGGCGGCTGGCCAACTTTGGCGCGTGGTCGTGGGGACGATCCGATTGTCGTCGGACATGTCGGCGGCTGGCCAACCTAGACCCGGGGTCGTGGGGACGACCCTATAGTCTTCGGACATGACAGTAGCGGGCCAATCTAGACCCGAGGTCGTGGGGACGACCCTATAGTCGTTGGACATGTCAGCGGCTGGCCAACTTTGGCCCGGTGTCGTGGGGACGACCCTATAGTCGTCGGACATGTCGGCGGCTGGCCAACTTTGGCCCGGTGTCGTGGGGACGACCCTATAGTCGTCGGACATTTCGGCGGCATGCCAACTTTGGCCCGTGGTCGTGGGGACGACCCTATAGTTGTTGGACATGACGGTGGCGGGCTAATCTAGACCCTGGGTCGTAGGGACGACCCTATAGTCGTTGGACATGTCGGCGATTGGCCAACATTGGCCCGGGGTCGTGGGGACGACCCTATAGTCGTCGGACATGTCGGCGGCTGGCCAACTTTGGCGCGTGGTCGTGGGGACGATCCGATTGTCGTCGGACATGTCGGCGGCTGGCCAACTTTGGCCCGTGGTCGTGGGGACGATCCAATAGTCGTCGGACATGTCGGCGGCTGGCCAACTTTGGCGCGTGGTCGTGGGGACGATCCGATTGTCGTCGGACATGTCGGCGGCTGGCCAACCTAGACCCGGGGTCGTGGGGACGACCCTATTGTCGTCGGACATGGCGGTGGCGGGCCAGTCTAGTCCCGTGGTCGTGGGGACGACCCTATAGTCTTCGGACATGACGGTAGCGGGCCAATCTAGACCCGAGGTCCTGGGGACGACCCTATAGTAGTCGGACATGTCGGCGGCTGTCCAACTTTGGCCCGGTGTCGTGGGGACGACTCTATAGTCGTCGGATATGTCGGCGGCTGGCCAACCTAGACCCGGGGTCGTGGGGACGACCCTATTGTCGTCGGACATGACGGTGGCGGGCCAATCTAGTCCCGGGGTCGTGGGGACGACCCTATAGTCGTCGGACAAGTCGGCGGCGGGCCAAGCTTGTCCCGGGGTCGTGGGGACGACCCTATAATCAAGTCTTCGTTAAGCCGCCGAGTTGACAGGTCGATTGTTTTGATTGCGCGAACGTTAGCACGTGCCCGTCCGTGTGACACATACCAGTCCCCGCGACCGTTATCTCCGAGCGTTTTTCGCATCTTTCCGTATCAATTTACTGGTACGTTTTGCCGAGTTTTTGACGAATAGTCTAATTGTGGGTGCTGTGCTATTGTGTGGGCCCTCTCTGCCGCACGGATTCAAGGCGAACGTCATCTTAGCTTCCAATTAGTTGTCTGGCCTGTCAGTGTTGACACCGAAATCATGAGCGCCAAGAAATGCAAGGGTTGCAGTGCCGCAGTTGCCAATCCGGTCACCTGCCCTGGTTGTGTAATGGTCAGCCACCCGGGACCCACATGTCTTGGCCGTACTGGTCATCCATGGTTTGATGGACAACTTTTGGATTGTCGATCGAGATCCACCGGGCCAGCGATTACCGTTAGCCAAGCCAGCGCTTCACCGGTACAATCACTCGCAGCAATACCTACTGCCACACTACAGTCTCTCTCGGCATTACCCTCGGCTAGCGACATGAGGGAGATGATGAGCGACTTAATTAAGAAGGAGCTCGCGGCATTTAAAGATGAAATACTCTCCGGTATCAGGATGGACCTAGCGGTTATGAGGACGGAGATGGGATCATTGTCTGAGCGAGTAAGGGTCCTCGAAGAAACTCCCGCCAATTCCGCAGCGCAGACGCTCTCTCCAGCGATGGACGACATAGTCGCCGAGTTGAACGACAGGGAGGTGCGCGCCGGAAACTTGATAATATTCGGGGTTCCTGAGCCTCAAGAGTCCACGGCGGAGCGTGCAAGGTCGGTCGATGCGGATAGCGTACGAGCTGTACTTACAGCAATTTGCCCCCTCGGCACCCAGGAGTTGGATACGCGTCGTATCGGTAAATCAGGGGGAACATCCTGTAGGCCCTTATGCGTTAGTCTCAACTCTGCAGCGGAGGCGAGGAAGTTCCTCCAGAATAAGCACCGGTACAAAGGGCCTTTCAAGATATCAGACGACAAGACCATCCTCCAACGTGGGACTCTTACGCAGCTTAGGGCGACTCTGCGTGACCTTCACGAACGCGGAGAGACCCACATGACTATTCGGTACGTCCGAGGTGTGCCGAAAATTATGCCGGATAACCGTCGTCGCGAGTCCACGCAAAAAAACTGACCCACGACCCTTTAGTGTATTTCCAGAATGTACGTGGTCTTCGCACAAAACTGGACTTTTTAATTAATTCGCTTCTCACATCAGCTGTATCATATGACATAATTATTCTAGTCGAGACCTGGCTCAACTCTGCTATTTCTTCCTTCGAGTTGGGTTTAACTAATTATGCAGTGTACAGATGCGATAGATCCCTTGATACAAGTAGCCACTTGAGAGGTGGCGGAGTCCTTATCGCGGTCAAAAAGTCGATACCTTCTAGTCCCGTTAGTGTCAGCTGTGCAGATGTTGAACAATTATTTGTGAGAGTCCACCTCCTTAATAATAAGTACTTATTACTAGGGGCTATTTACTTGCCGCCTGCATCCCGGCCTACCCTTTATGAGAAACACGCGGACTGTATCACTGAGTTATATCTTAAATATAGCAACGACATATTTTTGCTGTACGGGGATTATAATCTCCCGCATGCTATCTGGTACAGAGACTCAGGCCAGTCTTGCTTTAGGAAGCCAGGAATGTCGATGAATGAATCGATGGCGGTTGACCTTCTCCTTGGATGCGTTGGCTACTGTAACTTAATCCAAGTGAACACGGTGTTTAATGTCTGCGACGGTATGCTCGATCTTATTTTTGTTAGCGATTCGAAGGTTACTGTTGATCGGGTCCTCGACGCTTTAATTGCGCCCGATGCCTACCATCCGCCCCTTTATTTGAAGTTTAACGAACTTGACGTAGTAGTGGAGTATTTCAACTCGGTGGATTGGGATATGGTGACCGGTAATACCGACCCATGTGTTGCCCTGGAGCGTTTGTACGGCCACATTAACCAAGCAATTAACGCCTTCATTCCGATCCGGACGGTTCATCGCTCCACGTTTCCGCAGTGGTTTTCCCCACGATTGAGGTCCCTGATTCGTGAGAAGAAGAAAGCGCATATAGTCTTTAAGCGGTCATGTGCATACAGCGACTACATGATCTTTTCCCACCTCAGATCACAGTGCAAGAAAGCCTTACTTCGGGATCACCGTATTCATATTGAGGGTGTCGAGAATGCTATCTCTAGCAATGTCTCGAACTTTTGGAAATTCGTAAACACTAAGCGTGGCGGTCATAGTATTCCTGGCAAGGTGCATCTCGATCAAGCCTCTGCCACGACTCACTCGTCAGCTGCCGATCTCTTTGCGGACTTTTTCGGATCTGTTTACACCCGTCCGTCCGGAGTGTTACCTGTGTTGAATCCTGGTTTGTCCCCCGGTGCTGGTGTAAACATACACTCGCTATCCGTCTCTATAGGTGATATTTATTCCAAGCTAGATTCACTCGATTCGGCCAAAGGCCCGGGTTTCGACGGTATCCCC
The DNA here is from genome assembly GCA_963932275.1 of Andrena praecox. Classification (NCBI taxonomy): domain Eukaryota; kingdom Metazoa; phylum Arthropoda; class Insecta; order Hymenoptera; family Andrenidae; genus Andrena; species Andrena praecox. Next base: position 1,368,938 of record CAWVQO010000024.1, on the reverse strand, counting down.
CCTTTGTTTTTGAAGGAATACCGCTTTATTCTCTCCAGGCCTCTCTGGCATATCTTTAATTCCTCCCTAAAGAGTGGAATTTTTCCCCCAGCCTGGAAGACTAGTCTAGTAACCCCAGTATTTAAGGCAGGTGACCGCTCGGACGTGAAAAACTTCAGGCCGATTTGTAAACTATCTGTCCTGCCCAAACTCTTCGAGGAAATTGTAACAGAGACCGTAACGCCTCTTCTCACAAATGTCATCTGTAATGAGCAGCATGGGTTCGTTCCCGAACGATCGACGGCGACTAATCTGGCGGTATACCACTGCTATGTCTCAGCAGCCCTCGATGCCGGTCTCCAGGTTGATACTGTATACACAGACTTCCGGAAGGCCTTTGATACTGTTGACCATGATATTTTACTTCAGAAATTATCTTCGATTGGTATTAGCGGGGCGTTCCTATCATGGGTTGGTAGCTATTTGGATGACCGGGTGCAAGTAGTTAAAGTGTTTGACCAACAATCAGCTCCTGTTAAAGTGAGCTCTGGCGTCCCTCAAGGATCGCACCTTGGTCCCCTTCTGTTCCTCATTTTTATCAATGACCTGAAGGATGTATTCCAGGACTGTAAATTTCTTATGTATGCCGATGATTTGAAGATATTTCGTACCATTCGCAGTGCACTCGACTCTAGTAAGATGCAGGATGACCTCGTTAGATTCGAGCAGTGGTGTACCGTCAATAAGATGCGGCTAAATACAGCTAAATGTGTGGTGTTGAGAACCCATAGAGCAAGGAGTGTCATTGTATCGCCATATAGTCTATGCGGTACCCCATTGAATGATGTGGACGAAGTCTGTGACCTTGGAGTTACGTTCACGACTAGGCTAGACTTTCGTAACCATTACCGGAATATCACTTGCAAAGCGATGAAAACCTTAGGATTTATAGCCCGTTTCGCAAAGCACTTCAGGCAATTGAAATCACTGAAGTTGTTGTATGTAGCACTGGTCAGACCCCAGTTAGAATATGCCTCGATAATTTGGAACCCAAAGCATAAGATATATGTCAGTTTAATCGAAAGGGTCCAGCATAAGTTCCTCCGGATGGCTATGAGAGCAATAGGTAGTCCTATGCTGTACAATGACCATGACTATGGTCCTGCCATGCTCAAAACAAGGCTCATCACTCTCAGTAACCGTCGTGTATGTACTGACCTATTGTTTCTGTATAGAATCATTCGTGGACAGATAAACTGTAATGATCTCGTGGCATCAATACACTTTCAGGCCCCTGAACGTTTATTGCGTCTGAGACCCCTTTTTAAGCCGAAAGTTCCAGATTATTTTCATTATACAGCCGATCCCATAAACCGCGCAATGGAGGAGGTCAATCAGCGCTTTGCGGACATTGATTTATTCACTGCATCACTTGATTCGTTTCGGAATCAGCTGCTTAATCGACTTTCCGCTTAACCTGTCAACTGCGTTGCGGCGTTTAGTGTTTATCGCGGCGTGTAGAATGTTTATTTCATTGTACTTATTCTGTAATACTATGTACTCTAAAGGGTTTTTTGCCCGTTAATAATAATAATAATAATAATAATAATAATAATAATAATAATCGTCGGACATGACGGTGGCGGGCCAATCTAGTCCCGGGGTCGTGGGGACGACCCTATAATCGTTGGACATGACGGTGGCGGGCCAATCTAGTCCCGGGGTCGTAGGGACGACCCTATAGTCGTCGGACATGTTGGCGATTGGCCAACATTGGCCCGGGGTCGTCGGGACGACCCTATAGTCGTCGGACATGTCGGCGGCTGGCCAACCTAGTCCCGGGGTCGTGGGGACGACCCTATAGTCGTCGGACATTTCGGCGGCTTGCCAACTTTGGCCCGGGGTCGTGGGGACGACCCTATAGTCGTCGGACATGTCGGCGGCTGGCCAAATTTGGCCCGTGGTTGTGGGGACGACCCTATAGTCGTTGGACATGACGGTGGCGGGCCAATCTAGTCCCGGGGTTGTGGGGACGACCCTACAGTCGTCGGACATTTCGACGGCTTGCCAACTTTGGCCCGGGGTCGTGGGGACGATCCAATAGTCGTCGGACATGTCGGCGGCTGGTCAACTTTGGCCCGTGGTCGTGGGGACGACCCTATAGTCGTTGGACATGTCAGCGGCTGGCCAACTTTGGCCCGGTGTCGTGGGGACGACCCAATAGTCGTCGGACATGTCGGCGGCTGGCCAACTTTGGCCCGGTGTCGTGGGGACGACTCTATAGTCGTCGGATATGTCGGCGGCTGGCCAACCTAGACCCGGGGTCGTGGGGACGACCCTATTGTCGTCGGACATGACGGTGGCGGGCCAATCTAGTCCCGGGGTCGTGGGGACGACCCTATAGTCGTCGGACAAGTCGGCGGCGGGCCAAGCTTGTCCCGGGGTCGTGGGGACGACCCTATAATCAAGTCTTCGTTAAGCCGCCGAGTTGACAGGTCGATTGTTTTGATTGCGCGAACGTTAGCACGTGCCCGTCCGTGTGACACATACCAGTCCCCGCGACCGTTATCTCCGAGCGTTTTTCGCATCTTTCCGTATCAATTTACTGGTACGTTTTGCCGAGTTTTTGACGAATAGTCTAATTGTGGGTGCTGTGCTATTGTGTGGGCCCTCTCTGCCGCACGGATTCAAGGCGAACGTCATCTTAGCTTCCAATTAGTTGTCTGGCCTGTCAGTGTTGACACCGAAATCATGAGCGCCAAGAAATGCAAGGGTTGCAGTGCCGCAGTTGCCAATCCGGTCACCTGCCCTGGTTGTGTAATGGTCAGCCACCCGGGACCCACATGTCTTGGCCGTACTGGTCATCCATGGTTTGATGGACAACTTTTGGATTGTCGATCGAGATCCACCGGGCCAGCGATTACCGTTAGCCAAGCCAGCGCTTCACCGGTACAATCACTCGCAGCAATACCTACTGCCACACTACAGTCTCTCTCGGCATTACCCTCGGCTAGCGACATGAGGGAGATGATGAGCGACTTAATTAAGAAGGAGCTCGCGGCATTTAAAGATGAAATACTCTCCGGTATCAGGATGGACCTAGCGGTTATGAGGACGGAGATGGGATCATTGTCTGAGCGAGTAAGGGTCCTCGAAGAAACTCCCGCCAATTCCGCAGCGCAGACGCTCTCTCCAGCGATGGACGACATAGTCGCCGAGTTGAACGACAGGGAGGTGCGCGCCGGAAACTTGATAATATTCGGGGTTCCTGAGCCTCAAGAGTCCACGGCGGAGCGTGCAAGGTCGGTCGATGCGGATAGCGTACGAGCTGTACTTACAGCAATTTGCCCCCTCGGCACCCAGGAGTTGGATACGCGTCGTATCGGTAAATCAGGGGGAACATCCTGTAGGCCCTTATGCGTTAGTCTCAACTCTGCAGCGGAGGCGAGGAAGTTCCTCCAGAATAAGCACCGGTACAAAGGGCCTTTCAAGATATCAGACGACAAGACCATCCTCCAACGTGGGACTCTTACGCAGCTTAGGGCGACTCTGCGTGACCTTCACGAACGCGGAGAGACCCACATGACTATTCGGTACGTCCGAGGTGTGCCGAAAATTATGCCGGATAACCGTCGTCGCGAGTCCACGCAAAAAAACTGACCCACGACCCTTTAGTGTATTTCCAGAATGTACGTGGTCTTCGCACAAAACTGGACTTTTTAATTAATTCGCTTCTCACATCAGCTGTATCATATGACATAATTATTCTAGTCGAGACCTGGCTCAACTCTGCTATTTCTTCCTTCGAGTTGGGTTTAACTAATTATGCAGTGTACAGATGCGATAGATCCCTTGATACAAGTAGCCACTTGAGAGGTGGCGGAGTCCTTATCGCGGTCAAAAAGTCGATACCTTCTAGTCCCGTTAGTGTCAGCTGTGCAGATGTTGAACAATTATTTGTGAGAGTCCACCTCCTTAATAATAAGTACTTATTACTAGGGGCTATTTACTTGCCGCCTGCATCCCGGCCTACCCTTTATGAGAAACACGCGGACTGTATCACTGAGTTATATCTTAAATATAGCAACGACATATTTTTGCTGTACGGGGATTATAATCTCCCGCATGCTATCTGGTACAGAGACTCAGGCCAGTCTTGCTTTAGGAAGCCAGGAATGTCGATGAATGAATCGATGGCGGTTGACCTTCTCCTTGGATGCGTTGGCTACTGTAACTTAATCCAAGTGAACACGGTGTTTAATGTCTGCGACGGTATGCTCGATCTTATTTTTGTTAGCGATTCGAAGGTTACTGTTGATCGGGTCCTCGACGCTTTAATTGCGCCCGATGCCTACCATCCGCCCCTTTATTTGAAGTTTAACGAACTTGACGTAGTAGTGGAGTATTTCAACTCGGTGGATTGGGATATGGTGACCGGTAATACCGACCCATGTGTTGCCCTGGAGCGTTTGTACGGCCACATTAACCAAGCAATTAACGCCTTCATTCCGATCCGGACGGTTCATCGCTCCACGTTTCCGCAGTGGTTTTCCCCACGATTGAGGTCCCTGATTCGTGAGAAGAAGAAAGCGCATATAGTCTTTAAGCGGTCATGTGCATACAGCGACTACATGATCTTTTCCCACCTCAGATCACAGTGCAAGAAAGCCTTACTTCGGGATCACCGTATTCATATTGAGGGTGTCGAGAATGCTATCTCTAGCAATGTCTCGAACTTTTGGAAATTCGTAAACACTAAGCGTGGCGGTCATAGTATTCCTGGCAAGGTGCATCTCGATCAAGCCTCTGCCACGACTCACTCGTCAGCTGCCGATCTCTTTGCGGACTTTTTCGGATCTGTTTACACCCGTCCGTCCGGAGTGTTACCTGTGTTGAATCCTGGTTTGTCCCCCGGTGCTGGTGTAAACATACACTCGCTATCCGTCTCTATAGGTGATATTTATTCCAAGCTAGATTCACTCGATTCGGCCAAAGGCCCGGGTTTCGACGGTATCCCCCCTTTGTTTTTGAAGGAATACCGCTTTATTCTCTCCAGGCCTCTCTGGCATATCTTTAATTCCTCCCTAAAGAGTGGAATTTTTCCCCCAGCCTGGAAGACTAGTCTAGTAACCCCAGTATTTAAGGCAGGTGACCGCTCGGACGTGAAAAACTTCAGGCCGATTTGTAAACTATCTGTCCTGCCCAAACTCTTCGAGGAAATTGTAACAGAGACCGTAACGCCTCTTCTCACAAATGTCATCTGTAATGAGCAGCATGGGTTCGTTCCCGAACGATCGACGGCGACTAATCTGGCGGTATACCACTGCTATGTCTCAGCAGCCCTCGATGCCGGTCTCCAGGTTGATACTGTATACACAGACTTCCGGAAGGCCTTTGATACTGCTGACCATGATATTTTACTTCAAAAATTATCTTCGATTGGTATTAGCGGGGCGTTCCTATCATGGGTTGGTAGCTATTTGGATGACCGGGTGCAAGTAGTTAAAGTGTTTGACCAACAATCAGCTCCTGTTAAAGTGAGCTCTGGCGTCCCTCAAGGATCGCACCTTGGTCCCCTTCTGTTCCTCATTTTTATCAATGACCTGAAGGATGTATTCCAGGACTGTAAATTTCTTATGTATGCCGATGATTTGAAGATATTTCGTACCATTCGCAGTGCACTCGACTCTAGTAAGATGCAGGATGACCTCGTTAGATTCGAGCAGTGGTGTACCGTCAATAAGATGCGGCTAAATACAGCTAAATGTGTGGTGTTGAGAACCCATAGAGCAAGGAGTGTCATTGTATCGCCATATAGTCTATGCGGTACCCCATTGAATGATGTGGACGAAGTCTGTGACCTTCGAGTTACGTTCACGACTAGGCTAGACTTTCGTAACCATTACCGGAATATCACTTGCAAAGCGATGAAAACCTTAGGATTTATAGCCCGTTTCGCAAAGCACTTCAGGCAATTGAAATCACTGAAGTTGTTGTATGTAGCACTGGTCAGACCCCAGTTAGAATATGCCTCGATAATTTGGAACCCAAAGCATAAGATATATGTCAGTTTAATCGAAAGGGTCCAGCATAAGTTCCTCCGGATGGCTATGAGAGCAATAGGTAGTCCTATGCTGTACAATGACCATGACTATGGTCCTGCCATGCTCAAAACAAGGCTCATCACTCTCAGTAACCGTCGTGTATGTACTGACCTATTGTTTCTGTATAGAATCATTCGTGGACAGATAAACTGTAATGATCTCGTGGCATCAATACACTTTCAGGCCCCTGAACGTTTATTGCGTCTGAGACCCCTTTTTAAGCCGAAAGTTCCAGATTATTTTCATTATACAGCCGATCCCATAAACCGCGCAATGGAGGAGGTCAATCAGCGCTTTGCGGACATTGATTTATTCACTGCATCACTTGATTCGTTTCGGAATCAGCTGCTTAATCGACTTTCCGCTTAACCTGTCAACTGCGTTGCGGCGTTTAGTGTTTATCGCGGCGTGTAGAATGTTTATTTCATTGTACTTATTCTGTAATACTATGTACTCTAAAGGGTTTTTTGCCCGTTAATAATAATAATAATAATAATAATAATAATAATAATAATAATCGTCGGACATGACGGTGGCGGGCCAATCTAGTCCCGGGGTCGTGGGGACGACCCTATAATCGTTGGACATGACGGTGGCGGGCCAATCTAGTCCCGGGGTCGTAGGGACGACCCTATAGTCGTCGGACATGTTGGCGATTGGCCAACATTGGCCCGGGGTCGTCGGGACGACCCTATAGTCGTCGGACATGTCGGCGGCTGGCCAACCTAGTCCCGGGGTCGTGGGGACGACCCTATAGTCGTCGGACATTTCGGCGGCTTGCCAACTTTGGCCCGGGGTCGTGGGGACGACCCTATAGTCGTCGGACATGTCGGCGGCGGGCCAAGCTTGTCCCGAGGTCGTGGGGACGACCCTATAGTCGTTGGACATGACGGTGGCGGGCCAATATAGTCCCGGGGTCGTAGGGACGACCCTATAGTCGTCGGACATGTTGGCGATTGGCCAACATTGGCCCGGGGTCCTCGGACATGTCGGCGGCTGGCCAACCTAGTTCCGGGGTCGTGGGGACGACCCTATATTCGTCGGACATGTCGGCGGCTGGCCAACTTTGGCCCGTGGTCGTGGGGACGACCCTATAATCGTCGGACATGACGTTGGCGGGCCAATCTAGCCCCGGGGTCGTGGGGACGACCCTATAGTCGTCGGACATGTCGGCGGCTGGCCAACTTTGGCCCCGTGTCGTGGGGACGACTCTATAGTCGTCGGAAATGTCGGCGGCTGGCCAACCTGGACCCGGGGTCGTGGGGACGACCCTATTGTCGTCGGACATGACGGTGGCGGGCCAATCTAGTCTCGGGGTCGTGGGGACGACCCTATAGTCGTCGGACATGTCGGCGGCTGGCCAACTTTGGCCCGTGGTGGTGGGGACGATCCAATAGTCGTCGGACATGTCGGCGGCTGGCCATCTTTGGCCCGTGGTTGTGGGGACGACCCTATAGTCGTTGGACATGTCAGCGGCTGGCCAACTTTGGCCCGGTGTCGTGGGGACGACCCAATAGTCGTCGGACATGTCGGCGGCTGGCCAGCTTTGGCCTGGTGTCGTGGGGACGACTGTATAGTTGTCGGACATTTCGGCGGCAGGCCAACTTTGGCCCCTGGTCATGGGGACGACCCTATAATCGTCGGACATGTCGGCAGCTGGCCAACCTAGACCCGGGGTCGTGGGGACGACCCTATTGTCGTCGGACAAGTCGGCGGTGGGCCAACCTAGTCCCGGGGTCGTGGGGACGACCCTATAGTCATCGGACATGTCGGCGGCTTGCCAACTTTGGCCCGGGGTCGTGGGGACGACCCTATAGTCGTCGGACATGTCGGCGGCTGGCCAACCTAGTCCGGGGTCGTGGGGCGACCCTATAGTCGTCGGACTTGACGGTGGCGGGCCAATCTAGTCCCGGGGTCGTGGGGACGACCCTACAGTCGTCGGACATTTCGGCGGCTTGCCAACTTTGGCCCGGGGTCGTGGGGGCGACCCTATAGTCGTCGGACTTGACGGTGGCGGGCCAATCTAGTCCCGGGGTCGTGGGGACGACCCTACAGTCGGCGGGCATTTCGGCGTCTTGCCAACTTTGGCCCGGGGTCGTGGGGTCGACCCTATAGTCGTCGGACATGACGGTGGCGGACCAATCTAGTCCCGGGGTCGTGGGGACGACCCTATAGTCGTCGGACATGTCGGCGGCTGGCCAACTTTGTCCCGTGGTCGTGGGGACGATCCAAAAGTCGTCGGACATGTCGGCGGCTGGCCAACTTTGGCGCGTGGTCGTGGGGACGATCCGATTGTCGTCGGATATGTCGGCGGCTGGCCAACCTAGACCCGGGGTCGTGGGGACGACCCTATAGTCTTCGGACATGACGGTAGCGGGCCAATCTAGACCCGAGGTCGTGCGGACGACCCTATAGTCGTTGGACATGTCAGCGGCTGGCCAACTTTGGCCCGGTGGCGTGGGGACGACCCTATAGTCGTCGGACATATCGGCGGCTGGCCAACTTTGGCCCGGTGTCGTGGGTACGACTCTATAGTCGTCGGACATGTCGGCGGCTGGCCAACCTAGACCCGGGGTCGTGGGGACGACCCTATTGTCGTCGGACATGACGGTGGCGGGCCAATCTAGTCCCGGGGTCGTGGGGACGACCCTATAGTCGTCGGACAAGTCGGCGGCGGGCCAAGCTTGTCCCGGGGTCGTGGGGACGACCCTATAATCGTCGGACATGACGGTGGCGGGCCAATCTAGTCCCGGGGTCGTGGGGACGACCCTATAATCGTTGGACATGACGGTGGCGGGCCAATATAGTCCCGGGGTCGTAGGGACGACCCTATAGTCGTCGGACATGTTGGCGATTGGCCAACATTGGCCCGGGGTCGTCGGGACGACCCTATCGTCGTCGGACATGTCGGCGGATGGCCAACCTATTTCCGGGGTCGTGGGGACGACCCTATAATCGTTGGACTTGACGGTGGCGGGCCAATCTAGTCCCGGGGTCGTAGGGACGACCCTATAGTCGTCGGACATGTTGGCGATTGGCCAACATTGGACCGGGGTCGTCGGGACGACCCTATAGTCGTCGGACATGTCGGCGGCTGGCCAACCTAATCCCGGGGTCGTGGGGACGACCCTATAGTCGTCGGACATTTCGGCGGCTTGCCAACTTTGGCCCGGGGTCGTGGGGACGACCCTATAGTCGTCGGACATGTCGGCGGCTGGCCAACCTAGTTCCGGGGTCGTGGGGACGACCCTATATTCGTCGGACATGTCGGCGGCTGGCCAACTTTGGCCCGGGGTCGTGGGGACGATCCAATAGTCGTCGGACATGTCGGCGGCTGGTCAACTTTGGCCCGTGGTTGTGGGGACGACCCTATAGTCGTTGGACATGTCAGCGGCTGGCCAACTTTGGCCCGGTGTCGTGGGGACGACCCAATAGTCGTCGGACCTGTCGGCGGCTGGCCAACTTTGGCCCGGTGTCGTGGGGACGACCCAATAGTCGTCGGACATGTCGGCGGCTGGCCAGCTTTGGCCTGGTGTCGTGGGGACGACTGTATAGTTGTCGGACATTTCGGCGGCAGGCCAACTTTGGCCCCTGGTCATGGGGACGACCCTATAATCGTCGGACATGTCGGCAGCTGGCCAACCTAGACCCGGGGTCGTGGGGACGACCCTATTGTCGTCGGACATGACGGTGGCGGACCAATCTAGTCCCGGGGTCGTGGGGACGACCCTACAGTCGTCGGACATTTCGGCGGCTTGCCAACTTTGGCCCGGGGTCGTGGGGACGACCCTATAGTCGTCGGACATGACGGTGGCGGACCAATCTAGTCCCGGGGTCGTGGGGACGACCCTACAGTCGTCGGACATTTCGGCGGCTTGCCAACTTTGGCCCGGGGTCGTGGGGACGACCCTATAGTCGTCGGACATGTCGGTGGAGTGCCAACATTGACCCGGGGTCGTGGGGAAGACTCTATAGTTGTCGGACATGTCGGTGGCGGGCCAGTCTAGTCCCGGGTCGTGGGGACGACCCTATAGTCGTCGGACATGTCGGCGGCTGGCCAACTTTGGCCCGTGGTCGTGGGGAGGACCCTATACTCGTCGGACATGTCGGCGGCGTACCAACCTAGTCCGGGGGTCGTGGGGACGACCCTGTAGTCGTCTGACAAGTCGGCGGCGAGCCAATCTAGTCCCGCGGTCGTGGGGACGACCCTATAGTCGTCGGACAAGTCAGCGGCTAGCCAACATTGGCCCGTGGTCGTGGGGACGACCCTATAGTCGTCGGAAATGACGGTGGCGGGCCAATCTAGTCCCGGGGTCGTGGGGACGACCGTACAGTCGTCGGACAAGTCGGCGGCGAGCCAATCTAGTCCCGCGGTCGTGGGGACGACCCTATAGTCGTCGGACAAGTCAGCGGCTAGCCAACATTGGCCCGTGGTCGTGGGGACGACCCTATAGTCGTCGGAAATGACGGTGGCGGGCCAATCTAGTTCCGGGGTCGTGGGGACGACCCTACAGTCGTCGGACAAGTCGGCGGCGAGCCAATCTAGTCCCGCGGTCGTGGGGACGACCCTATAGTCGTCGGACAAGTCAGCGGCTAGCCAACATTGGCCCGTGGTCGTGGGGACGACCGTATAGTCGTCCGACATGACGGTGGCGGGCCACTCTAGTCCCGGCGTCGTGGGGACGACCCTATAGTCGTCGGACATGTCGGCGGCTGGCCAACTTTGGCCCGGGGTCGTGGGGACGACCCTATAGTCGTCGGACAAGTCGGCGGCGAGCCCACCTAGTCGGGGGGTCGTGGGGACGACCCTATAGTCGTCGGACAAGTCGGCGGCCGGCCAACCTAGTCCGGGGGTCGTGGGGACGACCCTATAGTCGTCGGACATGACGGTGGCGGGCCAGTCTAGTCCCGGGTCGTGGGGACGACCCTATAGTCGTGGGACATGTCGGCGGCTGGCCAACTTTGGCCCGTGGTCGTGGGGACGACCCTATAGTCGTCGGAAATGTCGGTGGCTGTCCAACTTTGGCCCGGGGGTCGTGGGGACGACCCTATAGTCGTCGGATATGTCGGCGGCGAGCCAACATTGACCCGGGGTCGTGGGGACGACTCTATAGTCGTCGGACATGTCGGTGGCGGGCCAGTCTAGTCCCGGGTCGTGGGGACGACCCTATAGTCGTCGGACATGTCGGCGGCTGGCCAACTTTGGCCCGTGGTCGTGGGGAGGACCCTATACTCGTCGGACAAGTCGGCGGCGTACCAACCTAGTCCGGGGGTCGTGGGGACGACCCTATAGTCGTCGGACAAGTCGGCGGCGAGCCCACCTAGTCGGGGGGTCGTGGGGACGACCCTATAGTCGTCGGACAAGTCGGCGGCCGGCCAACCTAGTCCGGGGGTCGTGGGGACGACACTATAGTCGTCGGACATGACGGTGGCGGGCCAGTCTAGTCCCGGGTCGTGGGGACGACCCTATAGTCGTCGGACATGTCGGCGGCTGGCCAACTTTGGCCCGTGGTCGTGGGGACGACCCTATAGTCGTCGGAAATGACGGTGGCGGGCCAATCTAGTCCCGGGGTCGTGAGGACGACCCTACAGTCGTCGGACAAGTCGGCGGCGAGCCAATCTAGTCCCGTGGTCGTGGGGACGACCCTATAGTCGTCGGACAAGTCAGCGGCTAGCCAGCTTTGGCCCGTGGTCGTGGGGACGACCCTATAGTCGTCGGAAATGACGGTGGCGGGCCAATCTAGTCCCGGGGTCGTGGGGACGACCCTACAGTCGTCGGACAAGTCGGCGGCGAGCCAATCTAGTCCCGCGGTCGTGAGGACGACCCTATAGTCGTCGGACAAGTCAGCGGCTAGCCAACATTGGCCCGTGGTCGTGGGGACGACCGTATAGTCGTCGGACATGACGGTGGCGGGCCACTCTAGTCCCGGGGTCGTGGGGACGACCCTATAGTCGTCGGACATGTCGGCGGCTGGCCAACTTTGGCCCGTGGTCGTGGGGACGACCCTATAGTCGTCGGACAAGTCGGCGGCGAGCCCACCTAGTCGGGGGGTCGTGGGGACGACCCTATAGTCGTCGGACAAGTCGGCGGCCGGCCAACCTAGTCCGGGGGTCGTGGGGACGACCCTATAGTCGTCGGACAAGTCGGCGGCCGGCCAACCTAGTCCGGGGGTCGTGGGGACGACCCTATAGTCGTCGGACATGTCGGCGGCTGGCCAACTTTGGCCCGTGGTCGTGGGGACGACCCTATAGTCGTCGGAAATGTCGGTGGCTGTCCAACTTTGGCCCGGGGGTCGTGGGGACGACCCTATAGTCGTCGGACATGTCGGCGGCGAGCCAACATTGACCCGGGGTCGTGGGGACGACTCTATAGTCGTCGGACATGTCGGTGGCGGGCCAGTCTAGTCCCGGGTCGTGGGGACGACCCTATAGTCGTCGGACATGTCGGCGGCTGGCCAACTTTGGCCCGTGGTCGTGGGGAGGACCCTATACTCGTCGGACAAGTCGGCGGCGTACCAACCTAGTCCGGGGGTCGTGGGGACGACCCTATAGTCGTCGGACATGACGGTGGCGGGCCAGTCTAGTCCCGGGTCATGGGGACGACCCTATAGTCGTCGGACAAGTCGGCGGCTGGCCAACTTTGGCCCGTGGTCGTGGGGACGACCCTATAGTCGTCGGAAATGACGGTGGCGGGCCAATCTAGTCCCGGGGTCGTGAGGACGACCCTACAGTCGTCGCACAAGTCGGCGGCGAGCCAATCTAGTCCCGCGGTCGTGGGGACGACCCTATAGTCGTCGGACAAGTCAGCGGCTAGCCAGCTTTGGCCCGTGGTCGTGGGGACGACCCTATAGTCGTCGGAAATGACGGTGGCGGGCCAATCTAGTCCCGGGGTCGTGGAGACGACCCTACAGTCGTCGGACAAGTCGGCGGCGAGCCAATCTAGTCCCGCGGTCGTGGGGACGACCCTATAGTCGTCGGACAAGTCAGCGGCTAGCCAACATTGGCCCGTGGTCGTGGGGACGACCGTATAGTCGTCGGACATGACGGTGGCGGGTCACTCTAGTCCCGGGGTCGTGGGGACGACCCTATAGTCGTCGGACATGTCGGCGGCTGGCCAACTTTGGCCCGTGGTCGTGGGGACGACCCTATAGTCGTCGGACAAGTCGGCGGCGAGCCCACCTAGTCGGGGGGTCGTGGGGACGACCCTATAGTCGTCGGACAAGTCGGCGGCCGGCCAACCTAGTCCGGGGGTCGTGGGGACGACCCTATAGTCGTCGGACAAGTCGGCGGCCGGCCAACCTAGTCCGGGGGTCGTGGGGACGACCCTATAGTCGTCGGACATGTCGGCGGCTGGCCAACTTTGGCCCGTGGTCGTGGGGACGACCCTATAGTCGTCGGAAATGTCGGTGGCTGTCCAACTTTGGCCCGGGGGTCGTGGGGACGACCCTATAGTCGTCGGACATGTCGGCGGCGAGCCAACATTGACCCGGGGTCGTGGGGACGACTCTATAGTCGTCGGACATGTCGGTGGCGGGCCAGTCTAGTCCCGGGTCGTGGGGACGACCCTATAGTCGTCGGACATGTCGGCGGCTGGCCAACTTTGGCCCGTGGTCGTGGGGAGGACCCTATACTCGTCGGACAAGTCGGCGGCGTACCAACCTAGTCCGGGGGTCGTGGGGACGACCCTATAGTCGTCGGACATGACGGTGGCGGGCCAGTCTAGTCCCGGGTCATGGGGACGACCCTATAGTCGTCGGACAAGTCGGCAGCTGGCCAACTTTGGCCCGTGGTCGTGGGGACGACCCTATAGTCGTCGGAAATGACGGTGGCGGGCCAATCTAGTCCCGGGGTCGTGAGGACGACCCTACAGTCGTCGGACAAGTCGGCGGCGAGCCAATCTAGTCCCGCGGTCGTGGGGACGACCCTATAGTCGTCGGACAAGTCAGCGGCTAGCCAGCTTTGGCCCGTGGTCGTGGGGACGACCCTATAGTCGTCGGAAATGACGGTGGCGGGCCAATCTAGTCCCGGGGTCGTGGGGACGACCCTATAGTCGTCGGACAAGTCGGCGGCGAGCCCTCCTAGTCGGGGGGTCGTGGGGACGACCCTATAGTCGTCGGACAAGTCGGCGGCCGGCCAACCTAGTCCGGGGGTCGTGGGGACGACCCTATAGTCGTCGGACAAGACGGCGGCTGGACATCTTTGGCCCGGGGTCGTGGGGACGACCCTATAGTCGTCGGACATGTTGGCGGCTTGTCAGCCTAGTCCCAGGGTCGTGGGTACGACCCTATAGTCGTCGGACAAGTCGGCGGCGGGCCAACCTTGTCCCGGGGTCGTGGGGACGACCCTATAATCGTCGGACATGTCGGCGGCAGGCCAACTTTGGCCCGGTGTCGTGGGGACGACTCTATAGTCGTCGGAAATGTCGGCGGCTGGCCAACCTGGACCCGGGGTCGTGGGGACGACCCTATTGTCGTCGGACATGACGGTGGCGGGCCAATCTATTCTCGCGGTCGTGGGGACGACCCTATAATCGTCGGACATGACGGTGGCGGGCCAATCTAGTCCCGGGGTCGTGAGGACGACCCTATAGTCGTCGGACATGTCGGCGGCTGGCCAACTTTGGCCCGGTGTCGTGGGGAAGACTCTATAGTCGTCGGACATGTCGGCGGCTGGCCAACCTAGACCCGGGGTCGTGGGGACGACCCTATTGTCGTCGGACCTGTCGGCGGCTGGCCAACCTAGTCCCGAGGTCGTGGGGCGACCCTATAGTCGTCGGACATGTCGGCGGCTGGCCAACCTAGTCCCGAGGTCGTCGGACTGGACGGTGGCGGGCCAATCTAGTCCCGGGGTCCATGGGACGACCCTATAGTCGTCGGACATGTCGGCGGCTGGCCGACTTTGGCCCGTGGTCGTGGGGACGACCGTATAGTCGTCGGAAATGTCGGTGGCTGTCCAACTTTGGCCCAGGGATCGTGGGGACGACCCTATAGTCGTCGGACATGTCGGCGGCGTGCCAACATTGACCCGGGGTCGTGGGGACGACTCTATAGTGGTCGGACATGTCGGTGGCGGGCCAGTCTAGTCCCGGGTCGTGGGGAAGACCCTATAGTCGTCGGACATGTCGGCGGCTGGTCAACTTTGGCCCGTGGTCGTGGGGAGGACCCTATACTCGTCGGACAAGTCGGCGGCGTACCAACCTAGTCCGGGGGTCGTGGGGACGACCCTATAGTCGTCGGACATGACGGTGGCGGGCCAGTCTAGTCCCGGGTCATGGGGACGACCCTATAGTCGTCGGACAAGTCGGCGGCTGGCCAACTTTGGCCCGTGGTCGTGGGGACGACCCTATAGTCGTCGGAAATGACGGTGGCGGGCCAATCTAGTCCCGGGGTCGTGGGGACGACCCTACAGTCGTCGGACAATTCGGCGGCGAGCCAATCTAGTCCCGCGGTCGTGGGGACGACCCTATAGTCGTCGGACAAGTCAGCGGCTAGCCAACATTGGCCCGTGGTCGTGGGGACGACCCTATAGTCGTCGGAAATGACGGTGGCGGGCCAATCTAGTCCCGCGGTCGTGGGGACGACCCTACAGTCGTCGGACAAGTCGGCGGCGAGCCAATCTAGTCCCGCGGTGGTGGGGACGACCCTATAGTCGTCGGACAAGTCAGCGGCTAGCCAACATTGGCCCGTGGTCGTGGGGACGACCGTATAGTCGTCGGACATGACGGTGGCGAGCCAATCTAGTCCCGGGTCATGGGGACGACCCTATAGTCGTCGGACAAGTCGGCGGCTGGCCAACTTTGGCCCGTGGTCGTGGGGACGACCCTATAGTCGTCGGAAATGACGGTGGCGGGCCAATCTAGTCCCGGGGTCGTGGGGGCGACCCTACAGTCGTCGGACAAGTCGGCGGCGAGCCAATCTAGTCCCGCGGTCGTGGGGACGACCCTATAGTCGTCGGACAAGTCAGCGGCTAGCCAACATTGGCCCGTGGTCGTGGGGACGACCCTATAGTCGTCGGAAATGACGGTGGCGGGCCAATCTAGTCCCGCGGTCGTGGGGACGACCCTACAGTCGTCGGACAAGTCGGCGGCGAGCCAATCTAGTCCCGCGGTCGTGGGGACGACCCTATAGTCGTCGGACATGTCGGCGGCTGGCCAACTTTGGCCCGTGGTCGTGGGGACGACCCTATAGTCGTCAGACATGACGGTGGCGAGCCAACCTAGTCCCGGGGTCGTGGGGACGACCCTATAGTCGTCGGACAAGTCGGCGGCGAGCCCACCTAGTCGGGGGGTCGTGGGGACGACCCTATAGTCGTCGGACAAGTCGGCGGCCGGCCAACCTAGTCCGGGGGTCGTGGGGACGACCCTATAGTCGTCGGACATGACGGTGGCGGGCCAGTCTAGTCCCGGGTCGTGGGGACGACCCTATAGTCGTCGGACATGTCGGCGGCTGGCCAACTTTGGCCCGTGGTCGTGGGGATGACCCTATAGTCGTCGGGCATGACGGTGGCGGGCCAGTCTACTCCCGGGTCGTGGGGACGACCCTATAGTCGTCGGACATGTCGCCGGCTGGCCAACTTTGGCCCATGGTCGTGGGGACGACCCTATAGTCGTCGGACAGAACGGTGGCGGGCCAATCTAGTCCCGGGGTCGTGGGGACGACCCTATATTCGTCGGACAAGTCGGGGGCGGGCCTACCTAGTCCCGGGGTCGTGGGGACGACCCTATAGTCGTCGGATAAGTCGGCAGCTTGCCAACTTTGGCCCGGGGTCGTGGGAACGACCCTATAGTCGTCGGACAAGTCGGGGGCGAGCCCACCTAGTCCGGGGGTCGTGGGGACGACCCTATATTCGTCGGACAAGTCGGCGGCCGGCCAACCTAGTCCGGGGGTCGTGGGGACGACCCTATAGTCGTCGGACATGACGGTGGCGGGCCAATCTAGTCCCGGGGTCGTGGGGACGACCCCATAGTCGTTGGACATGACGGTGGCGGGCCAGTCTAGTCCCGGGTCGTGGGCACGACCCTATAGTCGTCGGAAATGTCGCCCGGCTGGCCAACTTTGGCCCGTGGTCGTGGGGACGACCCTATAGTCGTCGGACAAGTCGGCGGCTGTCCAGCTTTGGCCCGGGGTCGTGGGGACGACCCTATAGTCGTCGGACATGACGGTGTCGGGCCAATCTAGTCCCGGGATCGTGGGGACGACCCTATAGTCGTCGGACAAGTCGGCGGCTGTCCAGCTTTGGCCCGGGGTCGTGGGGACGACCCTATAGTCGTCGGACATAACGGTGGCGGGCCAACTTTGGCCCGGGGACGTGGGGACGACCCTATAGTCTGCGGACAAGTCGGCGGCTGGCCAAATTTGGCCCGTGGTCGTGGGGACGACCCTATAGTCGTCGGACAAGTCGGCGGCTGTCCAGCTTTGGCCCGCGGTCGTGGGGACGACCCTATAGTCGTCGGACAAGTCAGCGGCTAGCCAACATTGGCCCGTGGTCGTGGGGACGACCCTATAGTCGTCGGAAATGACGGTGGCGGGCCAATCTAGTCCCGCGGTCGTGGGGACGACCCTACAGTCGTCGGACAAGTCGGCGGCGAGCCAATCTAGTCCCGCGGTGGTGGGGACGACCCTATAGTCGTCGGACAAGTCAGCGGCTAGCCAACATTGGCCCGTGGTCGTGGGGACGACCGTATAGTCGTCGGACATGACGGTGGCGAGCCAATCTAGTCCCGGGTCATGGGGACGACCCTATAGTCGTCGGACAAGTCGGCGGCTGGCCAACTTTGGCCCGTGGTCGTGGGGACGACCCTATAGTCGTCGGAAATGACGGTGGCGGGCCAATCTAGTCCCGGGGTCGTGGGGGCGACCCTACAGTCGTCGGACAAGTCGGCGGCGAGCCAATCTAGTCCCGCGGTCGTGGGGACGACCCTATAGTCGTCGGACAAGTCAGCGGCTAGCCAACATTGGCCCGTGGTCGTGGGGACGACCCTATAGTCGTCGGAAATGACGGTGGCGGGCCAATCTAGTCCCGCGGTCGTGGGGACGACCCTACAGTCGTCGGACAAGTCGGCGGCGAGCCAATCTAGTCCCGCGGTCGTGGGGACGACCCTATAGTCGTCGGACATGTCGGCGGCTGGCCAACTTTGGCCCGTGGTCGTGGGGACGACCCTATAGTCGTCAGACATGACGGTGGCGAGCCAACCTAGTCCCGGGGTCGTGGGGACGACCCTATAGTCGTCGGACAAGTCGGCGGCTGTCCAGCTTTGGCCCGGGGTCGTGGGGACGACCCTATAGTCGTCGGACATAACGGTGGCGGGCCAACTTTGGCCCGGGGACGTGGGGACGACCCTATAGTCTGCGGACAAGTCGGCGGCTGGCCAAATTTGGCCCGTGGTCGTGGGGACGACCCTATAGTCGTCGGACAAGTCGGCGGCTGTCCAGCTTTGGCCCGTGGTCGTGGGGACGACCCTATAGTCGTCGGACTTGACGGTGGCGGGCCAATCTAGTCTCGGGGTCGTGGGGACGACCCTATAGTCGTCGGACAAGTCGGCGGCTGGCCAACTTTTGCCCGGGGTCGTGGGGACGACCCTATAATGGTCGGACTTGTCGGCGGCTGGCGAACCTAGTCCCGAGGTCGTGGGGCGACCCTATAGTCGTCGGACATGTCGGCGGCTGGCCAACCTAGTCCCGAGGTCGTCGGACTGGACGGTGGCGGGCCAATCTAGTCCCGGGGTCCATGGGACGACCCTATAGTCGTCGGACATGTCGGCGGCTGGCCGAATTTGGCCCGTGGTCGTGGGGACGACCGTATAGTCGTCGGAAATGTCGGTGGCTGTCCAACTTTGGCCCAGGGGTCGTGGGGACGACCCTATAGTCGTCGGACATGTCGGCGGCGTGCCAACATTGACCCGGGGTCGTGGGGACGACTCTATAGTCGTCGGACATGTCGGTGGCGGGCCAGTCTAGTCCCGGGTCGTGGGGACGACCCTATAGTCGTCGGACATGTCGGTGGCGGGCCAGTCTAGTCCCGGGTCGTGGGGACGACCCTATAGTCGTCGGACATGTCGGCGGCTGGTCAACTTTGGCCCGTGGTCGTGGGGAGGACCCTATACTCGTCGGACAAGTCGGCGGCGAGCCAATCTAGTCCCGCGGTCGTGGGGACGACCCTATAGTCGTCGGACATGTCGGCGGCTGGCCAACTTTGGCCCGTGGTCGTGGGGACGACCCTATAGTCGTCAGACATGACGGTGGCGAGCCAACCTAGTCCCGGGGTCGTGGGGACGACCCTATAGTCGTCGGACAAGTCGGCGGCGAGCCCACCTAGTCGGGGGGTCGTGGGGACGACCCTATAGTCGTCGGTCAAGTCGGCGGCCGGCCAACCTAGTCCGGGGGTCGTGGGGACGACCCTATAGTCGTCGGACATGACGGTGGCGGGCCAGTCTAGTCCCGGGTCGTGGGGACGACCCTATAGTCGTCGGACATGTCGGCGGCTGGCCAACTTTGGCCCGTGGTCGTGGGGACGACCCTATAGTCGTCGGAAATGTCGGTGGCTGTCCAACTTTGGCCCGGGGGTCGTGGGGACGACCCTATAGTCGTCGGACATGTCGGTGGCGGGCCAGTCTAGTCCCGGGTCGTGGGCACGACCCTATAGTCGTCGAAAATGTCGCCGGCTGGCCAACTTTGGCCCGGGGTTGTAGGGACAACCCTATAGTCGTCGGACAAGTCGGAGGCTGGCCAACTTTGGCCCGTGGTCGTGGGGACGACCCTATAGTCGTTGGACATGACGGTGGCGGGCCAATCTAGTCCCGGGGTCGTAGGGACGACCCTATAGTCGTCGGACATGTCGTCGATTGGCCAACATTGACCCGGGGTCGTGGGGACGACTCTATAGTCGTCGGACATGTCGGTGGCGGGCCAGTCTAGTCCCGGGTCATGGGGACGACCCTATAGTCGTCGGACAAGTCGGCGGCTGGCCAACTTTGGCCCGTGGTCGTGGGGAGGACCCTATACTCGTCGGACAAGTCGGCGGCGTACCAACCTAGTCCGGGGGTCGTGGGGACGACCCTATAGTCGTTGGACATGACGGTGGCGGGCCAATCTAGTCCCGGGGTCGTAGGGACGACCCTATAGTCGTCGGACATGTCGGCGATTGGCCAACATTGACCCGGGGTCGTGGGGACGACTCTATAGTCGTCGGACATGTCGGTGGCGGGCCAGTCTAGTCCCGGGTCATGGGGACGACCCTATACTCGTCGGACAAGTCGGCGGCGTACCAACCTAGTCCGGGGATCGTGGGGACGACCCTATAGTCGTCGTACATGACGGTGGCGGGCCAGTCTAGTCCCGGGTCATGGGGACGACCCTATAGTCGTCGGACAAGTCGGCGGCTGGCCAACTTTGGCCCGTGGTCGTGGGGACGACCCTATAGTCGTCGGAAATGACGGTGGCGGGCCAATCTAGTCCCGGGGTCGTGGGGACGACCCTACAGTCGTCGGACAAGTCGGCGGCGAGCCAATCTAGTCCCGCGGTCGTGGGGACGACCCTATAGTCGTCGGACAAGTCAGCGGCTGGCCAACATTGGCCCGTGGTCGTGGGGACGACCATATAGTCGTCGGACATGACGGTGGCGGGCCACTCTAGTCCCGGGTCGTGGGGACGACCCTATAGTCGTCGGACATGTCGGCGGCTGGCCAACTTTGGCCCGGGGTCGTGGGGACGACCCTACAGTCGTCGGATATGTCGGCGGCTGGCCAACTTTGGCCCGTGGTCGTGGGGACGATCCTATAGTCGTCGGAAATGACGGTGGCGGGCCAATCTAGTCCCGGGGTCGTGGGGACGACCCTATAGTCGTCGGACAAGTCGGTGGCGGGCCAACCTAGTACCGGGGTCGTGGGGATGACCCCATAGTCGTTGGACATGACGGTGGCGGGCCAGTCTAGTCCCGGGTCGTGGGCACGACCCTATAGTCGTCGGAAATGTCGCCGGCTGGCCAACTTTGGCCCGTGGTCGTGGGGACGACCCTATAGTCGTCGGACAAGTCGGCGGCTGTCCATCTTTGGCCCGGGGTCGTGGGGACGACCCTATAGTCGTCGGACAAGTCGGCGGCTGTCCATCTTTGGCCCGGGGTCGTGGGGACGACCCTATAGTCGTCGGACAAGTCGGCGGCTGGCCAAATTTGGCCCGTGGTCGTGGGGACGACCCTATAGTCGTCGGACATGACGGTGTCGGGCCAATCTAGTCCCGGGATCGTGGGGACGAGCCTATAGTCGTCGGACATGTCGGCGGCGAGTCAACTTTAGACCGTAGTCGTGGGGAGGACCCATTAGTCGTCGGACAAGTCGGCTGCGGGCCAACCTAGTCCCGGGGCCGTGGGGACGACCCCATAGTCGTCGGACAAGTCGGCGGCTGGCCAACTTTGGCCCGGGGTCGTGGGGACGAATCTATAGTCGTCGGACATGACGGTGGCGGGCCAATCTAGTTCCGGGGTCGTGGGGACGACCCTATAGTCGTCGGACAAGTCGGCAGCTGGCCAAATTTGGCCCGTGGTCGTGAGGACGACCCTATTGTCGTCGGAAATGTCGGCGGCTGGCCAACTTTGGCCCGTGGTCGTGAAGACGACCCTATAGTCGTCGGACAAGACGGTGGCGGGCCAATCTAGTCCCGGGGTCGTGGGGACGACCCTATAGTCGTCGGACAAGTCGGCGGCATGCCACCTTTGGCCCGGGGTCGTGGGGACGACCCTATAGTCGTCGGACATGACGGTGGCGGGCCAATCTAGTTCCGGGGTCGTGGGGACGACCCTATAGTCGTCGGACAAGTCGGCGGCTGGCCAAATTTGGCCCGTGGTCGTGAGGACGACCCTATTGTCGTCGGAAATGTCGGCGGCTGGCCAACTTTGGCCCGGGGTCGTGAAGACGACCCTATAGTCGTCGGACAAGACGGTGGCGGGCCAATCTAGTCCCGGGGTCGTGGGGACGACCCTATAGTCGTCGGACATGACGGTGGCGGGCCAATCTAGTCTCGGGGTCGTGGGGACGACCCTATAGTCGTCGGACATGTCGGCGGCTGGCCAACTTTGGCCCGGGGTCGTGGGGACGACCCTATAGTCGTCGGACATGTCGGCGGCTGGCCAACTTTGGCCCGTGGTTGTGGGGACGGCCCTATAGTCGTTGGACATGACGGTGGCGGGCCAAACTAGTCCCGGTGTCGTGGGGACGACCCTATAGTCGTCGGACAAAACGGCGGCTGGACATCTTTGGCCCGGGGTCGTGGGGACGACCCTATAGTCGTCGGACATGTTGGCGGCTTGTCAGCCTAGTCCCGGGGTCGTGGGTACGACCCTATAGTCGTCGGACAAGTCGGCGGCGGGCCAACCTTGTCCCGGGGTCGTGGGGACGACCCTATAGTCGTCGGACATGTCGCCGGCTGGCCAACTTTGGCCCGGTGTCGTGGGGACGACTCTATAGTCGTCGGAAATGTCGGCGGCTGGCCAACCTGGACCCGGGGTCGTGAGGACGACCCTATTGTCGTCGGAAATGACGGTGGCGGGCCAATCTAGTCTCGCGGTCGTGGAAACAACCCTATAATCATCGGACATGACGTTGGCGGGCCAATCTAGTCCCGGGGTCGTGGGGACGACCCTATAGTCGTCGGACAAGACGGCGGCTGGACATCTTTGGCCCGGGGTCGTGGGGACGACCCTCTAGTCGTCGGACATGTTGGCGGCTTGTCAGCCTAGTCCCGGGGTCGTGGGTACGACCCTATAGTCGTCGGACAAGTCGGCGGCGGGCCAACCTTGTCCCGGGGTCGTGGGGACGACCCTATAGTCGTCGGACATGTCACCGGCTGGCCAACTTTGGCCCGGTGTCGTGGGGACGACTCTATAGTCGTCGGAAATGTCGGCGGCTGGCCAACCTGGACCCGGGGTCGTGGGGACGACCCTATAGTCGTCGGACAAGTCGGCGGCTGGCCAACCTAGACCCGGGGTCGTGGGGACGACCCTATAGTCGTCGGACATGTTGGCGGCTTGTCAGCCTAGTCCCGGGGTCGTGGGTACGACCCTATAGTCGTCGGACATGTCGCCGGCTGGCCAACTTTGGCCCGGTGTCGTGGGGACGACTCTATAGTCGTCGGAAATGTCGGCGGCTGGCCAACCTGGACCCGGGGTCGTGGGGACGACCCTATAGTCGTCGGACAAGTCGGCGGCTGACCAACCTAGACCCGGGGTCGTGGGGACGACCCTATTGTCGTCGGACATGACGGTGGCGGGCCAATCTAGTCCCGGGGTCGTGGGGACGACCCTACAGTCGTCGGAAATGTCGGCGGCTGGCCAACCTGGACCCGGGGTCGTGGGGACGACCCTATTGTCGTCGGACATGACGGTGGCGGGCCAATCTAGTCTCGGGGTCGTGGGGACGACTCTATAGTCGTCGGAAATGTCGGCGGCTGGCCAACCTGGACCCGGGGTCGTGGGGACGACCCTATTGTCGTCGGACATGACGGTGGCGGGCCAATCTGGTCTCGCGGTCGTGGGGACGACCCTATAATCATCGGACATGACGGTGGCGGGCCAATCTAGTCCCGGGGTCGTGGGGACGACCCTATAGTCGTCGGACATGTCGGCGGCAGGTCAACTTTGGCCCGGGGTCGTGGGGACGACCCTATAGTCGTCGGACAAGACGGCGGCTGGACATCTTTGGCCCGGGGTCGTGGGGACGACCCTATAGTCGTCGGACATGTTGGCGGCTTGTCAGCCTAGTCCCGGGGTCGTGGGTACGACCCTATAGTCGTCGGACAAGTCGGCGGCTGGCCAACCTAGACCCGGGGTCGTGGGGACGACCCTATTGTCGTCGGACATGTCGCCGGCTGGCCAACTTTGGCCCGGTGTCGTGGGGACGACTCTATAGTCGTCGGAAATGTCGGCGGCTGGCCAACCTGGACCCGGGGTCGTGGGGACAACCCTATTGTCGTCGGACATGACGGTGGCGGGCCAATCTAGTCTCGCGGTCGTGGGGACGACCCTATAAGCGTCGGACATGACGTTGGCGGGCCAATCTAGTCCCGGGGTCGTGGGGACGACCCTACAGTCGTCGGACAAGACGGCGGCTGGACATCTTTGGCCCGGGGTCGTGGGGACGACCCTATAGTCGTCGGACATGTTGGCGGCTTGTCAGCCTAGTCCCGGGGTCGTGGGTACGACCCTATAGTCGTCGGACAAGTCGGCGGCTGGCCAATCTAGTCCCGGGGTCGTGGGGACGACCCTATAGTCGTCGGACATGACGGTGGCGGGCCAATCTAGTCCCGGGGTCGTGGGGACGACCCTATAGTCGTCGGACATGTCGGCGGCAGGTCAACTTTGGCCCGGGGTCGTGGGGACGACCCTATAGTCGTCGGACAAGACGGTGGCGGACCAATCTAGTCCCGGGGTCGTGGGGACGACCCTATAGTCGTCGGACAAGACGGCGGCTGGACATCTTTGGCCCGGGGTCGTGGGGACGACCCTATAGTCGTCGGACATGTTGGCGGCTTGTCAGCCTAGTCCCGGGGTCGTGGGTACGACCCTATAGTCGTCGGACAAGTCGGCGGCTGGCCAATCTAGTCCCGGGGTCGTGGGGACGACCCTATAGTCGTCGGACAAGACGGCGGCTGGACATCTTTGGCCCGGGGTCGTGGGGACGACCCTATAGTCGTCGGACATGTTGGCGGCTTGTCAGCCTAGTCCCGGGGTCGTGGGTACGACCCTATAGTCGTCGGACATGTCGGCGGCTGGCCAACCTAGACCCGGGGTCGTGGGGACGACCCTATTGTCGTCGGACATGTCGCCGGCTGGCCAACTTTGGCCCGGTGTCGTGGGGACGACTCTATAGTCGTCGGAAATGTCGGCGGCTGGCCAACCTGGACCCGGGGTCGTGGGGACGACCCTATTGTCGTCGGACATGACGGTGGCGGGCCAATCTAGTCTCGCGGTCGTGGGGACGACCCTATAAGCGTCGGACATGACGTTGGCGGGCCAATCTAGTCCCGGGGTCGTGGGGACGACCCTATAGTCGTCGGACATGTCGGCGGCTGGTCAACTTTGGCCCGTGGTCGTGGGGACGACCCTATAGTCGTCGGACAAGACGGTGGCGGACCAATCTAGTCCCGGGGTCGTGGGGACGACCCTATAGTCGTCGGACATGTCGGCGGCTGGCCAACTTTGGCCCGTGGTCGTGGGGACGAAACTATAGTCGTCGGACAAGTCGGCGGCTGGCCAAATTTGGCCCGTGGTCGTGAGTACGACCCTATTGTCGTCGGAAATGTCGGCGGCTGGCCAACTTTGGCCCGTGGTCATGAAGACGACCCTATAGTCGTCGGACAAGACGGTGGCGGGCCAATCTAGTCCCGGGGTCGTGGGTACGACCCTATAGTCGTCGGACATGTCGGCGATTGGCCATTATTGGCCCGGGGTCGTGGGGACGACCCTATAGTCGTCGGACAAGTCGGCGGCTGGCCAAATTTGGCCCGTGGTCGTGAGGACGACCCTATTGTCGTCGGAAATGTCGGCGGCTGGCCAACTTTGGCCCGTGGTCGTGAAGACGACCCTATAGTCGTCGGACATGTCGGCGGCTGGCCAACTTTGGCCCGGGGTCGTGGGGACGACCCTATAGTCGTCGGACATGAAGGTCGCGGACCAATCTAGTCCCGGGGTCGTGGGGACGACCCTACAGTCGTCGGACATTTCGGCGGCTTGCCAACTTTGGCCCGGGGTCGTGGGGACGACCCTATAGTCGTCGGACTTGACGGTGGCGGGCCAATCTAGTCCCAAGGTCCTGGGGACGACCCTATAGTCGTCGGACTTGACGGTGGCGGGCCAATCTAGTCTCGGGGTCGTGGGGACGACCCTACAGTCGTCGGACATTTCGGCGGCTTGCCAACTTTGGCACGGGGTCGTGGGGACGACCCTATAGTCGTCAGACATGACGGTGGCGAGCCAACCTAGTCCCGGGGTCGTGGGGACGACCCTATAGTCGTCGGACAAGTCGGCGGCGAGCCCACCTAGTCGGGGGGTCGTGGGGACGACCCTATAGTCGTCGGACAAGTCGGCGGCCGGCCAACCTAGTCGGGGGGTCGTGGGGACGACCCTATAGTCGTCGGACAAGTCGGCGGCCGGCCAACCTAGTCCGGGGGTCGTGGGGACGACCCTATAGTCGTCGGACATGACGGTGGCGGGCCAGTCTAGTCCCGGGTCGTAGGGACGACCCTATAGTCGTCGGACATGTCGGCGGCTGGCCAACTTTGGCCCGTGGTCGTGGGGACGACCCTATAGTCGTCGGACAAGTCGGCGGCGTACCAACCTAGTCCGGGGGTCGTGGGGACGACCCTATAGTCGTCGGATATGACGGTGGCGGGCCAGTCTAGTCCCGGGTCATGGGGACGACCCTATAGTCGTCGGACAAGTCGGCGGCTGGCCAACTTTGGCCCGTGGTCGTGGGGACGACCCTATAGTCGTCGGAAATGACGGTGGCGGGCCAATCTAGTCCCGGGGTCGTGGGGACGACCCTATAGTCGCCGGACAAGTCGGCGGCGGGCCAACCTAGTCCCGGGGTCGTGGGGATGACCCTATAGTCGTCGGACATGACGGTGGCGGGCCAGTCTAGTCCCGGGTCGTGGGGACGACCCTATAGTCGTCGGACATGTCGCCGGCTGGCCAACTTTGGCCCGTGGTCGTGGGGACGACCCTATAGTCGTCGGACAGAACGGTCGCGGGCCAATCTAGTCCCGGGGTCGTGGGGACGACCCTATAGTCGTCGGACAAGTCGGGGGCGGGCCTACCTAGTCCCGGGGTCGTGGGGACGACCCTATAGTCGTCGGATAAGTCGGCAGCTTGCCAACTTTGGCCCGGGGTCGTGGGAACGACCCTATAGTCGTCGGACAAGTCGGGGGCGAGCCCACCTAGTCCGGGGGTCGTGGGGACGACCCTATAGTCGTCGGAAATGACGGTGGCGGGCCAATCTAGTCCCGGGGTCGTGGGGACGACCCTATAGTCGCCGGACAAGTCGGCGGCGGGCCAACCTAGTCCCGGGGTCGTGGGGATGACCCTATAGTCGTCGGACATGACGGTGGCGGGCCAGTCTAGTCCCGGGTCGTGGGGACGACCCTATAGTCGTCGGACATGTCGCCGGCTGGCCAACTTTGGCCCGTGGTCGTGGGGACGACCCTATAGTCGTCGGACAGAACGGTCGCGGGCCAATCTAGTCCCGGGGTCGTGGGGACGACCCTATAGTCGTCGGACAAGTCGGGGGCGGGCCTACCTAGTCCCGGGGTCGTGGGGACGACCCTATAGTCGTCGGATAAGTCGGCAGCTTGCCAACTTTGGCCCGGGGTCGTGGGAACGACCCTATAGTCGTCGGACAAGTCGGGGGCGAGCCCACCTAGTCCGGGGGTCGTGGGGACGACCCTATAGTCGTCGGACAAGTCGGCGGCCGGCCAACCTAGTCCGGGGGTCGTGGGGACGACCCTATAGTCGTCGGACATGACGGTGGCGGGCCAATCTAGTCCCGGGGTCGTGGGGACGACCCCATAGTCGTTGGACATGACGGTGGCGGGCCAGTCTAGTTCCGGGTCGTGGGCACGACCCTATAGTCGTCGGAAATGTCGCCGGCTGGCCAACTTTGGCCCGTGGTCGTGGGGACGACCCTATAGTCGTCGGACAAGTCGTCGGCTGTCCAGCTTTGGCCCGGGGTCGTGGGGACGACCCTATAGTCGTCGGACAAGTCGGCGGCTGTCCAGCTTTGGCCCGGGGTCGTGGGGACGACCCTATAGTCGTCGGACTTGACGGTGGCGGGCCAATCTAGTCCCGGGGTCGTGGGGACGACCCTATAGTCGTCGGACTTGACGGTGGCGGGCCAATCTAGTCCCGGGGTCGTGGGGACGACCCTATAGTCGTCGGACAAGACGGTGGGGGCCAATCTAGTCCCGGCGTCGTGGGGACGACCCTATAGTCGTCGGACAAGTCGGCGGCTGGCCAACTTTTGCCCGGGGTCGTGGGGACGACCCTATAGTGGTCGGACTAGTCGGCGGCTGGCCAACCTAGTCCCGGGTCCGTGGGGACGACCCTATAGTCCTCGGACAAGTCGGCGGCTGGCCAACTTTGGCCCGGGGTTGTAGGGACAACCCTATAGTCGTCGGACAAGTCGGAGGCTGGCCAACTTTGGCCCGTGGTCGTGGGGACGACCCTATAGTCGTTGGACATGACGGTGGCGGGCCAATCTAGTCCCGGGGTCGTAGGGACGACCCTATAGTCGTCGGACATGTCGGCGATTGGCCAACATTGGCCCGGGGTCGTGGGGACGACCCTATAGTCGTCGGACATGACGGTGGCGGGCCAATCTAGTTCCGGGGTCGTGGGGACGACCCTATAGTCGTCGGACAAGTCGGCGGCTGGCCAAATTTGGCCCGTGGTCGTGAGGACGACCGTATTGTCGTCGGAAATGTCGGCGGCTGGCCAACTTTGGCCCGTGGTCGTGAAGACGACCCTATAGTCGTCGGACAAGACGGTGGCGGGCCAATCTAGTCCCGGGGTCGTGGGGACGACCCTATAGTCGTCGGACAAGTCGGCGGCTGCCCAATCTAGTCCCGGGATCGTAGGGACGACCCCATAGTCGTCGGACAAGTCGGCGGCTGGCCAACTTTGGCCCGGGGTCGTGGGGACGAATCTATAGTCGTCGGACATGTCGGCGGCTGGCCAACTTTGGCCCGTGGCCGTGGGGACGACCTTATTGTCGTCGGACATGGCGGTGGCGGCCCAATCCAGTCCCGGCATCGTAGGGACTGTTGTAACCCAACCGACACCCCGCGTAACGACATCACGACACATTCCGATTGCTTCAATCGAACAGTCGAAATCTGGCACAACTGCGTAAGGGTTTTCGGAAGCGCACCGAGAACCGTCAGCTTATGGGGAAACACCCAAAAGCGGGCCAAAGACGGAGACCCCGATGGTCCCCGCTTCGCCCCGATTAAAGTATAAGAACCATGTACGAGCAATGCGAGCTCAGACTTGTTATAGACTCTATACGAGACTCACGCGGATTGTCACAGTGTCCATGTAACCCAGATCGGGACAGAATAAACCTTGTTTAACCTACGGCGAGTTCCAACTCCTTAACCGGCCAAGGATCCTACTACCCTCGGTTTATAACCGAGTATATCCGTCCCGGCATCCTCACCCGAGTATTCGGAGCCCGTCGGACGACAACAGCGAAGGACGACCTAGGAACACCGCGAGATTCTCAGAGAGAATCTCGACCCAGGCGCTTTCCACAACAAAATTGGTGGCAGCGGTGGGATCCAGCCAACGTAGGGAACAAGCCTGACCGACTGGGACATCAGGACAATAGCGGAGACAACGACCCACCTAAAAGTAGGGTAACGCACTCCGCACTGCTGACATCCGTCTACAGAGGACGCCTGCAGGAAATTCCGCGGCCGACATCGAGACGACCATGCATCGCCTGCTCTACGTGCTGTAAGTGCGAAATACCACACTCAGCAAAAACCGCGAGCAGAGCCCCGCCGTTCTCATGCGCCGCGTAAAATCCGTAGAAGCGTATATCGATCGAAATCTAGATTTAACCGAACGGGTAGAGCTTCCTACACCTAGAGCACTTAGCCGGAGCAACCCGCGTAGGGTCCGACGACCGCGCCCGCGAAAGTCAGAGGACGACCCTCTCCTTTTCGCCCTCGACACACTCCGTCAATCCGGAGCCCGTGCGCGACAAGCTCTCGAACAGCAATCTACCAGCGACCACTTCCCTCTGGAAGCGATCCAGTCCGTATTAACTCATACAGGACCCGTAGTGTCCGAGCGACAATTCCCGTTCGACGAACTAGATTTTAGCTTACTCACGCGTGCTGAACCAGCAACCGAAAATCAACTAACCGAGCTAGGAAGCCCGAGTAACCCCAGGGAAAGCACCCTATTAGACGAAACCGATTTACAAGACATAGCCATGTCCGTCACCACGGCGATACCCGCACGCGACACGGTCGCAGCAAGCGTCGCGATCCTGGCCGACAAAATAGCAGCAATAGATCGGTCCCTCGCCCAGCTAACAGCGAAAATAACCTCCTTTGACGGGAAAGCCACGTCAACAGACGCCAAACTAGAACGCCTGAAGGAAACGATAGATGCAGTACTAGACCTGCACCACGATACATTGAATCCAGACGTAAACCAAGGGCAAGCGGCAGCGACTCCGTCCCCCGCCTCTGACCCTCCGACAGCAACTAGGACCGCGGTTCGCTTTAGAGACGACGCCGTACCTAGACGTTCAAGCCTATTCGTACCCCCTGTATCGGACAGAGACCCTAACCGACGCGCGCCGTTACCGAAGGCGTCAGCAGCGTCCGAAAGAGCCTTAAAGGGCGTTCCGAAGTTCGACGGAACCAAACCCGAGGAACTAACCTCCTTCCTAAATCATTGCCACTACGCGATGACATCCTACGGCGAAGCCGAGGATGAACCTGCCATACTACGCGGTATCATCTTAACGCGATTCACGGGTCCGGCCCTTGCAGATGTAGGCACGCGAAAGATACAGACGTACGAAGAATTAGAAGACTTGCTAACCGCGTTGTACAAACCGGCGAGAACGTGCACGACCATCGTGGCAGAATTACTCCAATGTAGGCAAGGGACTCACGAGGACGCACATACATTCGGAAACCGGGTGGCCACTTTAGTCAACGAACAAGTGGCAGTAACCACCGCAGGCGGAGACAATCCGATAGCCCGAGGAGGCGCTATCGAGGCAATCAAGCAACAGGGTCACCATGTGTTTCAAGAAGGGCTACACAATGAACTAAAGGTTTTAGTCAAATCGCGAAGGGCTGCCGATCTCCCCGAAGCAATCGCGATGGCAGTAGAAGAAGAACGGACCACTCGCAAACGAGTCGTCACCTCCTCTGGGGCACGTGCTGCAAGCAGCACGGCGACCTCGAGTACCACGACGAATAAATATTGCAGCAATTGCAAACGACCAGGGCATAGTACTAGGGATTGCTGGAAGGACCAGCCTAGACATAACCCGCGAAGAAGTTTTCCTGCACCCGAATATAATCGGAGAATACAGCCCATAATGGCAAACGACAGTTAAGAGAAGGAGTATACCTAGGCGAAGGTTTAACTAAACCAGAAGAGGGACAATGCATAGCCTGCATTATGAATACGACAGACGAAGAAAAAAGAGTAGTCATACCACGAGTCACATTAACTGACGTGCCAAGCCGCGATATCGCACCAGCCAACGATAGCGCCGCAGCCGTCCGAGCGTTGACCGCGCACGAATCGCTGACCATGCGTTTCAATCGAGTCATGGAACAGGTGAACTGCGAACACCTGAATTCCGAAGAAAGCGAATCTATAAATGAGATCTGTAGGGAATACCACGATATGTTCCACTTACCAGGAGACAAACTAACCACAGCTACAGTAACTACACATAGGATCCCTATAAAAGGAGATACCTTACCCTGCAATGTTAAACCATACAGGTTACCTGAAACGCATAAGCGAGAAGTCAAGAAACAGGTAGATCAAATGTTAGAGGATGGAATAATACAACACAGCTCTAGCCCATGGAACGCACCATTATTAGTAGTGCCCAAAAAACCCGACGCTGCGGGAAATATCAAATATCGAGTAGTAGTGGACTACCGTAAAATAAACGACGCCACCATAGGCGACTCATTCCCTCTACCCAATATCACGGATATCCTTGATCAATTGGGGAAGGCACAATACTTCACAACCCTTGACCTGGCCTCGGGATATCATCAGATACCGATGGACGAACAGGATAAGGGCAAGACGGCTTTCTCCACGCCACAGGGCCACTACGAATTTAATCGTATGCCTTTCGGACTGAAGAACGCACCCGCTACGTTCCAACGAGCCATGAACACCGCGCTAGTAGGACTGCAAGGAATAGATTGCTTTGTCTATCTAGATGACATTGTCATACACGGAGCGAGCCTAAAGGAACATAATACGCGATTACGGAAGGTCCTAGACACCTTGCGCCGGTACAATCTGAAATTGCAACCGGGAAAATGTGCATTTCTGCGAAAAGAAGTAGGATTTCTAGGCCACATAATTACGCCAGACGGGATTAAACCGAATCCCGAAAAGACGGAAGCTGTAAGAGAATTTCCCGTCCCAACCAAGTTAAAGGAATTACAAGCATTCCTAGGACTAGCAGGATACTATCGTAGATTTATTCCGAAGTACTCCAAAATAGCCAAACCACTGTCAAGCATCACGAGCAATAAGGTGGAATTCAAGTGGTCAGCAGAACAGCAAAATGCATTCGAGACACTAAAGGAGTCCCTGACGACAGCACCACTCCTAATCTACCCAGATTTTACAAAGGAATTCATCGTGACCACCGACGCCTCAGACGTAGCAATAGGCGCAATATTATCACAAGGAAAAATAGGCGAAGACAAGCCGATAGCTTACGCAAGCAGAGTATTAAATAAAGCCGAAAGAAACTATAGTACGACCGAGAAAGAGTTACTAGCCATAGTGTGGGCAGTAAAACATTTCCGGCCCTATGTATACGGCACTACGTTCAAAGTGGTAACAGACCATAAAGCCCTAGTATGGTTATTTAAAGTACAGGATCCAGGATCCAGACTAACTAGATGGAGAATACAATTAGCCGAATACGACTACCAAATCATCCATAAAGCTGGAAAGAGCAACACAAACGCAGACGCACTCAGCAGGAATGTGCATGCACTGCAATCCGCCACGGAGCGATGCCTGACAAACCTTTCGACGGACGACGCACCGATCGAGGTCACTGAGCAGAAGGACAAGCAGCAAATATTATATGAATACCACTTAGCACCTCTAGGAGGGCACCAAGGCATACAGCGTACGACGCAGCGAATTAAACAGCATTACCGATGGCAAGGGATGGACAAAGACATCGAAGAATACATACAAAAATGCAGCTTATGTCAAAAGAATAAATCGAGCAGAAAGATTAAAGCGCCGATGGAAATCACGGACACACCTCGAGAACCCTTCGAGAAAGCAGCTCTGGACATCGTAGGACCCCTACCTGAAACGGAACAAGGAAATACATGCATTCTAACGTTCCAGGATCACCTTACCAAGTTCAGTAAGGCGATCCCGCTTCCTAACCAGGAAGCCAGAACGGTCGCAAAAGCATTCGTCACCCGGATAGTGTGCGAGTACGGAATACCCGAGAAAATACTCACCGATCAAGGGACGAATTTCTTAAGCGACATGTTCAAAAACGTTTGTAAATTACTAAGGATTAGCAAAATACAAACGACCGCGTACCACCCCGAATCAAACGGCGCGTTGGAACGATCGCACCGAACCCTCGTAGAATATCTACGTCATTACACGGACCACGACCAGACGGACTGGGATGAGTGGCTACCATACGCGATGTTCACCTACAATACAACCCCCCATACGGCGACCGGCTATACGCCCTATGAGCTAATTTTCGGTAAAACCGCGGAACTACCCACCGCGTTAAGGATACCCCCCAGACCGACGTATAATTACGAAGATTACGCGCAAGAAAGCCGAGAAAGACTACGAGCCGCACATGAAGTCGCTCGAGAAAAGCTACAAAACGCGAAGGAGAAATCGAAGAAAGACTACGATAAAAAAACTCGCGAGATAGAATTTAAACCCGGAGACAAGGTCCTATTATTTGACGAATCCGTGCGTCGCGGAAGATCAAAGAAACTAGATAGCAAATGGATAGGCCCCTACGCCGTAATCCAACGAAATTCGCGAGTCAACTACACGATACAAAAGGGTAAGAAAACCCTACTTACTCACGCGAATAGATTGAAACACTTTATTGAATAGCCGCGATAAAGTCCGACCCGCAAAACGATAAAACTACGTGGAAGAAGGCAAAAGCGCAACGACGAACCTTAAGTACTACAGGCGGGAATAGGAAGCGGTGGTAGATGAAAATAAATGGGGAGAGGCCCAAAATAAGGTCAAATAAGATATATTCAAGACACATGATACAAAAAAAAGGGGATAAAAAACGATTGTCAAACATAATTATCCCCTAACACCACTCCGGGCCATCCGAGGGCGGAAACCCACTCCAGTCCGGAACCTCGAACCCGCCCCAGTCCTCGTCCTCCAGCTAGAAACAGAAAGAAGAAAAGGGAACTAATTAGCAACCAAAGAATAGAGGGATCATTGACAGGAAACCACAGCAATAAGGAGCACTTACTTCCACTCGCCATGGGGATTCACCAAAGAGACGCCGCAACCCGAAAATGTCGGAAGACTGCGCCCATTCCGGGTATCCCTCCTCCCAGAGCAGGACTAAATGACGTCGCTGGAGCGCCCGCTCCAGCCGGAGAGAACACATCTCTCGTACATAGATGTACCCCCGAACCCGGCGGGTCGCGAACATCTAGAAAAATACGGAAAGGAAGAGATTAATAACCCAAGTAGGAAGATAGGATACACCAAAAAACCAAGGAACGGTGATAATACTCACGGTTCTAAGAGCTTCAGAGTACATGTCGACTGCGACAAATCTGGTTATAGGCACTCGCACCAAAAGCAAACGATTATGATAGGCAAAACGCGTGAACGAACCGCTTAAATAGGCACGATTTAGCCGAAAAATTGGGAAGGGAAGAATCCGAGTTCATTGTTTCAGGATGACCGCACTGTCAGCGGGAGGCCTAATCGAAGCGGCGCCGACTGGCGGCCAAGCTTCGTATTCGATATCACCGATTACGCATAAGGCAGGAATCCACTTTACGCACCTGGGAGAACTGCATATGGCAACTGACTCCTGGAAGATCGTGACCCACCTAAAAATGGACACCCTCCTCGAGAGAAATCAACAGTTAACTTCGTACGTAAACAAACTCGAACAGCGTGCGCAAGCGAAGTCGCGAACATGGATATAAGGCGAACGTGCGGATATCATTTAGACGCATTATTGAGACGGATAGGGAAACTGCATAAAAGAATGGATCAGGTATCGCAAATGCCAACCTACATCCCGGACAAGCGACGAGGGCTAGTTAACGGAATAGGGTCGCTAGCGAAAACCATATTCGGTACTATGGACGCCGACGACGCTGAACAGATTAACCTACACTTGTCAAGACTGGACGGCACGCAACACGCCCTAATGACTGCTATGAAAAACCAAATCCAAATCACTAATAATACCCTACACCACTTACACGACACAGAAGGGACAATAAGGCATAACGAGGACATTTTAGCGGAACAGACTAGAATGTTACGCGTGCAGGTCGAGACGACCTTCGTCCAACAGACGCAAAGAGCTGACGTGACAGATCACTTTACGACTTTAAATGCCCTAGTGACCGACCTGACTCAGGACGTAGACGACGTGTTACAATTCTACACCGGCCTTAAAGGAGGCATCATCAGCACAAACGTAATCGCGAGCGCGGCAGGTCACTAAACTATTACAGACCGCCGTGCAACACCTCCCGAACGGACTCACGTTCCCAATCGCGCCAAACTTAGAAAACACAAATGTGATCGAAAAACTGTCATCGGTCACCGCGTACTTCGATAGGTATACGTTAATAGCAGTAATAACGATACCGTTAGTCTCCTCACAAACGTTCACAGTGATCGAGGCAACCCCAGCCCCGATCCACACCCACGACAACACTTACGCGTTATTAGTCGTAAGAACACCGATACTCGTCATCGACGCAAACAATAATCAGTACGTGCTCACTGATCACGCCGAACTAGA
This sequence comes from Andrena praecox, assembly GCA_963932275.1. Lineage (NCBI taxonomy): Eukaryota > Metazoa > Arthropoda > Insecta > Hymenoptera > Andrenidae > Andrena > Andrena praecox. Next base: position 1,333,055 of record CAWVQO010000024.1, on the reverse strand, counting down.
AAGATGTAAACGAGTAGCCGCGCAATACTATTGCGAACAGCCAATGATAGCGCATAACATAAATAGCGATCTCGAGTGCGAAGCAAGCCTGTGGCTGCAACCCTCGGACGAATCTCCACAAAACTGCGAAATAAAAAATATCGCAGTAAACCACACAATGTGGATAGGCACCTCGCGCGCGGACACATGGATCTTCGCAGCACGCCAACCGGAGACGCTGACCATCCAATGCGACGAACGGCAGCCAGAGCGCGCCATAATAGATAAGTCAGGGATACTAAGAATTACGGGAAATTGTAATGTTCGAAGTAAGGACGTAGTATTAAGGAAACAAAAAACCGCGTATAGTCAAGATATAGAACTAACGACGGCGCCGCGCTACGATATTACTGCGGCGATAAACGAGACGCAACGGGGCGAACTAGCGCACCCCCTCACGCGTTTCCAATTAGGCAAACTGTTAAAAAATCCTTCCGAATTCTCCGCATTGTACAACCAACTCAACCAAGCAGAAAATGATCTGACTGATGACAACAACAACTATCAACCAGAATTAGCGACCTGGCAAATTGTACATCCGACGACGACGACTATGGTACAAATAGTAACTATTATACTCGTCATCTATTTGTTAATGCGCGACTACCAACTCCGCCGGAAGATACAAATATCTCGACCAGCGAAAACGGGGACGACTAGAAAAGCCGCACCCCCGCCCAACGCTGCCGCGGAACCCGACTACGCCGTAGTAGCGGGAACGATGTAGGGTACCGGGAAATTTTATAAGCAAGTTCGCTACAATTCCCCTAAGCACCCTTTCCTCAAAGAGGGGGGGATGTTGTAACCCAACCGACACCCCGCGTAACGACATCACGACACATTCCGATTGCTTCAATCGAACAGTCGAAATCTGGCACAACTGCGTAAGGGTTTTCGGAAGCGCACCGAGAACCGTCAGCTTATGGGGAAACACCAAAAAGCGGGCCAAAGACGGAGACCCCGATGGTCCCCGCTTCGCCCCGATTAAAGTATAAGAACCATGTACGAGCAATGCGAGCTCAGACTTGTTATAGACTCTATACGAGACTCACGCGGATTGTCACAGTGTCCATGTAACCCAGATCGGGACAGAATAAACCTTGTTTAACCTACGGCGAGTTCCAACTCCTTAACCGGCCAAGGATCCTACTACCCTCGGTTTATAACCGAGTATATCCGTCCCGGCATCCTCACCCGAGTATTCGGAGCCCGTCGGACGACAACAGCGAAGGACGACCTAGGAACACCGCGAGATTCTCAGAGAGAATCTCGACCCAGGCGCTTTCCACAACAGGACGACCCTATAGTCGTCGGACAAGTCGGCGGCTGGCCATCTTTGGCCCGGGGTTGTGGGGACGAATCTATAGTCGTCGGACATGTCGGCGGCTGGCCAACTTTGGCCCGTGGCCGTGGGGACGACCCTATAGTCGTCGGACAAGTCGGCGGCTGCCCAATCTAGTCCCGGGATCGTAGGGACGACCCTATAGTCGTCGGACAAGTCGGCGGCTGGCCAACGTTTGCCCGGGGTCGTGGGGACGACCCTATAGTCGTCGGACAAGTCGGCGGCTGCCCAATCTAGTCCCGGGATCGTAGGGACGACCCCATAGTCGTCGGACAAGTCGGCGGCTGGCCAACTTTGGCCCGGGGTCGTGGGGACGAATCTATAGTCGTCGGACATGACGGTGGCGGGCCAATCTAGTTCCGGGGTCGTGGGGACGACCCTATAGTCGTCGGACAAGTCGGCGGCTGGCCAAATTTGGCCCGTGGTCGTGAGGACGACCCTATTGTCGTCGGAAATGTCGGCGGCTGGCCAACTTTGGCCCGTGGTCGTGAAGACGACCCTATAGTCGTCGGACAAGACGGTGGCGGGCCAATCTAGTCCCGGGGTCGTGGGGACGACCCTATAGTCGTCGGACATGTCGGCGGCGAGCCAACTTTAGACCGTAGTCGTGGGGACGACCCTATAGTCGTCGGACAAGTCGGCTGCGGGCCAACCTAGTCCCGGGGCCGTGGGGACGACCCTATAGTCGTCGGACAAGTCGGCGGCGGGCCAAATTTGGCCCGTGGTCGTGAGGACGACCCTATTGTCGTCGGAAATGTCGGCGGCTGGCCACCTTTGGCCCGTGGTCGTGAAGACGACCCTATAGTCGTCGGACAAGACGGTGGCGGGCCAATCTAGTCCCGGGGTCGTGGGGACGACCCTATAGTCGTCGGACAAGTCGGCGGCTGCCCAATCTAGTCCCGGGATCGTAGGGACGACCCCATAGTCGTCGGACAAGTCGGCGGCTGGCCAACTTTGGCCCGGGGTCGTGGGGACGAATCTATAGTCGTCGGACATGACGGTGGCGGCCCAATCTAGTTCCGGGGTCGTGGGGACGACCCTATAGTCGTCGGACAAGTCGGCGGCTGGCCAAATTTGGCCCGTGGTCGTGAGGACGACCCTATTGTCGTCGGAAATGTCGGCGGCTGGCCAACTTTGGCCCGTGGTCGTGAAGACGACCCTATAGTCGTCGGACAAGACGGTGGCGGGCCAATCTAGTCCCGGGGTCGTGGGGACGACCGTATAGTCGTCGGACAAGTCGGCGGCATGCCACCTTTGGCCCGGGGTCGTGGGGACGACCCTATAGTCGTCGGACATGACGGTGGCGGGCCAATCTAGTTCCGGGGTCGTGGGGACGACCCTATAGTCGTCGGACAAGTCGGCGGCTGGCCAAATTTGGCCCGTGGTCGTGAGGACGACCCTATTGTCGTCGGAAATGTCGGCGGCTGGCCAACTTTGGCCCGTGGTCGTGAAGACGACCCTATAGTCGTCGGACAAGACGGTGGCGGGCCAATCTAGTCCCGGGGTCGTGGGGACGACCCTATAGTCGTCGGACAAGTCGGCGGCTGCCCAATCTAGTCCCGGGATCGTAGGGACGACCCCATAGTCGTCGGGCAAGTCGGCGGCTGGCCAACTTTGGCCCGGGGTCGTGGGGACGAATCTATAGTCGTCGGACATGTCGGCGGCTGGCCAACTTTGGCCCGTGGCCGTGGGGACGACCTTATTGTCGTCGGACATGGCGGTGGCGGCCCAATCTAGTCCCGGGATCGTAGGGACGACCCTATAGTCGTCGGACAAGTCGGCGGCTGGCCATCTTTGGCCCGGGGTTGTGGGGACGAATCTATAGTCGTCGGACATGTCGGCGGCTGGCCAACTTTGGCCCGTGGCCGTGGGAACGACCCTATAGTCGTCGGACAAGTCGGCGGCTGCCCAATCTAGTCCCGGGATCGTAGGGACGACCCTATAGTCGTCGGACAAGTCGGCGGCTGGCCAACGTTTGCCCGGGGTCGTGGGGACGACCCTATAGTCGTCGGACAAGTCGGCGGCTGGCAAACTTTGGCCCGTGGTCGTGGGGACGACCCTTTAGTCGTCGGATATGTCGGCGGCTGGCCAAAGTTGGCCCGTGGTCGTGGGGACAACCCTATAATCGTCGGACATGGCGGTGGCGGGCCAATCTAGTCCCGGGATCGTGGGGACGACCCTATTGTCGTCGGACATGGCGGTGGCGGACCAATCTAGTCCCGGGGTCGTGGGGACGACCCTATAGTCGTCGGACAAGTCGGCGGCTGGCGAACCTAGACCCGGGGTCGTGGGGACGACCCTATTGTCGTCGGACATGACGGTGGCGGGCCAATCTAGTCCCGGGGTCGTGGGGACGACCCTATAGTCGTCGAACAATTCGGCGGCGGGCCAAGCTTGTCCCGGGGTCGTGGGGACGACCCTATAATCGTCGGACATGACGGTGGCGGGCCAATCTAGTCCGTGGTTGTGGGGACGACCCTATAGTCGTCGGACAAGACGGTGGCGGACCAATCTAGTCCGGGGGTCGTGGGGACGACCCTATAGTCGTCGGACAAGTCGGCGGCTGGCCAACCTAGTCCCGGGGTCGTGGGGACGACCCTATAGTCGTCGGACAAGTCGGCGGCGGGCCAACCTAGACCCGGGGTCGTGGGGATGACCCTATAGTCGTCGGACATGACGGTGGCGGGCCAGTCTAGTCCCGGGTCGTGGGGACGACCCTATAGTCGTCGGACATGTCGGCGGCTGGCCAACTTTGGCCCGTGGTCGTGGGGACGACCCTATAGTCGTCGGACATGTCGGCGGCTGGCCAACTTTGGCCCGTGGTCGTGGGGACGACCCTATAGTCGTCAGACATGACGGTGGCGAGCCAACCTAGTCCCGGGGTCGTGGGGACAACCCTATAGTCGTCGGACAAGTCGGCGGCCGGCCAACCTAGTCCGGGGGTCGTGGGGACGACCCTATAGTCGTCGGACATGACGGTGGCGGGCCAGTCTAGTCCCGGGTCGTGGGGACGACCCTATAGTCGTCGGACAAGACGGCGGCTGGACATCTTTGGCCCGGGGTCGTGGGGACGACCCTATAGTCGTCGGACATGTTGGCGGCTTGTCAGCCTAGTCCCGGGGTCGTGGGTACGACCCTATAGTCGTCGGACAAGTCGGCGGCTGGCCAACCTAGACCCGGGGTCGTGGGGACGACCCTATTGTCGTCGGACATGACGGTGGCGGGCCAATCTAGTCCCGGGGTCGTGGGGACGACCCTATAGTCGTCGAACAATTCGGCGGCGGGCCAAGCTTTTCCCGGGGTCGTGGGGACGACCCTATAATCGTCGGACATGACGGTGGCGGGCCAATCTAGTCCCGGGGTCGTGGGACGACCCTATAGTCGTCGGAAATGTCGGCGGCTGGCCAACTTTGGCCCGGGGTCGTGGGGACGACTCTATAGTCGTCGGAAATGTCGGCGGCTGGCCAACCTGGACTCGGGGTCGTGGGGACGACCCTATAGTCGTCGGACAAGACGGCGGCTGGGCATCTTTGGCCCGGGGTCGTGAGGACGACCCTATAGTCGTCGGACATGTTGGCGGCTTGTCAGCCTAGTCCCGGGGTGGTGGGTACGACCCTATAGTCGTCGGACAAGTCGGCGGCGGGCCAACCTTGTCCCGGGGTCGTGGGGACGACCCTATAGTCGTCGGACATGTCGGCAGCAGGCCAACTTTGGCCCGGGGTCGTGGGGACGACCCTATAGTCGTCGGACATGTCGGCGGCTGGCCAACTTTGGCCCGTGGTTGTGGGGACGACCCTATAGTCGTCGGACATGTCGGCGGCTGGTCAACTTTGGCCCGTGGTCGTGGGGACGACCCTATAGTCGTCGGACAAGACGGTGGCGGACCAATCTAGTCCCGGGGTCGTGGGGACGACCCTATAGTCGTCGGACATGTCGGCGGCTGGCCAACTTTGGCCCGTGGTCGTGGGGACGATCCAATAGTCGTCGGACATGTCGGCGGCTGGCCAACTTTGGCCCGTGGTTGTGGGAACGACCCTATAGTCGTTGGACATGACGCTGGCGGTCCAATCTAGTCCCGTGGTCGTGGGGACGACCCTATAGTCGTCGGACAAGACGGTGGCGGACCAATCTAGTCCCGGGGTCGTGGGGACGACCCTATAGTCGTCGGACAAGTCGGCGGCTGGCGAACCTAGACCCGGGGTCGTGGGGACGACCCTATTGTCGTCGGACATGACGGTGGCGGGCCAATCTAGTCCCGGGGTCGTGGGGACGACCCTATAGTCGTCGAACAATTCGGCGGCGGGCCAAGCTTGTCCCGGGGTCGTGGGGACGACCCTATAATCGTCGGACATGACGGTGGCGGGCCAATCTTGTCCGTGGTTGTGGGGACGACCCTATAGTCGTTGGACATGACGCTGGCGGTCCAATCTAGTCCCGTGGTCGTGGGGACGACCCTATAGTCGTCGGACAAGACGGTGGCGGACCAATCTAGTCCCGGGGTCGTGGGGACGAACCTATAGTCGTCGGACATGTCGGCGGCTGGCCAACTTTGGCCCGTGGTTGTGGGGACGACCCTATAGTCGTCGGACAAGACGGTGGCGGACCAATCTAGTCCCGGGGTCGTGGGGACGACCCTATAGTCGTCGGACATGTCGGCGGCTGGCCAACTTTGGCCCGTGGTTGTGGGAACGACCCTATAGTCGTTGGACATGTCGGCGGCTGGCCAACTTTGGCCCGTGGTTGTGGGAACGACCCTATAGTCGTTGGACATGACGCTGGCGGTCCAATCTAGTCCCGTGGTCGTGAGGACGACCCTATAGTCGTCGGACAAGACGGTGGCGGACCAATCTAGTCCGGGGTCGTGGGGACGACCCTATAGTCGTCGGACAAGTCGGCGGCTGGCCAACCTAGACCCGGGGTCGTGGGGAGGACCCTATTGTCGTCGGACAAGACGGTGGCGGACCAATCTAGTCCCGGGGTCGTGGGGACGACCCTATAGTCGTCGGACATGTCGGCGGCTGGCCAACTTTGGCCCGTGGTCGTGGGGACGATCCAATAGTCGTCGGACATGTCGGCGGCTGGCCAACTTTGGCCCGTGGTTGTGGGAACGACCCTATAGTCGTTGGACATGACGCTGGCGGTCCAATCTAGTCCCGTGGTCGTGGGGACGACCCTATAGTCGTCGGACAAGACGGTGGCGGACCAATCTAGTCCCGGGGTCGTGGGGACGACCCTATAGTCGTCGGACAAGTCGCCGACTGGCCAACCTAGACCCGGGGTCGTGGGGACGACCCTATTGTCGTCGGACATGACGGTGGCGGGCCAATCTAGTCCCGGGGTCGTGGGGACGACCCTATAGTCGTCGAACTATTCGGCGGCGGGCCAAGCTTGTCCCGGGGTCGTGGGGACGACCCTATAATCGTCGGACATGACGGTGGCGGGCCAATCTAGTCCGTGGTTGTGGGGACGACCCTATAGTCGTTGGACATGACGGTGGCGGGCCAATCTAGTCCCGGGGTCGTGGGGACGACCCTATAGTCGTCGGACAAGACGGCGGCTGGACATCTTTGGCCCGGAGTCGTGGGGACGACCCTATAGTCGTCGGACATGTTGGCGGCTTGTCAGTCTAGTCCCGGGGTCGTGGGTACGACCCTATAGTCGTCGGACAAGTCGGCGGCTGGCCAACCTAGACCCGGGGTCGTGGGGACGACCCTATTGTCGTCGGACATGACGGTGGCGGGCCAATCTAGTCCCGGGGTCGTGGGGACGAACCTATAGTCGTCGGACATGTCGGCGGCTGGCCAACTTTGGCCCGTGGTTGTGGGGACGACCCTATAGTCGTCGGACATGTCGGCGGCTGGTCAACTTTGGCCCGTGGTCGTGGGGACGACCCTACAGTCGTCGGACAAGACGGTGGCGGACCAATTTAGTCCCGGGGTCGTGGGGACGGCCCTATAGTCGTCGGACATGTCGGCGGCTGGCCAACTTTGGCCCGTGGTCGTGGGGACGATCCAATAGTCGTCGGACATGTCGGCGGCTGGCCAACTTTGGCCCGTGGTTGTGGGAACGACCCTATAGTCGTTGGACATGACGCTGGCGGTCCAATCTAGTCCCGTGGTCGTGGGGACGACCCTATAGTCGTCGGACAAGACGGTGGCGGACCAATCTAGTCCCGGGGTCGTGGGGACGACCCTATAGTCGTCGGACAAGTCGGCGGCTGGCCAACCTAGACCCGGGGTCGTGGGGAGGACCCTATTGTCGTCGGACAAGACGGTGGCGGACCAATCTAGTCCCGGGGTCGTGGGGACGACCCTATAGTCGTCGGACATGTCGGCGGCTGGCCAACTTTGGCCCGTGGTCGTGGGGACGATCCAATAGTCGTCGGACATGTCGGCGGCTGGCCAACTTTGGCCCGTGGTTGTGGGAACGACCCTATAGTCGTTGGACATGACGCTGGCGGTCCAATCTAGCCCCGTGGTCGTGGGGACGACCCTATAGTCGTCGGACAAGACGGTGGCGGACCAATCTAGTCCCGGGGTCGTGGGGACGACCCTATAGTCGTCGGACAAGTCGGCGGCTGGCCAACCTAGACCCGGGGTCGTGGGGACGACCCTATTGTCGTCGGACATGACGGTGGCGGGCCAATCTAGTCCCGGGGTCGTGGGGACGACCCTATAGTCGTCGAACAATTCGGCGGCGGGCCAAGCTTGTCCCGGGGTCGTGGGGACGACCCTATAGCCGTCGGACAAGTCGGTGGCGGGCCAACCTAGTCCCGGGGTCGTGGGGACGACCCTATTGTCGTCGGACATGACGGTGGCGGGCCAATCTATTGCCGGGGTCGTACGGACGACCCTATAGTCGTCGGACATGTCGGCGGCTCAGCCAACTTTTGCCCGTGATCGTTGGGACGACTGTTTAGTCGTCGGACATGTCGGCGGCTGGCCAACCTAGACCCAGGGTCGTGGGGACGACCCTATTGTCGTCGGACATGTCGGCGGCTGGACAACCTAGTCCCAAGGTCGTGGGGACGACCCTATAGTCGTCGGACTTCACGGTGGCGGGCCAATCTAGTCCCGGGGTCGTGGGGACGACCCTACAGTCGTCGGACATTTCGGCGGCTTGCCAACTTTGGCCCGTGGTCGTGGGGACGACCCTATAGTCGTCGGACAAGTCGGCGGCCGTCCAACTTTGGCCCGGGGTCGTGGGGACGACCCTATAGTCGTCGGACTTGACGGTGGCGAGCCAACCTAGTCCCGGGGTCGTAGGGACGACCCTATAGTCGTCGGACAAGTCGGCGGCGGGCCTACCTAGTCCCGGGGTCGTGGGGACGACCCTATAGTCATCGGATAATTCGGCAGCTTGCCAACTTTGGCCCGGGGTCGTGGGAACGACCCTATAGTCGTCGGACAAGTCGGCGGCGAGCCCACCTAGTCCGGGGGTCGTGGGGACGACCCTATAGTCGTCGGATATGTCGGCGGCTGGCCAACTTTGGCCCGTGGTCGTGGGGACGACCCTATAGTCGTCGGACAAGTCGGCGACGGGCCAACCTAGTCCCGGGGTCGTGGGGACGACCCTATAATCGTCGGACAAGCCGGCGGCTGGCCAACTTTGGCCCGTGGTCGTGGGGACGACCCTATAGTCGTCGGACATGTCGGCGGCTGGCCAACTTTGGCGCGTGGTCGTGGGGACGATCCGATTGTCGTCGGACATGTCGGCGGCTGGCCAACTTTGGCCCGTGGTCGTGGGGACGATCCAATAGTCGTCGGACATGTCGGCGGCTGGACAACTTTGGCGCGGTGTCGTGGGGACGACTCTATAGTCGTCGGACTTGTCGTCGGCTGGCCAACCTAGACCCGGGGTCGTGGGGACGACCCTATTGTCGTCGGACATGACGGTGGCGGGCCAATCTATTGCCGGGGTCGTACGGACGACCCTATAGTCGTCGGACATGTCGGCGGCTCAGCCAACTTTTGCCCGTGATCGTTGGGACGACTGTTTAGTCGTCGGACATGTCGGCGGCTGGCCAACCTAGACCCAGGGTCGTGGGGACGACCCTATTGTCGTCGGACATGTCGGCGGCTGGACAACCTAGTCCCAAGGTCGTGGGGACGACCCTATAGTCGTCGGACTTCACGGTGGCGGGCCAATCTAGTCCCGGGGTCGTGGGGACGACCCTACAGTCGTCGGACATTTCGGCGGCTTGCCAACTTTGGCCCGGGGTCGTAGGGACGACCCTATAGTCGTCGGACATGTCGGCGGCTGGTTAACTTTGGCCCGTGGTCGTGGGGACGACCCAATAGTCGTTGGACATATCCGCGGCTGGCCAACTTTGGCCCGTGGTCGTGGGGACGACCCTATAGTCGTTGGACATGACGGTGGCGGGCCAATCTAGTCCCGGGGTCGTAGGGACGACCCTATAGTCGTCGGACATGTTGGCGATTGGCCAACATTGGCCCGGGGTCGTGGGGACGACTCTATAGTCGTCGGACATGTTGGCGGCTTCTCAGCCTAGTCCCGGGGTCGTGGGTACGACCCTATAGTCGTCGGACAAGTCGGCGGCGGGCCAACCTTGTCCCGGGGTCGTGGGGACGACCCTATAGTCGTCGGACATGACGGTGGCGGGCTAATCCAGTCCCGGGGTCGTGGGGACGCCCCTATAGTCGTCGGACAAGACGGCGGCTGGACATCCTTGGCTCGCGGTCGTGGGGACGACCCTATAGTCGTCGGATATTTCGGCGGCTTGTCAACCTAGTCCCGGGGTCGTGGGGACGACCCTATAGTCGTTGGACATGACGGTGGCGGGCCAATCTAGTCCCGGGGTCGTGGGTACGACCCTATAGTCGTCGGACAAGTCGGCGGCGGTCCAACCTTGTCCCGGGGTCGTGGGGACGACCCTATAGTCGTCGGACAAGACGGTGGCTGGACATCTTTGGCCCGCGGTCGTGGGGACGACCCTATAGTCGTCGGACAAGACGGTGGCTGGACATCATTGGCCCGCGGTCGTGGGGACGACCCTATAGTCGTCGGACATTTCGGCGGCTTGCCAACTTTGGCCCGGTGTCGTGGGGACGACCCTATAGTCGTCGGACATTTCGGCGGCATGCCACCTTTGGCCCGGGGTCGTGGGGACGACCCTATAGTCGTCGGACATGTTGGCGGCTTGTCAACCTAGTCCCGGGGTCGTGGGGACGACCCTATAGTCGTTGGACATGACGGTGGCGGGCCAATCTAGTCCCGGGGTCGTGGGGACGACCCTATAGTCGTCGTACAAGTCGGCGGCGGGCCAAGCTTGTCCCGTGGTCGTGGGGACGATCTGATAGTTGTCGGACATGACGGTGGCGGGCCAATCTAGTCCCGGGGTCGTGGGGACGACCCTATAGTCGTCGGACATTTCGGCGGCTTGCCAGCTTTGGCCGTCGTCGGACATGTTGGCGGCTTGTCAACCTAGTCCCGGGGTTGTGGGGACGACCCTATAGTCGTTGGACATGACGGTGGCGGCCAATCTAGTCCCGGGGTCGTAGGAACGACCCTATAGTCGTCGGACATGTCGGCGGCTTGCCAACTTTGTCCCGGGGTCGTGGGGACGACCCTATAGACGTTGGACATGACGGTGGCGGCCAATCTAGTCCCGGGGTCGTAGGAACGACCCTATAGTCGTCGGACATGTCGGCGGCCGTCCAACTTTGGCCCGGGGTCGTGGGGACGACCCTATAGTCGTCGGACTTGACGGTGGCGGGCCAATCTAGTCCCGGGGTCGTGGGGACGACCCTATAGTCGTCAGACATGTCGGTGGCGAGCCAACCTAGTCCCGGGGTCGTAGGGACGACCCTATAGTCGTCGGACAAGTCGGCGGCGGGCCTACCTAGTCCCGGGGTCGTGGGGACGACCCTATAGTCATCGGATAAGTCGGCAGCTTGCCAACTTTGGCCCGGGGTCGTGGGAACGACCCTATAGTCGTCGGACAAGTCGGCGGCGAGCCCACCTAGTCCGGGGGTCGTGGGGACGACCCTATAGTCGTCGGATAGGTCGGCGGCTGGCCAACTTTGGCCCGTGGTCGTGGGGACGACCCTATAGTCGTCGGACAAGTCGGCGGCGGGCCAACCTAGTCCCGGGGTCGTGGGGACGACCCTATAGTCGTCGGACTTGACGGTGGCGGGCCAATCTAGTCCCGGGGTCGTGTGGACGACCCTATAGTCGTCAGACATGTCGGTGGCGAGCCAACCTAGTCCCGGGGTCGTAGGGACGACCCTATAGTCGTCGGACAAGTCGGCGGCGGGCCTACCTAGTCCCGGGGTCGTGGGGACGACCCTATAGTCATCGGATAAGTCGGCAGCTTGCCAACTTTGGCCCGGGGTCGTGGGAACGACCCTATAGTCGTCGGACAAGTCGGCGGCGAGCCCACCTAGTCCGGGGGTCGTGGGGACGACCCTATAGTCGTCGGATATGTCGGCGGCTGGCCAACTTTGGCCCGTGGTCGTGGGGACGACCCTATAGTCGTCGGACATGTCGGCGGCTGGCCAACTTTGGCGCGTGGTCGTGGGGACGATCCGATTGTCGTCGGACATGTCGGCGGCTGGCCAACTTTGGCCCGTGGTCGTGGGGACGATCCAATAGTCGTCGGACATGTCGGCGGCTGGCCAACTTTGGCGCGTGGGCGTGGTGACGATCCGATTGTCGTCGGACATGTCAGCGGCTGGCCAACCTAGCCCCGGGGTCGTGGGGACGACCCTATTGTCGTCGGACATGGCGGTGGCGGGCCAATCTAGTCCCGTGGTCGTGGGGACGACCCTATAGTCTTCGGACATGACGGTAGCGGGCCAATCTAGACCCGAGGTCCTGGGGACGACCCTATAGTAGTCAGACATGTCGGCGGCTGTCCAACTTTGGCCCGGTGTCGTGGGGACGACTCTATAGTCGTCGGACATGTCGGCGGCTGGCCAACCTAGTCCCGGGGTCGTGGGGACGACCCTATAGTCGTCGGACAAGACGGCGGCGAGCCCACCTAGTCGGGGGGTCGTGGGGACGACTCTATAGTCGTCGGACATGTCGGCGGCTGGCCAAATATGACCCGGGGACGTGGGGACGAGCCTATAGTCTTCGGACAAGTCGGCGGCTGGACAACTTTGGCCCGTGGTCGTGTGGACGACCCTATAGTCGTCGGATATGTCGGCGGCTGGCCAACTTTGACCCGTGGTCGTGGGGACGACCCTATTGTCGTCGGAAATGACGGTGGCGGGCCAATCTATTCCCGGGGTCGTGGGGACGACCCTATAGTCGTCGGACAAGTCGGCAGCTTGCCAACTTTGGCACGGAGTCGTGGGGACGACCCTATAGTCGTCGGAAAAGTCGGCAGCTTGCCAACTTTGGCACGGAGTCGTGGGGACGACCCTACAGTCGTCGGACAAGTCGGCGGCGAGCCAATCTAGCCCCGCGGTCGTGGGGACGACCCTAAGTCGTCGGACAAGTCAGCGGCTGGCCAACATTGGCCCGTGGTCGTGGGGACGACCCTATAGTCGTCGGATATGTCGGCGGCTGGCCAACTTTGGCCCGTGGTCGTGGGGACGACCCTACAGTGGTCGGACATGTCAGCGGCGAGCCCACCTATTCGGGGGGTCGTAGGGACGACCCTATAGTCGTCGGACAAGTCGGCGGCCGGCCAACCTAGTCCGCGGGTCGTGGGGACGACCCTATAGTCGTCGGACATGACGGTGGCGGGCCAGTCTAGTCCCGGTTCGTGGGGACGACCCTATAGTCGTCGGACATGTCGGCGGCTGGCCAACTTTGGCCCGTGGTCGTGGGGACGACCCTATAGTCGTCGGAAATGTCGGTGGCTGTCCAACTTTGGCGCGGGGGTCGTGGGGACGACCCTATAGTCGTCGGACATGTCGGCGGCGAGCCAACATTGACCCGGGAACGTGGGGACGACTCTATAGTCGTCGGACATGTCGGTGGCGGGCCAGTCTAGTCCCGGGTCGTGGGGACGACCCTATAGTCGTCGGACATGTCGGCGGCTGGCCAACTTTGGCCCGTGGTCGTGGGGAGGACCCTATACTCGTCGGACAAGTCGGCGGCGTACCAACCTAGTCCGGGGGTCGTGGGGACGACCCTATAGTCGTCGGACATGACGGTGGCGGGCCAGTCTAGTCCCGGGTCATGGGGACGACCCTATAGTCGTCGGACAAGTCGGCGGCTGGCCAACTTTGGCCCGTGGTCGTGGGGACGACCCTATAGTCGTCGGAAATGACGGTGGCGGGCCAATCTAGTCCCGTGGTCGTGGGGACGACCCTACAGTCGTCGGACAAGTCGGCGGCAAGCCAATCTAGTCCCGCGGTCGTGGGGACGACCCTATAGTCGTCGGAAATGACGGTGGCGGGCCAATCTAGTCCCGTGGTCGTGGGGACGACCCTACAGTCGTCGGACAAGTCGGCGGCAAGCCAATCTAGTCCCGCGGTCGTGGGGACGACCCTATAGTCGTCGTACATGTCGCCGGCTGGCCAACTTTGGCCCAGTGTCGTGGGGCGACTCTATATTCGTCGGACATGTCGGTGGCTGTCCAACCTGGACCCGGAGTCGTGGGGACGACCCTATTGTCGTCGGACATGACGGTGGCGGGCCAATCTAGTCCCGGGGTCGTGGGGACGACCCTATAGTCGTCGGACATGTCGGCGGCTGGCCAACTTTTGTCCGTGGTCGTGGGGACGACTGTTTAGTCGCCGGACATGTCGGCGGCTGGCCAACCTAGACCCAGGGTCGTGGGGACGACCCTATTGTCGTCGGACATGACGGTGGCGGGCCAATCTAGTCCCGGGGTCGTAGGTACGACCCTATGTTCGTCGGACATGTCGGCGATTGGCCAACATTGGCCCGGGGTCGTGGGGACGACTGTTTAGTCGCCGGACATGTCGGCGGCTGGCCAACCTAGACCCAGGGTCCTGGGGACGACCCTATTGTCGTTGGACATGACGGTGGCGGGCCAATCTAGTCCCGGGGTCGTGGGGACGACCCTATAGTCGCCGGGCAAGTCGGCGGCGGGCCAACCTTGTGCCGGGGTCGTGGGGACGACCCTATAGTCGTCGGACATGTCGCCGGCTGGCCAACTTTGGCCCGTGGTCGTGGGGACGAACCGATAATCGTCGGACATGACGGTGGCGGGCCAATCTCGTCCCGGGGTCGTGGGGACGACCCTATAGTCGTCGGACATGACGGTGGCGGGCCAATCTAGTCCCGGGGTCGTGGGGACGACCCTATAGTCGCCGGGCAAGTCGGCGGCGGGCCAACCTTGTACCGGGGTCGTGGGGACGACCCTATAGTCGTCGGACATGTCGGCGATTGGCCAACTTTGGCCCGGTGTCGTGGGGACGACACTATAGTCGTCGGACAAGTCGGCGGCTGGCCAACTTTGGCCCGGGGTCGTGGGGACGACCCTATAGTCGTCGAACATGTCGGCGGCTGGCCAAATTGGCCTGTGGTCGTGGAGACGACCCTATAGTCGTCGGACATGTCGGCGGCTGGCCAACTTTGGTCCGTGGTCGTGGGGTCGATCCGATAGTCGTCCGACATGACGGCGGCTGGCCAATCTAGTCCCGGGGTCGTGGGGACGACCCTATAGTCGTCGGACATGTCGGCGGCTGGCCAACCTAGACCCGGGGTCGTGGGGACGACCCTATAGTCGTCGGACATGACGGTGGCGGGCCAATCTAGTCCCGGGGTCGTGGGGACGACCCTATAGTCGCCGGGCAAGTCGGCGGCGGGCCAACCTTGTACCGGGGTCGTGGGGACGACCCTATAGTCGTCGGACATGTCGGCGATTGGCCAACTTTGGCCCGGTGTCGTGGGGACGACCCTATAGTCGTCGGACATGTCGCCGGCTGGCCAACTTTGGCCCGTGGTCGTGGGGACGAACCGATAATCGTCGGACATGACGGTGGCGGGCCAATCTAGTCCCGGGGTCGTGGGGACGACCCTATAGTCGTCGGACATGTCGGCGGCGAGCCAACCTAGTCCCGGGGTCGTGGGGACGACCCTATTGTCGTCGGACATGTCGGCGGCTGGCCAGCTTTCGCCCGTGGTCGTGGGGACGACTCTATATTCGTCGGACATGTCGGCGGCTAGCCAACCTAGACCCGGGGTCGTGGGGACGACCCTATTGTCGTCGGACATGACGGTGGCTGGCCAACATTGGCCCGGGGTCGTGGGGACGACTGTTTAGTCGCCGGACATGTCGGCGGCTGGCCAACCTAGACCCAGGGTCCTGGGGACGACCCTATTGTCGTTGGACATGACGGTGGCGGGCCAATCTAGTTCCGGGGTCGTGGTGACGACCCTATAGCCGTCGGACATGTCGGCGGCTGGCCAACCTAGACCCAGGGTCCTGGGGACGACCCTATTGTCGTTGGACATGACGGTGGCGGGCCAATCTAGTCCCGGGGTCGTGGGGACGACCCTATAGTCGTCGGACATGTCGGCGGCGAGCCAACCTAGTCCCGGGGTCGTGGGGACGACCCTATAGTCGTCGGACATGTCGGCGGCTGGCCAACATAGTCCCGGTGTCGTGGGAACGACCCTATAGTCGTCGGATATGTCGGCGGCGAGCCAACCTAGTCCCGGGGTCGTGGGGACGACCCTATAGTGGTCGGACATGTCGGCGGCTGGCCAACGTAGGCCCGCTGTCGTGGGGACGACCCTATAGTCGTCGGACAAGACGGTGGCGGGCCAATCTAGTCCCGGGGTCGTGGGGACGACCCTATAGTCGTCGGACAAGTCGGCGGCGAGCCAACCTACTCCGGGGGTCGTGGGGACGAACCTATAGTCGTCGGACATGTCGGCGGCGAGCCAACCTAGTCCCAGGGTCGTGGGGACGACCCTATAGTGCTCGGACATGTCGGCGGCGGGCCAATCTAGTCCCGGGGTCGTGGGGACGACCCTATAGTCGTCGGACAAGACGGTGGCGGGCCAATCTAGTCCCGGGGTCGTGGGGACGACCCTATAGTCGTCGGACAAGACGGTGGCGGGCCAATCTAGTCCCGGGGTCGTGGGGACGACCCTATAGTCGTCGGACAAGTCGGCGGCGAGCCAACCTACTCCGGGGGTCGTGGGGACGAACCTATAGTCGTCGGACATGTCGGCGGTTGGCCAACCTAGTCCCGAGGTCGTGGGGGCGACCCTATAGTCGTCGGACATGTCGGCGGCTGGCCAACCTAGTCCCGAGGTCGTCGGACTTGACGGTGGCGGGCCAATCTAGTCCCGGGGTCGTGGGGACGACCCTATAGTCGTCGGACAAGACGGTGGCGGGCCAATCTAGTCCCGGGGTCGTGGGGACGACCCTATAGTCGTCGGACAAGTCGGCGGCGAGCCCACCTACTCCGGGGGTCGTGGGGACGAACCTATAGTCGTCGGACATGTCGGCGGCGAGCCAACCTAGTCCCGGGGTCGTTGGGACGACCCTATAGTGGTCGGACAAGTCGGCGGCGAGCCAACCTAGTCCCGGAGTCGTGGGAACGACCCTATAGTCGTCGGACATGACGGTAGCGGGCCAGTCTAGACCCGAGGTCGTGGGGACGACCCTATAGTAGTCGGACATGTCGGCGGCTGTCCAACTTTGGCGCGGTGTCGTGGGGACGACTCTATAGTCGTCGGACATGTCGGCAGCTGGGCAACCTAGACCCGGGGTCGTGGGGACGACCCTATTGTCGTCGGACATGACGGTGGCGGGCCAATCTAGTCCCGGGGTCGTGGGGACGACCCTATAGTCGTCGGACAAGTCGGCGGCGGGCCAAGCTTGTCCCGGGGTCGTGGGGACGACCCTATATTCGTCGGACATGACGGTGGCGGGCCAATCTAGTCCCGGGGTCGTGGGGACGACCCTATAGTCGTCGGACAAGACGGCGGCTGGCCAACTTTGGCCCGGTGTCGTGGGACGACTCTATAGTCGTCGGAAATGTCGGCGGCTGGCCAACCTGGACCCGGGGTCTTGGGGACGACCCTATAGTCTTCGGACATGACGGTAGCGGGCCAATCTAGACCCGAGGTCGTGGGGACGACCCTATAGTCGTCGGAAATGTCGGCGGCTGGCCAACCTGGACCCGGAGTCGTGGGGCCGACCCTATTGTCGTCGGACATGACGGTGGCGGGCCAATCTAGTCTCGGGGTCGTGGGGACGACCCTATAGTCGTCGCACATGTCGGCGGCTGGCCAACTTTGGCCCGGTGTCGTGGGGACGACTCTATAGTCGTCGGAAATGTCGGCGGCTGGCCAACCTGGACCCGGGGTCGTGGGGACGACCCTATAGTCGTCGGACTTGACGGTGGCGGGCCAATCTAGTCCCGGGGTCGTGGGGACGACCCTACAGTCGTCAGACATTTCGGCGGCTTGCCAACTTTGGCCCGGGGTCGTGGGACGACCCTATAGTCGTCGGACTTGACGGTATCGGGCCAATCTAGTCCCGAGGTCGTGGGGACGACCCTATAGTTTTCGGACATGACGGTAGCGGGCCAGTCTAGACCCGAGGTCGTGGGGACGACCCTATAGTAGTCGGACATGTCGGCGGCTGTCCAACTTTGGCGCGGTGTCGTGGGGACGACTCTATAGTCGTCGGACATGTCGGCAGCTGGGCAACCTAGACCCGGGGTCGTGGGGACGACCCTATTGTCGTCGGACATGACGGTGGCGGGCCAATCTAGTCCCGGGGTCGTGGGGACGACCCTATAGTCGTCGGACAAGTCGGCGGCGGGCCAAGCTTGTCCCGGGGTCGTGGGGACGACCCTATATTCGTCGGACATGACGGTGGCGGGCCAATCTAGTCCCGGGGTCGTGGGGACGACCCTATAGTCGTCGGACAAGACGGCGGCTGGCCAACTTTGGCCCGGTGTCGTGGGACGACTCTATAGTCGTCGGAAATGTCGGCGGCTGGCCAACCTGGACCCGGGGTCGTGGGGACGACCCTATAGTCGTCGCACTTGACGGTGGCGGGCCAATCTAGTCCCGGGGTCGTGGGGACGACTCTATAGTCGTCGGAAATGTCGGCGGCTGGCCAACCTGGACCCGGAGTCGTGGGGCCGACCCTATTGTCGTCGGACATGACGGTGGCGGGCCAATCTAGTCTCGGGGTCGTGGGGACGACCCTATAGTCGTCGCACATGTCGGCGGCTGGCCAACTTTGGCCCGGTGTCGTGAGGACGACTCTATAGTCGTCGAAAATGTCGGCGGCTGGCCAACCTGGACCCGGGGTCGTGGGGACGACCCTATAGTCGTCGGACTTGACGGTGGCGGGCCAATCTAGTCCCGGGGTCGTGGGGACGACCCTATAGTCGTCGCACATGTCGGCGGCTGGCCAACTTTGGCCCGGGGTCGTGGGGACGACCCTATAGTCGTCGGACATGTCGACGGCTGGCCAACTTTGGCCCGTGGTTGTGGGGACGACCCTATAGTCGTCGGAAATGTCGGCGGCTGGCCAACCTGGACCCGGGGTCGTGGGGACGACCCTATAGTCGTCGGACTTGACGGTGGCGGGCCAATCTAGTCCCGGGGTCGTCGGGACGACCCTATAGTCGTCGGACATGTCGGCGGCTGGCCAACTTTGGCCCGGTGTCGTGGGGACGATTCTATAGTCGTCGGAAATGTCGGCGGCTGGCCAACCTGGACCCGGGGTCGTGGGGACGACCCTATAGTCGTCGGACTTGACGGTAGCGGGCCAATCTAGTCCCGAGGTCGTGGGGACGACCCTATAGTCGTTGGACATGACGGTGGCGGGCCAATCTAGTCCCGGGGTCGTGGGGACGACCCTATAGTCGTCGGACATGTCGGCGGCTGGCCAACTTTGGACCGGTGTCGTGGGGACGACTCTATAGTCGTCGGAAATGTCGGCGGCTGGCCAACCTGGACCCGGAGTCGTGGGGCCGACCCTATTGTCGTCGGACATGACGGTGGCGGGCCAATCTAGTCTCGGGGTCGTGGGGACGACCCTATAGTCGTCGCACATGTCGGCGGCTGGCCAACTTTGGCCCGGTGTCGTGGGGACGACTCTATAGTCGTCGGAAATGTCGGCGGCTGGCCAACCTGGACCCGGGGTCGTGGGGACGACCCTATAGTCGTCGGACTTGACGGTGGCGGGCCAATCTAGTCCCGGGGTCGTGGGGACGACCCTACAGTCGTCAGACATTTCGGCGGCTTGCCAACTTTGGCCCGGGGTCGTGGGACGACCCTATAGTCGTCGGACTTGACGGTATCGGGCCAATCTAGTCCCGAGGTCGTGGGGACGACCCTATAGTTTTCGGACATGACGGTAGCGGGCCAGTCTAGACCCGAGGTCGTGGGGACGACCCTATAGTAGTCGGACATGTCGGCGGCTGTCCAACTTTGGCGCGGTGTCGTGGGGACGACTCTATAGTCGTCGGACATGTCGGCAGCTGGGCAACCTAGACCCGGGGTCGTGGGGACGACCCTATTGTCGTCGGACATGACGGTGGCGGGCCAATCTAGTCCCGGGGTCGTGGGGACGACCCTATAGTCGTCGGACAAGTCGGCGGCGGGCCAAGCTTGTCCCGGGGTCGTGGGGACGACCCTATATTCGTCGGACATGACGGTGGCGGGCCAATCTAGTCCCGGGGTCGTGGGGACGACCCTATAATCGTTGGACATGACGGTGGCGGGCCAATCTAGTCCCGGGGTCGTAGGGACGACCCTATAGTCGTCGGACATGTTGGCGATGTGCCAACATTGGCCCGGGGTCGTCGGGACGACCCTATAGTCGTCGGACATGTCGGCGGCTGGCCAACCTAGTCCCGGGGCCGTGGGGACGACCCTATAGTCGTCGGACATTTCGGCGGCTTGCCAACTTTGGCCCGGGGTCGTGGGGACGACCCTATAGTCGTCGGACATGTCGGCGGCTGGCCAACTTTGGCCCGTGGTTGTGGGGACGACCCTATAGTCGTTGGACATGACGGTGGCGGGCCAATCTAGTCCCGGGGTCGTGGGGACGACCCTATAGTCGTCGGACAAGACGGCGGCTGGCCAACTTTGGCCCGGTGTCGTGGGACGACTCTATAGTCGTCGGAAATGTCGGCGGCTGGCCAACCTGGACCCGGGGTCGTGGGGACGACCCTATAGTCGTCGCACTTGACGGTGGCGGGCCAATCTAGTCCCGGGGTCGTGGGGACGACTCTATAGTCGTCGGAAATGTCGGCGGCTGGCCAACCTGGACCCGGAGTCGTGGGGCCGACCCTATTGTCGTCGGACATGACGGTGGCGGGCCAATCTAGTCTCGGGGTCGTGGGGACGACCCTATAGTCGTCGCACATGTCGGCGGCTGGCCAACTTTGGCCCGGTGTCGTGAGGACGACTCTATAGTCGTCGAAAATGTCGGCGGCTGGCCAACCTGGACCCGGGGTCGTGGGGACGACCCTATAGTCGTCGGACTTGACGGTGGCGGGCCAATCTAGTCCCGGGGTCGTGGGGACGACCCTACAGTCGTCAGACATTTCGGCGGCTTGCCAACTTTGGCCCGGGGTCGTGGGACGACCCTATAGTCGTCGGACTTGACGGTAGCGGGCCAATCTAGTCCCGAGGTCGTGGGGACGACCCTATAGTCTTCGGACATGACGGTAGCGGGCCAGTCTAGACCCGAGGTCGTGGGGACGACCCTATAGTAGTCGGACATGTCGGCGGCTGTCCAACTTTGGCGCGGTGTCGTGGGGACGACTCTATAGTCGTCGGACATGTCGGCAGCTGGGCAACCTAGACCCGGGGTCGTGGGGACGACCCTATTGTCGTCGGACATGACGGTGGCGGGCCAATCTAGTCCCGGGGTCGTGGGGACGACCCTATAGTCGTCGGACAAGTCGGCGGCGGGCCAAGCTTGTCCCGGGGTCGTGGGGACGACCCTATATTCGTCGGACATGACGGTGGCGGGCCAATCTAGTCCCGGGGTCGTGGGGACGACCCTATAATCGTTGGACATGACGGTGGCGGGCCAATCTAGTCCCGGGGTCGTAGGGACGACCCTATAGTCGTCGGACATGTTGGCGATGTGCCAACATTGGCCCGGGGTCGTCGGGACGACCCTATAGTCGTCGGACATGTCGGCGGCTGGCCAACCTAGTCCCGGGGCCGTGGGGACGACCCTATAGTCGTCGGACATTTCGGCGGCTTGCCAACTTTGGCCCGGGGTCGTGGGGACGACCCTATAGTCGTCGGACATGTCGGCGGCTGGCCAACTTTGGCCCGTGGTTGTGGGGACGACCCTATAGGCGTTGGACATGACGGTGGCGGGCCAATCTAGTCCCGGGGTCGTGGGGACGACCCTATAGTCGTCGGACAAGACGGCGGCTGGCCAACTTTGGCCCGGTGTCGTGGGACGACTCTATAGTCGTCGGAAATGTCGGCGGCTGGCCAACCTGGACCCGGGGTCGTGGGGACGACCCTATAGTCGTCGGACTTGACGGTGGCGGGCCAATCTAGTCCCGGGGTCGTGGGGACGACCCTATAGTCGTCGGACAAGACGGCGGCTGGACATCTTTGGCCCGGGGTCGTGGGGACGACCCTATAGTCGTCGGACAAGACGGCGGCTGGCCAACTTTGGCCCGGAGTCGTGGGACGACTCTATAGTCGTCGGAAATGTCGGCGGCTGGCCAACCTGGACCCGGGGTCGTGGGGACGACCCTATAGTCGTCGGACATGACGGTGGCGGGCCAATCTAGTCCCGGGGTCGTGGGGATGACCCTATAGTCGTCGGACATGTCGGCGGCTGGCCAACTTTGGCCCGGGGTCGTGGGGACGATCCAATAATCGTCGGACATGTCGGCGGCTGGCCAACTTTGGCCGGTGGTGGTGGGGACGACCCTATAGTCGTTGGACATGACGGTGGCAGGCCAATCTAGTCCCGGGGTCGTGGGGACGACCCTATAGGCGTCGGACAAAACGGCGGCTGGCCAACTTTGGACCGGTGTCGTGGGGACGATTCTATAGTCGTCGGAAATGTCGGCGGCTGGCCAACCTGGACCCGAGGTCGTGGGGACGACCCTATTGTCGTCGGACATGACGGTGGCGGGCCAATCTAGTCTCGGGGTCGTGGGGATGACTCTATAGTCGTCGGAAATGTCGGCGGCTGGCCAACCTGGACCCGGGGTCGTGGGGACGACCCTATTGTCGTCGGACATGACGGTGGCGGGCCAATCTAGTCCCGGGGTCGTGGGGACGACCCTATAGTCCTCGAACAAGTCGGCGGCGGGCCAAGCTTGTCCCGGGGTCGTGGGGACGACCCTATAGTCGTCGGACATGTTGGCGGCTTGTCAGCCTAGTCCCGGGGTCGTGGGTACGACCCTATAGTTGACGGACAAGTCGGCGGCGGGCCAACCTTGTCCCGGGGTCGTGGGGACGACCCTATAGTCGTCGGACATGTCGGCGGCTGGCCAACCTAGTCCCGAGGTCGTGGGGGCGACCCTATAGTCGTCGGACATGTCGGCGGCTGGCCAACCTAGTCCCGAGGTCGTCGGAGTTGACGGTGGCGGGCCAATCTAGTCCCGGGGTCGTGGGGAAGACCCTATAATCGTCGGACATGACGGTGGCGGGCCAATCTAGTCCCGGGGTCGTGGGGACGACCCTATAGTCGTCGGACATGTCGGCGGCTGGCCAACTTTGGCCCGGTGTCGTGGGGACGACTCTATAGTCGTCGGAAATGTCGGCGGCTGGCCAACCTGGACCCGGGGTCGTGGGGACGACCCTATTGTCGTCGGACATGACGGTGGCGGGCCAATCTAGCCTCGGGCTCGTGGGGACGACCCTATAGTCGTCGGACATGTCGGCGGCTGGCCATCTTTGGCCCGGGGTCGTGGGGACGACCCTATAGTCGTCGGACATGACGGTGCCGGGCCAATCTAGTCCCGGGGTCGTGGGGACGACCCTATAGTCGTCGGACAAGACGGCGGCTGGACATCTTTGGCCCGCGGTCGTGGGGACGACCCTATAGTCGTCGGACATTTCGGCGGCATGCTATCTTTAGCTCGGGGTCGTGGGGACGACCCTATAGTCGTCGGACATGTTGGCGGCTTGTCAACCTAGTCCGGGGGTAGTGGGGACGACCCTATAGTCGTCGGGCTTGACGGTGGCGGGCCAATCTAGTCCCGGGGTCGTGTGGACGACCCTACAGTCGTCGGACATTTCGGCGGCTTGCCAACATTGGCCTGGGGTCGTGGGGACGACCCTATAGTCGTCGGACATGACGGTGGCGGACCAATCTAGTCCCGGGGTCGTGGGGACGACCCTATAGTCGTCGGACATGTCGGCGGCTGGCCAACTTTGGCCCGGTGTCGTGGGGACGACTCTATAGTCGTCGGAAATGTCGGCGGCTGGCCAACCTGGACCCGGGGTCGTGGGGACGACCCTATTGTCGTCGGACATGACGGTGGCGGGCCAATCTAGCCTCGGGCTCGTGGGGACGACCCTATAGTCGTCGGACATGTCGGCGGCTGGCCATCTTTGGCCCGGGGTCGTGGGGACGACCCTATAGTCGTCGGACATGACGGTGCCGGGCCAATCTAGTCCCGGGGTCGTGGGGACGACCCTATAGTCGTCGGACAAGACGGCGGCTGGACATCTTTGGCCCGCGGTCGTGGGGACGACCCTATAGTCGTCGGACATTTCGGCGGCATGCTATCTTTAGCTCGGGGTCGTGGGGACGACCCTATAGTCGTCGGACATGTTGGCGGCTTGTCAACCTAGTCCGGGGGTAGTGGGGACGACCCTATAGTCGTCGGGCTTGACGGTGGCGGGCCAATCTAGTCCCGGGGTCGTGTGGACGACCCTACAGTCGTCGGACATTTCGGCGGCTTGCCAACATTGGCCTGGGGTCGTGGGGACGACCCTATAGTCGTCGGACATGACGGTGGCGGACCAATCTAGTCCCGGGGTCGTGGGGACGACCCTATAGTCGTCGGACATGTCGGCGGCTGGCCAACTTTGGCCCGTGGTCGTGGGGACGATCCAATGGTCGTCGGACATGTCGGCGGCTGGCCAACTTTGGCCCGTGGTTGTGGGGACGACCCTATAGTCGTTGGACATGACGGTGGCGGGCCAATCTAGTTCCGGGGTCGTGGGGACGACCCTATAGTCGTCGGACTTGACGGTGGCGGGCCAATCTAGTCCCGGGGTCGTGGGGACGAACCTACAGTCGTCGGACATTTCGGCGGCTTGCCAACTTTGGCCCGTGGTTGTGGTGACGACCCTATAGTCGTTGGACATGACGGTGGCGGGCCAATCTAGTTCCGCGGTCGTGGGGCCGACCCTATAGTCGTCGGACTTGACGGTGGCGGGCCAATCTAGTCCCGGGGTCGTGGGGACGATCCAATAGTCGTCGGACAATTTGGCGGCGGGCCAACTTTGGCCCGGTGTCGTGGGGACGACTCTATAGTCGTCGGACATGTCGGCGGCTGGCCAATCTAGTTCCGCGGTCGTGGGGCCGACCCTATAGTCGTCGGACTTGACGGTGGCGGGCCAATCTAGTCCCGGGGTCGTGGGGACGATCCAATAGTCGTCGGACAATTCGGCGGCGGGCCAACTTTGGCCCGGTGTCGTGGTGACGACTCTATAGTCGTCGGACATGTCGGCGGCTGGCCAACCTAGACCCGGGGTCGTGGGGACGACCCTATTGTCGTTGGACATGGCGGTGGCGGGCCAATCTAGTCCCGTGGTCGTGGGGACGTCCCTATAGTCGTCGGACAAGTCGGCGGCGGGCCAACTTTGGCCCGTGGTCGTGGGGACGATCCGATAGTCGTCGGACATGTCGGCGGCTGGCCAACCTAGACCCGGGGTCGTGGGGACGACCCAATAGTCGTCGGAAATGTCGGCGGCTGGCCAACTTTGGCCCGTGGTCGTGGGGACGATCCGACAGTCGTCGGACATGTCGGCGGCTGGCCAACCTAGTCCCGGGGTCGTGGGGACGACCCTATAATCGTCGGAGATGACGGTGGCGGGCCAATCTAGTCTCGGGGTCGTGGGGACGACCCTATAGTCGTCGGACATGTCAGCGGCTGGCCAACCTAGACCCGAGGTCGTGGGGACGACCCTATAGTCGTCGGACTTGACGGTGGCGGGCCAATCTAGTCCCGGGGTCGTGGGGACGACCCTATAGTCGTCGGAAATGTCGGCGGCTTGCCAACTTTGGCCCGGGGTCGTGGGGACGACCCTATAGTCGTCGGACTTGACGGTGGCGGGCCAATCCAGTCCCGGGGTCGTAGGGACGACCCTATAGTCGTCGGACAAGTCGGCGGCGGGCCAAGCTTGTCCCGGGGTCGTGGGGACGACCCTATAATCGTCGGAGATGACGGTGGCGGGCCAATCTAGTCTCGGGGTCGTGGGGACGACCCTATAGTCGTCGGACATGTCAGCGGCTGGCCAACCTAGACCCGAGGTCGTGGGGACGACCCTATAGTCGTCGGACTTGACGGTGGCGGGCCAATCTAGTCCCGGGATCGTGGGGACGACCCTATAGTCGTCGGACATGTCGGCGGCTGGCCAACTTTGGCCCGGTGTCGTGGGGACGACTCTATAGTCGTCGGAAATGTCGGCGGCTGGCCAACCTGGACCCGGGGTCGTGGGGACGACCCTATTGTCGTCGGACATGACGGTGGCGGGCCAATCTAGCCTCGGGCTCGTGGGGACGACCCTACAGTCGTCGGACATGTCGGCGGCTGGCCATCTTTGGCCCGGGGTCGTGGGGACGACCCTATAGTCGTCGGACATGACGGTGCCGGGCCAAGCTTGTCCCGGGGTCGTGGGGACGACCCTATAATCGTCGGACATGACGGTGGCGGGTCAATCTAGTCCTGTGGTCGTGGGGACGACCCTATAGTCTTCGTACATGACGGTAGCGGGCCAATCTAGACCCGAGGTCGTGGGGACGACCCTATAGTAGTCGGACATGTCGGCGGCTGTCCAACTTTGGCCCGGTGTCGTGGGGACGACTCTATAGTCGTCGGAAATGTCGGCGGCTGGCCAACCTAGACCCGGGGTCGTGGGGAAGACCCTATTGTCGTCGGACATGACGGTGGCGGGCCAATCTAGTCCCGGGGTCGTGGGGACGACCCTATAGTCGTCGGACATGACGGCGGCTGGACATCTTTGGCCCGGGGCCGTGGGGACGACCCTATAGTCGTCGGACATTTCGGCGGCTTGCCAACTTTGGCCCCTGGTCGTGGGGAATACCCAATAGTGGTCGGACATGTCGGCGGCTGGCCAACCTAGTCCCGAGGTCGTGGGGACGCCCCTATAGTGGTCGGACTTGACGGTGGCGGGCCAATCTAGTCCCGGGGTCGTGGGGACGACCCTACAGTCGTCGGACATTTCGGCGGCTTGCCAACTTTGGCCCGGGGTCGTGGGGACGACCCTATAGTCGTCGGACTTGACGGTGGCGGGCCAATCTAGTCCGGAGGTCGTGGGGACGACCCTATAGTCGTCGGACTTGACGGTGGCGGGCCAAACTAGTCCCGGGGTCGTGGGGACGACCCTACAGTCGTCGGACATTTCGGCGATTGGCCAACATTGGCCCGGGGTCGTGGGGACGACCCTATAGTCGTCGGACATGTCGGCGGCTGGCCAACCTAGTCCCGGGGTCGTGGGGACGACCCTATAATCGTCGGAGATGACGGTGGCGGGCCAATCTAGTCTCGGGGTCGTGGGGACGACCCTATAGTCGTCGGACATGTCAGCGGCTGGCCAACCTAGAACCGAGGTCGTGGGGACGACCCTATAGTCGTCGGACTTGACGGTGGCGGGCCAATCTAGTCCCGGGGTCGTGGGGACGACCCTATAGTCGTCGGAAATGTCGGCGGCTTGCCAACTTTGGCCCGGGGTCGTGGGGACGACCCTATAGTCGTCGGACTTGACGGTGGCGGGCCAATCTAGTCGCGGGGTCGTGGGGACGACCCTATAGTCGTCGGACAAGACGGCGGCGGGCCAATCCAGTCCCGGGGTCGTAGGGACGACCCTATAGTCGTCGGACAAGTCGGCGGCGGGCCAAGCTTGTCCCGGGGTCGTGGGGACGACCCTATAATCGTCGGAGATGACGGTGGCGGGCCAATCTAGTCTCGGGGTCGTGGGGACGACCCTATAGTCGTCGGACATGTCAGCGGCTGGCCAACCTAGACCCGAGGTCGTGGGGACGACCCTATAGTCGTCGGACTTGACGGTGGCGGGCCAATCTAGTCCCGGGATCGTGGGGACGACCCTATAGTCGTCGGACAAGTCGGCGGCGGGCCAAGCTTGTCCCGGGGTCGTGGGGACGACCCTATAATCGTCGGACATGACGGTGGCGGGTCAATCTAGTCCCGTGGTCGTGGGGACGACCCTATAGTCTTCGTACATGACGGTAGCGGGCCAATCTAGACCCGAGGTCGTGGGGACGACCCTATAGTAGTCGGACATGTCGGCGGCTGTCCAACTTTGGCCCGGTGTCGTGGGGACGACTCTATAGTCGTCGGACATGTCGGCAGCTGGGCAACCTAGACCCGGGGTCGTGGGGACGACCCTATTGTCGTCGGACATGACGGTGGCGGGCCAATCTAGTCCCGGGGTCGTGGGGACGACCCTATAGTCGTCGGACAAGTCGGCGGCGGGCCAAGCTTGTCCCGGGGTCGTGGGGACGACCCTATATTCGTCGGACATGACGGTGGCGGGCCAATCTAGTCCCGGGGTCGTGGGGACGACCCTATAATCGTTGGACATGACGGTGGCGGGCCAATCTAGTCCCGGGGTCGTAGGGACGACCCTATAGTCGTCGGACATGTTGGCGATGTGCCAACATTGGCCCGGGGTCGTCGGGACGACCCTATAGTCGTCGGACATGTCGGCGGCTGGCCAACCTAGTCCCGGGGCCGTGGGGACGACCCTATAGTCGTCGGACATTTCGGCGGCTTGCCAACTTTGGCCCGGGGTCGTGGGGACGACCCTATAGTCGTCGGACATGTCGGCGGCTGGCCAACTTTGGCCCGTGGTTGTGGGGACGACCCTATAGGCGTTGGACATGACGGTGGCGGGCCAATCTAGTCCCGGGGTCGTGGGGACGACCCTATAGTCGTCGGACAAGACGGCGGCTGGCCAACTTTGGCCCGGTGTCGTGGGACGACTCTATAGTCGTCGGAAATGTCGGCGGCTGGCCAACCTGGACCCGGGGTCGTGGGGACGACCCTATAGTCGTCGGACTTGACGGTGGCGGGCCAATCTAGTCCCGGGGTCGTGGGGACGACCCTATAGTCGTCGGACAAGACGGCGGCTGGACATCTTTGGCCCGGGGTCGTGGGGACGACCCTATAGTCGTCGGACAAGACGGCGGCTGGCCAACTTTGGCCCGGAGTCGTGGGACGACTCTATAGTCGTCGGAAATGTCGGCGGCTGGCCAACCTGGACCCGGGGTCGTGGGGACGACCCTATAGTCGTCGGACATGACGGTGGCGGGCCAATCTAGTCCCGGGGTCGTGGGGATGACCCTATAGTCGTCGGACATGTCGGCGGCTGGCCAACTTTGGCCCGGGGTCGTGGGGACGATCCAATAATCGTCGGACATGTCGGCGGCTGGCCAACTTTGGCCGGTGGTGGTGGGGACGACCCTATAGTCGTTGGACATGACGGTGGCAGGCCAATCTAGTCCCGGGGTCGTGGGGACGACCCTATAGGCGTCGGACAAAACGGCGGCTGGCCAACTTTGGACCGGTGTCGTGGGGACGATTCTATAGTCGTCGGAAATGTCGGCGGCTGGCCAACCTGGACCCGAGGTCGTGGGGACGACCCTATTGTCGTCGGACATGACGGTGGCGGGCCAATCTAGTCTCGGGGTCGTGGGGATGACTCTATAGTCGTCGGAAATGTCGGCGGCTGGCCAACCTGGACCCGGGGTCGTGGGGACGACCCTATTGTCGTCGGACATGACGGTGGCGGGCCAATCTAGTCCCGGGGTCGTGGGGACGACCCTATAGTCCTCGAACAAGTCGGCGGCGGGCCAAGCTTGTCCCGGGGTCGTGGGGACGACCCTATAGTCGTCGGACATGTTGGCGGCTTGTCAGCCTAGTCCCGGGGTCGTGGGTACGACCCTATAGTTGACGGACAAGTCGGCGGCGGGCCAACCTTGTCCCGGGGTCGTGGGGACGACCCTATAGTCGTCGGACATGTCGGCGGCTGGCCAACCTAGTCCCGAGGTCGTGGGGGCGACCCTATAGTCGTCGGACATGTCGGCGGCTGGCCAACCTAGTCCCGAGGTCGTCGGAGTTGACGGTGGCGGGCCAATCTAGTCCCGGGGTCGTGGGGAAGACCCTATAATCGTCGGACATGACGGTGGCGGGCCAATCTAGTCCCGGGGTCGTGGGGACGACCCTATAGTCGTCGGACATGTCGGCGGCTGGCCAACTTTGGCCCGGTGTCGTGGGGACGACTCTATAGTCGTCGGAAATGTCGGCGGCTGGCCAACCTGGACCCGGGGTCGTGGGGACGACCCTATTGTCGTCGGACATGACGGTGGCGGGCCAATCTAGCCTCGGGCTCGTGGGGACGACCCTATAGTCGTCGGACATGTCGGCGGCTGGCCATATTTGGCCCGGGGTCGTGGGGACGACCCTATAGTCGTCGGACATGACGGTGCCGGGCCAATCTAGTCCCGGGGTCGTGGGGACGACCCTATAGTCGTCGGACAAGACGGCGGCTGGACATCTTTGGCCCGCGGTCGTGGGGACGACCCTATAGTCGTCGGACATTTCGGCGGCATGCTATCTTTAGCTCGGGGTCGTGGGGACGACCCTATAGTCGTCGGACATGTTGGCGGCTTGTCAACCTAGTCCGGGGGTAGTGGGGACGACCCTATAGTCGTCGGGCTTGACGGTGGCGGGCCAATCTAGTCCCGGGGTCGTGTGGACGACCCTACAGTCGTCGGACATTTCGGCGGCTTGCCAACATTGGCCTGGGGTCGTGGGGACGACCCTATAGTCGTCGGACATGACGGTGGCGGACCAATCTAGTCCCGGGGTCGTGGGGACGACCCTATAGTCGTCGGACATGTCGGCGGCTGGCCAACTTTGGCCCGGTGTCGTGGGGACGACTCTATAGTCGTCGGAAATGTCGGCGGCTGGCCAACCTGGACCCGGGGTCGTGGGGACGACCCTATTGTCGTCGGACATGACGGTGGCGGGCCAATCTAGCCTCGGGCTCGTGGGGACGACCCTATAGTCGTCGGACATGTCGGCGGCTGGCCATCTTTGGCCCGGGGTCGTGGGGACGACCCTATAGTCGTCGGACATGACGGTGCCGGGCCAATCTAGTCCCGGGGTCGTGGGGACGACCCTATAGTCGTCGGACAAGACGGCGGCTGGACATCTTTGGCCCGCGGTCGTGGGGACGACCCTATAGTCGTCGGACATTTCGGCGGCATGCTATCTTTAGCTCGGGGTCGTGGGGACGACCCTATAGTCGTCGGACAGGTTGGCGGCTTGTCAACCTAGTCCGGGGGTAGTGGGGACGACCCTATAGTCGTCGGGCTTGACGGTGGCGGGCCAATCTAGTCCCGGGGTCGTGTGGACGACCCTACAGTCGTCGGACATTTCGGCGGCTTGCCAACATTGGCCTGGGGTCGTGGGGACGACCCTATAGTCGTCGGACATGACGGTGGCGGACCAATCTAGTCCCGGGGTCGTGGGGACGACCCTATAGTCGTCGGACATGTCGGCGGCTGGCCAACTTTGGCCCGTGGTCGTGGGGACGATCCAATGGTCGTCGGACATGTCGGCGGCTGGCCAACTTTGGCCCGTGGTTGTGGGGACGACCCTATAGTCGTTGGACATGACGGTGGCGGGCCAATCTAGTTCCGGGGTCGTGGGGACGACCCTATAGTCGTCGGACTTGACGGTGGCGGGCCAATCTAGTCCCGGGGTCGTGGGGACGAACCTACAGTCGTCGGACATTTCGGCGGCTTGCCAACTTTGGCCCGTGGTTGTGGTGACGACCCTATAGTCGTTGGACATGACGGTGGCGGGCCAATCTAGTTCCGCGGTCGTGGGGCCGACCCTATAGTCGTCGGACTTGACGGTGGCGGGCCAATCTAGTCCCGGGGTCGTGGGGACGATCCAATAGTCGTCGGACAATTTGGCGGCGGGCCAACTTTGGCCCGGTGTCGTGGGGACGACTCTATAGTCGTCGGACATGTCGGCGGCTGGCCAATCTAGTTCCGCGGTCGTGGGGCCGACCCTATAGTCGTCGGACTTGACGGTGGCGGGCCAATCTAGTCCCGGGGTCGTGGGGACGATCCAATAGTCGTCGGACAATTCGGCGGCGGGCCAACTTTGGCCCGGTGTCGTGGTGACGACTCTATAGTCGTCGGACATGTCGGCGGCTGGCCAACCTAGACCCGGGGTCGTGGGGACGACCCTATTGTCGTTGGACATGGCGGTGGCGGGCCAATCTAGTCCCGTGGTCGTGGGGACGTCCCTATAGTCGTCGGACAAGTCGGCGGCGGGCCAACTTTGGCCCGTGGTCGTGGGGACGATCCGATAGTCGTCGGACATGTCGGCGGCTGGCCAACCTAGACCCGGGGTCGTGGGGACGACCCAATAGTCGTCGGAAATGTCGGCGGCTGGCCAACTTTGGCCCGTGGTCGTGGGGACGATCCGACAGTCGTCGGACATGTCGGCGGCTGGCCAACCTAGTCCCGGGGTCGTGGGGACGACCCTATAATCGTCGGAGATGACGGTGGCGGGCCAATCTAGTCTCGGGGTCGTGGGGACGACCCTATAGTCGTCGGACATGTCAGCGGCTGGCCAACCTAGACCCGAGGTCGTGGGGACGACCCTATAGTCGTCGGACTTGACGGTGGCGGGCCAATCTAGTCCCGGGGTCGTGGGGACGACCCTATAGTCGTCGGAAATGTCGGCGGCTTGCCAACTTTGGCCCGGGGTCGTGGGGACGACCCTATAGTCGTCGGACTTGACGGTGGCGGGCCAATCCAGTCCCGGGGTCGTAGGGACGACCCTATAGTCGTCGGACAAGTCGGCGGCGGGCCAAGCTTGTCCCGGGGTCGTGGGGACGACCCTATAATCGTCGGAGATGACGGTGGCGGGCCAATCTAGTCTCGGGGTCGTGGGGACGACCCTATAGTCGTCGGACATGTCAGCGGCTGGCCAACCTAGACCCGAGGTCGTGGGGACGACCCTATAGTCGTCGGACTTGACGGTGGCGGGCCAATCTAGTCCCGGGATCGTGGGGACGACCCTATAGTCGTCGGACATGTCGGCGGCTGGCCAACTTTGGCCCGGTGTCGTGGGGACGACTCTATAGTCGTCGGAAATGTCGGCGGCTGGCCAACCTGGACCCGGGGTCGTGGGGACGACCCTATTGTCGTCGGACATGACGGTGGCGGGCCAATCTAGCCTCGGGCTCGTGGGGACGACCCTACAGTCGTCGGACATGTCGGCGGCTGGCCATCTTTGGCCCGGGGTCGTGGGGACGACCCTATAGTCGTCGGACATGACGGTGCCGGGCCAAGCTTGTCCCGGGGTCGTGGGGACGACCCTATAATCGTCGGACATGACGGTGGCGGGTCAATCTAGTCCTGTGGTCGTGGGGACGACCCTATAGTCTTCGTACATGACGGTAGCGGGCCAATCTAGACCCGAGGTCGTGGGGACGACCCTATAGTAGTCGGACATGTCGGCGGCTGTCCAACTTTGGCCCGGTGTCGTGGGGACGACTCTATAGTCGTCGGAAATGTCGGCGGCTGGCCAACCTAGACCCGGGGTCGTGGGGAAGACCCTATTGTCGTCGGACATGACGGTGGCGGGCCAATCTAGTCCCGGGGTCGTGGGGACGACCCTATAGTCGTCGGACATGACGGCGGCTGGACATCTTTGGCCCGGGGCCGTGGGGACGACCCTATAGTCGTCGGACATTTCGGCGGCTTGCCAACTTTGGCCCCTGGTCGTGGGGAATACCCAATAGTGGTCGGACATGTCGGCGGCTGGCCAACCTAGTCCCGAGGTCGTGGGGACGCCCCTATAGTGGTCGGACTTGACGGTGGCGGGCCAATCTAGTCCCGGGGTCGTGGGGACGACCCTACAGTCGTCGGACATTTCGGCGGCTTGCCAACTTTGGCCCGGGGTCGTGGGGACGACCCTATAGTCGTCGGACTTGACGGTGGCGGGCCAATCTAGTCCGGAGGTCGTGGGGACGACCCTATAGTCGTCGGACTTGACGGTGGCGGGCCAAACTAGTCCCGGGGTCGTGGGGACGACCCTACAGTCGTCGGACATTTCGGCGATTGGCCAACATTGGCCCGGGGTCGTGGGGACGACCCTATAGTCGTCGGACATGTCGGCGGCTGGCCAACCTAGTCCCGGGGTCGTGGGGACGACCCTATAATCGTCGGAGATGACGGTGGCGGGCCAATCTAGTCTCGGGGTCGTGGGGACGACCCTATAGTCGTCGGACATGTCAGCGGCTGGCCAACCTAGAACCGAGGTCGTGGGGACGACCCTATAGTCGTCGGACTTGACGGTGGCGGGCCAATCTAGTCCCGGGGTCGTGGGGACGACCCTATAGTCGTCGGAAATGTCGGCGGCTTGCCAACTTTGGCCCGGGGTCGTGGGGACGACCCTATAGTCGTCGGACTTGACGGTGGCGGGCCAATCTAGTCGCGGGGTCGTGGGGACGACCCTATAGTCGTCGGACAAGACGGCGGCGGGCCAATCCAGTCCCGGGGTCGTAGGGACGACCCTATAGTCGTCGGACAAGTCGGCGGCGGGCCAAGCTTGTCCCGGGGTCGTGGGGACGACCCTATAATCGTCGGAGATGACGGTGGCGGGCCAATCTAGTCTCGGGGTCGTGGGGACGACCCTATAGTCGTCGGACATGTCAGCGGCTGGCCAACCTAGACCCGAGGTCGTGGGGACGACCCTATAGTCGTCGGACTTGACGGTGGCGGGCCAATCTAGTCCCGGGATCGTGGGGACGACCCTATAGTCGTCGGACAAGTCGGCGGCGGGCCAAGCTTGTCCCGGGGTCGTGGGGACGACCCTATAATCGTCGGACATGACGGTGGCGGGTCAATCTAGTCCCGTGGTCGTGGGGACGACCCTATAGTCTTCGTACATGACGGTAGCGGGCCAATCTAGACCCGAGGTCGTGGGGACGACCCTATAGTAGTCGGACATGTCGGCGGCTGTCCAACTTTGGCCCGGTGTCGTGGGGACGACTCTATAGTCGTCGGACATGTCGGCGGCTGGCCAACCTAGACCCGGGGTCGTGGGGAAGACCCTATTGTCGTCGGACATGACGGTGGCGGGCCAATCTAGTCCCGGGGTCGTGGGGACGACCCTATAGTCGTCGGACATGACGGCGGCTGGACATCTTTGGCCCGGGGCCGTGGGGACGACCCTATAGTCGTCGGACATTTCGGCGGCTGGCCAACTTTGGCCCCTGGTCGTGGGGAATACCCAATAGTGGTCGGACTTGTCGGCGGCTGGCCAACCTAGTCCCGAGGTCGTGGGGACGCCCCTATAGTGGTCGGACTTGACGGTGGCGGGCCAATCTAGTCCCGGGGTCGTGGGGACGACCCTACAGTCGTCGGACATTTCGGCGGCTTGCCAACTTTGGCCCGGGGTCGTGGGGACGACCCTATAGTCGTCGGACTTGACGGTGGCGGGCCAATCTAGTCCGGAGGTCGTGTGGACGACCCTATAGTCGTCGGACTTGACGGTGGCGGGCCAAACTAGTCCCGGGGTCGTGGGGACGACCCTACAGTCGTCGGACATTTCGGCGATTGGCCAACATTGGCCCGGGGTCGTGGGGACGACCCTATAGTCGTCGGACATGTCGGCGGCTGGCCAACCTAGTACCGAGGTCGTGGGGACGACCCTATAGTCGTCGGACTTGACGGTGGCGGGCCAATCTAGTCCCGGGGTCGTGGGGACGACCCTATAGTCGTCGGACATTTCGGCGGCATGCTATCTTTAGCTCGGGGTCGTGGGGACGACCCTATAGTCGTCGGACATGTTGGCGGCTTGTCAACCTAGTCCGGGGGTAGTGGGGACGACCCTATAGTCGTCGGGCTTGACGGTGGCGGGCCAATCTAGTCCCGGGGTCGTGTGGACGACCCTACAGTCGTCGGACATTTCGGCGGCTTGCCAACATTGGCCTGGGGTCGTGGGGACGACCCTATAGTCGTCGGACATGACGGTGGCGGACCAATCTAGTCCCGGGGTCGTGGGGACGACCCTATAGTCGTCGGACATGTCGGCGGCTGGCCAACTTTGGCCCGGTGTCGTGGGGACGACTCTATAGTCGTCGGAAATGTCGGCGGCTGGCCAACCTGGACCCGGGGTCGTGGGGACGACCCTATTGTCGTCGGACATGACGGTGGCGGGCCAATCTAGCCTCGGGCTCGTGGGGACGACCCTATAGTCGTCGGACATGTCGGCGGCTGGCCATCTTTGGCCCGGGGTCGTGGGGAC
Organism: Andrena praecox; assembly: GCA_963932275.1. Taxonomy (NCBI): domain Eukaryota; kingdom Metazoa; phylum Arthropoda; class Insecta; order Hymenoptera; family Andrenidae; genus Andrena; species Andrena praecox. The sequence continues at coordinate 1,297,205 of CAWVQO010000024.1, read as the reverse complement.
GACCCTATAGTCGTCGGACATGACGGTGCCGGGCCAATCTAGTCCCGGGGTCGTGGGGACGACCCTATAGTCGTCGGACAAGACGGCGGCTGGACATCTTTGGCCCGCGGTCGTGGGGACGACCCTATAGTCGTCGGACATTTCGGCGGCATGCTATCTTTAGCTCGGGGTCGTGGGGACGACCCTATAGTCGTCGGACATGATGGCGGCTTGTCAACCTAGTCCGGGGGTAGTGGGGACGACCCTATAGTCGTCGGGCTTGACGGTGGCGGGCCAATCTAGTCCCGGGGTCGTGTGGACGACCCTACAGTCGTCGGACATTTCGGCGGCTTGCCAACATTGGCCTGGGGTCGTGGGGACGACCCTATAGTCGTCGGACATGACGGTGGCGGACCAATCTAGTCCCGGGGTCGTGGGGACGACCCTATAGTCGTCGGACATGTCGGCGGCTGGCCAACTTTGGCCCGTGGTCGTGGGGACGATCCAATGGTCGTCGGACATGTCGGCGGCTGGCCAACTTTGGCCCGTGGTTGTGGGGACGACCCTATAGTCGTTGGACATGACGGTGGCGGGCCAATCTAGTTCCGGGGTCGTGGGGACGACCCTATAGTCGTCGGACTTGACGGTGGCGGGCCAATCTAGTCCCGGGGTCGTGGGGACGACCCTACAGTCGTCGGACATTTCGGCGGCTTGCCAACTTTGGCCCGTGGTTGTGGTGACGACCCTATAGTCGTTGGACATGACGGTGGCGGGCCAATCTAGTTCCGCGGTCGTGGGGCCGACCCTATAGTCGTCGGACTTGACGGTGGCGGGCCAATCTAGTCCCGGGGTCGTGGGGACGATCCAATAGTCGTCGGACAATTCGGCGGCGGGCCAACTTTGGCCCGGTGTCGTGGGGACGACTCTATAGTCGTCGGACATGTCGGCGGCTGGCCAATCTAGTTCCGCGGTCGTGGGGCCGACCCTATAGTCGTCGGACTTGACGGTGGCGGGCCAATCTAGTCCCGGGGTCGTGGGGACGATCCAATAGTCGTCGGACAATTCGGCGGCGGGCCAACTTTGGCCCGGTGTCGTGGGGACGACTCTATAGTCGTCGGACATGTCGGCGGCTGGCCAACCTAGACCCGGGGTCGTGGGGACGACCCTATTGTCGTTGGACATGGCGGTGGCGGGCCAATCTAGTCCCGTGGTCGTGGGGACGTCCCTATAGTCGTCGGACAAGTCGGCGGCGGGCCAACTTTGGCCCGTGGTCGTGGGGACGATCCGATAGTCGTCGGACATGTCGGCGGCTGGCCAACCTAGACCCGGGGTCGTGGGGACGACCCAATAGTCGTCGGAAATGTCGGCGGCTGGCCAACTTTGGCCCGTGGTCGTGGGGACGATCCGACAGTCGTCGGACATGTCGGCGGCTGGCCAACCTAGTCCCGGGGTCGTGGGGACGACCCTATAATCGTCGGAGATGACGGTGGCGGGCCAATCTAGTCTCGGGGTCGTGGGGACGACCCTATAGTCGTCGGACATGTCAGCGGCTGGCCAACCTAGACCCGAGGTCGTGGGGACGACCCTATAGTCGTCGGACTTGACGGTGGCGGGCCAATCTAGTCCCGGGGTCGTGGGGACGACCCTATAGTCGTCGGAAATGTCGGCGGCTTGCCAACTTTGGCCCGGGGTCGTGGGGACGACCCTATAGTCGTCGGACTTGACGGTGGCGGGCCAATCCAGTCCCGGGGTCGTAGGGACGACCCTATAGTCGTCGGACAAGTCGGCGGCGGGCCAAGCTTGTCCCGGGGTCGTGGGGACGACCCTATAATCGTCGGAGATGACGGTGGCGGGCCAATCTAGTCTCGGGGTCGTGGGGACGACCCTATAGTCGTCGGACATGTCAGCGGCTGGCCAACCTAGACCCGAGGTCGTGGGGACGACCCTATAGTCGTCGGACTTGACGGTGGCGGGCCAATCTAGTCCCGGGATCGTGGGGACGACCCTATAGTCGTCGGACATGTCGGCGGCTGGCCAACTTTGGCCCGGTGTCGTGGGGACGACTCTATAGTCGTCGGAAATGTCGGCGGCTGGCCAACCTGGACCCGGGGTCGTGGGGACGACCCTATTGTCGTCGGACATGACGGTGGCGGGCCAATCTAGCCTCGGGCTCGTGGGGACGACCCTATAGTCGTCGGACATGTCGGCGGCTGGCCATCTTTGGCCCGGGGTCGTGGGGACGACCCTATAGTCGTCGGACATGACGGTGCCGGGCCAAGCTTGTCCCGGGGTCGTGGGGACGACCCTATAATCGTCGGACATGACGGTGGCGGGTCAATCTAGTCCTGTGGTCGTGGGGACGACCCTATAGTCTTCGTACATGACGGTAGCGGGCCAATCTAGACCCGAGGTCGTGGGGACGACCCTATAGTAGTCGGACATGTCGGCGGCTGTCCAACTTTGGCCCGGTGTCGTGGGGACGACTCTATAGTCGTCGGAAATGTCGGCGGCTGGCCAACCTAGACCCGGGGTCGTGGGGAAGACCCAATTGTCGTCGGACATGACGGTGGCGGGCCAATCTAGTCCCGGGGTCGTGGGGACGACCCTATAGTCGTCGGACATGACGGCGGCTGGACATCTTTGGCCCGGGGCCGTGGGGACGACCCTATAGTCGTCGGACATTTCGGCGGCTTGCCAACTTTGGCCCCTGGTCGTGGGGAATACCCAATAGTGGTCGGACATGTCGGCGGCTGGCCAACCTAGTCCCGAGGTCGTGGGGACGCCCCTATAGTGGTCGGACTTGACGGTGGCGGGCCAATCTAGTCCCGGGGTCGTGGGGACGACCCTACAGTCGTCGGACATTTCGGCGGCTTGCCAACTTTGGCCCGGGGTCGTGGGGACGACCCTATAGTCGTCGGACTTGACGGTGGCGGGCCAATCTAGTCCGGAGGTCGTGGGGACGACCCTATAGTCGTCGGACTTGACGGTGGCGGGCCAAACTAGTCCCGGGGTCGTGGGGACGACCCTACAGTCGTCGGACATTTCGGCGATTGGCCAACATTGGCCCGGGGTCGTGGGGACGACCCTATAGTCGTCGGACATGTCGGCGGCTGGCCAACCTAGTCCCGGGGTCGTGGGGACGACCCTATAATCGTCGGAGATGACGGTGGCGGGCCAATCTAGTCTCGGGGTCGTGGGGACGACCCTATAGTCGTCGGACATGTCAGCGGCTGGCCAACCTAGAACCGAGGTCGTGGGGACGACCCTATAGTCGTCGGACTTGACGGTGGCGGGCCAATCTAGTCCCGGGGTCGTGGGGACGACCCTATAGTCGTCGGAAATGTCGGCGGCTTGCCAACTTTGGCCCGGGGTCGTGGGGACGACCCTATAGTCGTCGGACTTGACGGTGGCGGGCCAATCTAGTCGCGGGGTCGTGGGGACGACCCTATAGTCGTCGGACAAGACGGCGGCGGGCCAATCCAGTCCCGGGGTCGTAGGGACGACCCTATAGTCGTCGGACAAGTCGGCGGCGGGCCAAGCTTGTCCCGGGGTCGTGGGGACGACCCTATAATCGTCGGAGATGACGGTGGCGGGCCAATCTAGTCTCGGGGTCGTGGGGACGACCCTATAGTCGTCGGACATGTCAGCGGCTGGCCAACCTAGACCCGAGGTCGTGGGGACGACCCTATAGTCGTCGGACTTGACGGTGGCGGGCCAATCTAGTCCCGGGATCGTGGGGACGACCCTATAGTCGTCGGACAAGTCGGCGGCGGGCCAAGCTTGTCCCGGGGTCGTGGGGACGACCCTATAATCGTCGGACATGACGGTGGCGGGTCAATCTAGTCCCGTGGTCGTGGGGACGACCCTATAGTCTTCGTACATGACGGTAGCGGGCCAATCTAGACCCGAGGTCGTGGGGACGACCCTATAGTAGTCGGACATGTCGGCGGCTGTCCAACTTTGGCCCGGTGTCGTGGGGACGACTCTATAGTCGTCGGACATGTCGGCGGCTGGCCAACCTAGACCCGGGGTCGTGGGGAAGACCCTATTGTCGTCGGACATGACGGTGGCGGGCCAATCTAGTCCCGGGGTCGTGGGGACGACCCTATAGTCGTCGGACATGACGGCGGCTGGACATCTTTGGCCCGGGGCCGTGGGGACGACCCTATAGTCGTCGGACATTTCGGCGGCTGGCCAACTTTGGCCCCTGGTCGTGGGGAATACCCAATAGTGGTCGGACATGTCGGCGGCTGGCCAACCTAGTCCCGAGGTCGTGGGGACGCCCCTATAGTGGTCGGACTTGACGGTGGCGGGCCAATCTAGTCCCGGGGTCGTGGGGACGACCCTACAGTCGTCAGACATTTCGGCGGCTTGCCAACTTTGGCCCGGGGTCGTGGGGACGACCCTATAGTCGTCGGACTTGACGGTGGCGGGCCAATCTAGTCCGGAGGTCGTGTGGACGACCCTATAGTCGTCGGACTTGACGGTGGCGGGCCAAACTAGTCCCGGGGTCGTGGGGACGACCCTACAGTCGTCGGACATTTCGGCGATTGGCCAACATTGGCCCGGGTTCGTGGGGACGACCCTATAGTCGTCGGACATGTCGGCGGCTGGCCAACCTAGTACCGAGGTCGTGGGGACGACCCTATAGTCGTCGGACTTGACGGTGGCGGGCCAATCTAGTCCCGGGGTCGTGGGGACGACCCTATAGTCGTCGGACATTTCGGCGATTGGCCAACATTGGCCCGGGGTCGTGGGGACGACCCTATAGTCGTCGGACATGACGGTGGCGGGCCAATCTAGTCCCGGGGTCGTGGGGACGACCCTATAGTCGTCGGACATTTCGGCGATTGGCCAACTTTGGCCCGTGGTCGTGGGGACGATCCGATAGTCGTCGGACATGTCGGCGGCTGGCCAACCTAGACCCGGGGTCGTGGGGACGACCCAATAGTCGTCGGAAATGTCGGCGGCTGGCCAACTTTGGCCCGTGGTCGTGGGGACGATCCGATAGTCGTCGGACATGTCGGCGGCTGGCCAACCTAGTCCCGGGGTCGTGGGGACGACCCTATAATCGTCGGAGATGACGGTGGCGGGCCAATCTAGTCTCGGGGTCGTGGGGACGACCCTATAGTCGTCGGACATGTCAGCGGCTGGCTAACCTAGACCCGAGGTCGTGGGGACGACCCTATAGTCGTCGGACTTGACGGTGGCGGGCCAATCTAGTCCCGGAGTCGTGGGGACGACCCTATAGTCGTCGGAAATGTCGGCGGCTTGCCAACTTTGGCCCGGGGTCGTGGGGACGACCCTATAGTCGTCGGACTTGACGGTGGCGGGCCAATCTAGTCGCGGGGTCGTGGGGACGACCCTATAGTCGTCGGACAAGACGGCGGCGGGCCAATCCAGTCCCGGGGTCGTAGGGACGACCCTATAGTCGTCGGACAAGTCGGCGGCGGGCCAAGCTTGTCCCGCGGTCGTGGGGACGACCCTATAATCGTCGGAGATGACGGTGGCGGGCCAATCTAGTCTCGGGGTCGTGGGGACGACCCTATAGTCGTCGGACATGTCAGCGGCTGGCCAACCTAGACCCGAGGTCGTGGGGACGACCCTATAGTCGTCGGACTTGACGGTGGCGGGCCAATCTAGTCCCGGGGTCGTGGGGACGACCCTATAGTCGTCGGACAAGTCGGCGGCGGGCCAAGCTTGTCCCGGGGTCGTGGGGACGACCCTATAATCGTCGGACATGACGGTGGCGGGTCAATCTAGTCCCGTGGTCGTGGGGACGACCCTATAGTCTTCGTACATGACGGTAGCGGGCCAATCTAGACCCGAGGTCGTGGGGACGACCCTATAGTAGTCGGACATGTCGGCGGCTGTCCAACTTTGGCCCGGTGTCGTGGGGACGACTCTATAGTCGTCGGACATGTCGGCGGCTGGCCAACCTAGACCCGGGGTCGTGGGGAAGACCCTATTGTCGTCGGACATGACGGTGGCGGGCCAATCTAGTCCCGGGGTCGTGGGGACGACCCTATAGTCGTCGGACATGACGGCGGCTGGACATCTTTGGCCCCTGGTCGTGGGGAATACCCAATAGTGGTCGGACATGTCGGCGGCTGGCCAACCTAGTCCCGAGGTCGTGGGGACGACCCTATAGTCGTCGGACTTGACGGTGGCGGGCCAATCTAGTCCCGGGGTCGTGGGGACGACCCTATAGTCGTCGGACATTTCGGCGATTGGCCAACATTGGCCCGGGGTCGTGGGGACGACCCTATAGTCGTCGGACATGTCGGCGGCTGGCCAACCTAGTACCGAGGTCGTGGGGACGACCCTATAGTCGTCGGACTTGACGGTGGCGGGCCAATCTAGTCCAGGGGTCGTGGGGACGACCCTATAGTCGTCGGAAATGTCGGCGGCTTGCCAACTTTGGCCCGGGGTCGTGGGGTCGACCCTATAGTCGTTGGACATGACTGTGGCGGGCCAATCTAGTGCCGGGTCGTAGGGACGACCCTATAGTCGTCGGACATGTCGGCGATTGGCCAACTTTTGCCCGTGGTCGTGGGGACGATCCGATAGTCGTCGGACATGTCGGCGGCTGGCCAACTTTGGCCCGTGGTCGTGGGGACGATCCAATAGTCGTCGGACATGTCGGCGGCTGGCCAACCTAGACCCGGGGTCGTGGGGACGACCCTATTGTCGTCGGACATGGCGGTGGCGGGCCAATCTAGTCCCGTGGTCGTGGGGACGACCATATAGTCTTCGGACATGACGGCGGCTGGCCAACCTAGTCCCGAGGTCGTGGGGACGACCCTATAGTCGTCGGACTTGACGGTGGCGGGCCAATCTAGTCCCGGGGTCGTGGGGACGACCCTCTAGTCGTCGGAAATGTCGGCGGCTTGCCAACTTTGGCCCGGGGTCGTGGGGACGACCCTATAGTCGTCGGACTTGACGGTGGCGGGCCAATCTAGTCCCGGGGTCGTGGGGACGACCCTATAGTCGTCGGACATTTCGGCGGCATGCCAACTTTGGCCCGTGGTCGACCCTATAGTCGTTGGACATGACTGTGGCGGGCCAATCCAGTCCCGGGTCGTAGGGACGACCCTATAGTCGTCGGACATGTCGGCGATTGGCCAACATTGGCCCGGGGTCGTGGGGACGACCCGATAGTCATCGGACTTGACGGTGGCGGGCCAATCTAGTCCCGGGTTCGTGTGGACGACCCTATAGTCGTCGGACAAGACGGTGGCGGGCCAATCTAGTCCAGGGGTCGTGGGGACGACCCTATAGTCGTCGGAAATGTCGGCGGCTTGCCAACTTTGGCCCGGGGTCGTGGGGTCGACCCTATAGTCGTTGGACATGACTGTGGCGGGCCAATCTAGTGCCGGGTCGTAGGGACGACCCTATAGTCGTCGGACATGTCGGCGATTGGCCAACTTTTGCCCGTGGTCGTGGGGACGATCCGATAGTCGTCGGACATGTCGGCGGCTGGCCAACTTTGGCCCGTGGTCGTGGGGACGATCCAATAGTCGTCGGACATGTCGGCGGCTGGCCAACCTAGACCCGGGGTCGTGGGGACGACCCTATTGTCGTCGGACATGGCGGTGGCGGGCCAATCTAGTCCCGTGGTCGTGGGGACGACCATATAGTCTTCGGACATGACGGCGGCTGGCCAACCTAGTCCCGAGGTCGTGGGGACGACCCTATAGTCGTCGGACTTGACGGTGGCGGGCCAATCTAGTCCCGGGGTCGTGGGGACGACCCTCTAGTCGTCGGAAATGTCGGCGGCTTGCCAACATTGGCCCGGGGTCGTGGGGACGACTCTATAGTCTTCGGACATGTTGGCGGCTTGTCAGCCTAGATCCGGGGTCGTGGGTACGACCCTATAGTCGTCGGACAAGTCGGCGGCGGGCCAACCTTGTCCCGGGGTCGTGGAGACGACCCTATAGTCGTCGGACATGACGGTGGCGGGCCAATCTAGTCCCGGGGTCATGGGGACGACCCTATAGTCGTCGGACAAGACGGCGGCTGGACATCCTTGGCTCGCGGTCGTGGGGACGACCCTATAGTCGTCGGACATTTCGGCGGCTTGTCAACCTAGTCCCGGGGTCGTGGGGACGACCCTATAGTCGTTGGACCTGACGGCGGCTGGACATCTTTGGCCCGCGGTCGTGGGGACGACCCTATAGTCGTCGGACATTTCGGCGGCATGCCAACTTTGGCCCGGGGTTGTGGGGACGACCCTATAGTCGTCGGACATTTCGGCGGCTTGTCAACCTAGTCCCGGGGTCGTGGGGACGACCCTATAGTCGTTGGACATGACGGTGGCGGGCCAATCTAGTCCCGGGGTCGTGGGTACGACCCTATAGTCGTCGGACAAGACGGCGGCTGGACATCCTTGGCTCGCGGTCGTGGGGACGACCCTAGAGTCGTCGGACATTTCGGCGGCTTGTCAACCTAGTCCCGGGGTCGTGGGGACGACCCTATAGTCGTTGGACATGACGGTGGCGGGCCAATCTAGTCCCGGGGTCGTGGGTACGAACCTATAGTCGTCGGACAAGTCGGCGGCGGGCCAACCTTGTCCCGGGGTCGTGGGGACGACCGTATAGTCGTCGGACATGACGGTGGCAGGCCAATCTAGTCCCGGGGTCGTGGGGACGACCCTATAGTCGTCGGACAAGACGGCGGCTGGACATCATTGGCCCGCGGTCGTGGGGACGACCCTATAGTCGTCGGACATTTCGGGGGCTTGCCAACTTTGGCCCGGGGTCGTGGGGACGACCCTATAGTCGTCGGACATGTCGGCGGCTGGCTAACTTTGGCCCGCGGTCGTGGGGACGACCCAATAGTCGTTGGACATGTCGGCGGCTGGCCAACTTTGGGCCGTGGTCGTGGAGACGATCCTATAGTCGTCGGACTTGACGGTGATTGGCCAACATTGGCCCGGGGTCGTGGGGACGACCCTATAGTCGACGGACATGTCGGCGGCTGGCCAACTTTGGCCCGTGGTCGTGGAGACGATCCTATAGTCGTCGGACTTGACGGTGGCGGGCCAATCTAGTCCCGGGGTTGTGGGGACGACCCTATAGTCGTCGGACATTTCGGCGGCTTGCCAACTTTGGCCCGGGGTCGTGGGGACGACCCTATAGTTGTCGGACATGACGGCGGCTGGCCGACCTAGTCCCGAGGTCGTGGGGACGACCGTATAGTCGTCGGATATGTTGGCGGCTTGTCAACCTAGTCCCGGGGTCGTGGGGACGACCCTATAGTCGTCGGACATGTCGGCGGCTGGCTAACTTTGGCCCGCGGTCGTGGGGACGACCCAATAGTCGTTGGACATGTCGGCGGCTGGCCAACTTTGGGCCGTGGTCGTGGAGACGATCCTATAGTCGTCGGACTTGACGGTGATTGGCCAACATTGGCCCGGGGTCGTGGGGACGACCCTATAGTCGACGGACATGTCGGCGGCTGGCCAACTTTGGCCCGTGGTCGTGGAGACGATCCAATAGTCGTCGGACTTGACGGTGGCGGGCCAATCTAGTCCCGGGGTTGTGGGGACGACCCTATAGTCGTCGGACATTTCGGCGGCTTGCCAACTTTGGCCCGGGGTCGTGGGGACGACCCTATAGTTGTCGGACATGACGGCGGCTGGCCGACCTAGTCCCGAGGTCGTGGGGACGACCGTATAGTCGTCGGATATGTTGGCGGCTTGTCAACCTAGTCCCGGGGTCGTGGGGACGACCCTATAGTCGTTGGACATGACGGTGGCCGGCTAATCTAGTGCCGGGGTCGTAGGGACGACCCTACAGTCGTCGGACATGTTGGCGATTGGCCAACATTGGCCCGGGGTCGTGGGGACGACCCAATAGTCGTTGGACATGTCGGCGGCTGGCCAACTTTTGCCCGTGGTCGTGGGGACGACCCTATAGTCGTCGGACATGTCGGCGGCTGGCTAACTTTGGCCCGCGGTCGTGGGGACGACCCAATAGTCGTTGGACATGTCGGCGGCTGGCCAACTTTGGGCCGTGGTCGTGGAGACGATCCTATAGTCGTCGGACTTGACGGTGGCGGGCCAATCTAGTCCCGGGGTTGTGGGGACGACCCTATAGTCGTCGGATATGTCGGCGGCTTGCCAAATTTGCCCGTGGTCGTGGGGACGACCCTATAGTCGTCGGACTTGACGGTGGCGGGCCAATCTAGTCCCGGGGTCGTGGGGACGACCCAATAGTCATTGGACATTACGGCGGCTGGGCAACTTTGGCCCATGGTCGTGGGGACGACCCTATAGTCGTTGGACATGACGGTGGCGGGCCAATCTAGTCCCGGGGTCGTAGGGACGACCCTATAGTCGTCGGACATGTCGGCGATTGGCCAACATTGGCCCGGGGTCGTGGGGACGACCCTATAGTCGACGGACATGTCGGCGGCTGGCCAACTTTGGCCCGTGGTCGTGGAGACGATCCTATAGTCGTCGGACTTGACGGTGGCGGGCCAATCTAGTCCCGGGGTTGTGGGGACGACCCTATAGTCGACGGACATGTCGGCGGCTGGCCAACTTTGGCCCGTGGTCGTGGAGACGATCCTATAGTCGTCGGACTTGACGGTGGCGGGCCAATCTAGTCCCGGGGTCGTGGGGACGACCCTACAGTCGTCGGACATTTCGGCGATTGGCCAACATTGGCCCGGGGTCGTGGGGACGACCCTATAGTCGTCGGACATGTCGGCGGCTGGCCAACCTAGTCCCGGGGTCGTGGGGACGACCCTATAATCGTCGGAGATGACGGTGGCGGGCCAATCTAGTCTCGGGGTCGTGGGGACGACCCTATAGTCGTCGGACATGTCAGCGGCTGGCCAACCTAGAACCGAGGTCGTGGGGACGACCCTATAGTCGTCGGACTTGACGGTGGCGGGCCAATCTAGTCCCGGGGTCGTGGGGACGACCCTATAGTCGTCGGAAATGTCGGCGGCTTGCCAACTTTGGCCCGGGGTCGTGGGGACGACCCTATAGTCGTCGGACTTGACGGTGGCGGGCCAATCTAGTCGCGGGGTCGTGGGGACGACCCTATAGTCGTCGGACAAGACGGCGGCGGGCCAATCCAGTCCCGGGGTCGTAGGGACGACCCTATAGTCGTCGGACAAGTCGGCGGCGGGCCAAGCTTGTCCCGGGGTCGTGGGGACGACCCTATAATCGTCGGAGATGACGGTGGCGGGCCAATCTAGTCTCGGGGTCGTGGGGACGACCCTATAGTCGTCGGACATGTCAGCGGCTGGCCAACCTAGACCCGAGGTCGTGGGGACGACCCTATAGTCGTCGGACTTGACGGTGGCGGGCCAATCTAGTCCCGGGATCGTGGGGACGACCCTATAGTCGTCGGACAAGTCGGCGGCGGGCCAAGCTTGTCCCGGGGTCGTGGGGACGACCCTATAATCGTCGGACATGACGGTGGCGGGTCAATCTAGTCCCGTGGTCGTGGGGACGACCCTATAGTCTTCGTACATGACGGTAGCGGGCCAATCTAGACCCGAGGTCGTGGGGACGACCCTATAGTAGTCGGACATGTCGGCGGCTGTCCAACTTTGGCCCGGTGTCGTGGGGACGACTCTATAGTCGTCGGACATGTCGGCGGCTGGCCAACCTAGACCCGGGGTCGTGGGGAAGACCCTATTGTCGTCGGACATGACGGTGGCGGGCCAATCTAGTCCCGGGGTCGTGGGGACGACCCTATAGTCGTCGGACATGACGGCGGCTGGACATCTTTGGCCCGGGGCCGTGGGGACGACCCTATAGTCGTCGGACATTTCGGCGGCTGGCCAACTTTGGCCCCTGGTCGTGGGGAATACCCAATAGTGGTCGGACATGTCGGCGGCTGGCCAACCTAGTCCCGAGGTCGTGGGGACGCCCCTATAGTGGTCGGACTTGACGGTGGCGGGCCAATCTAGTCCCGGGGTCGTGGGGACGACCCTACAGTCGTCAGACATTTCGGCGGCTTGCCAACTTTGGCCCGGGGTCGTGGGGACGACCCTATAGTCGTCGGACTTGACGGTGGCGGGCCAATCTAGTCCGGAGGTCGTGTGGACGACCCTATAGTCGTCGGACTTGACGGTGGCGGGCCAAACTAGTCCCGGGGTCGTGGGGACGACCCTACAGTCGTCGGACATTTCGGCGATTGGCCAACATTGGCCCGGGTTCGTGGGGACGACCCTATAGTCGTCGGACATGTCGGCGGCTGGCCAACCTAGTACCGAGGTCGTGGGGACGACCCTATAGTCGTCGGACTTGACGGTGGCGGGCCAATCTAGTCCCGGGGTCGTGGGGACGACCCTATAGTCGTCGGACATTTCGGCGATTGGCCAACATTGGCCCGGGGTCGTGGGGACGACCCTATAGTCGTCGGACATGACGGTGGCGGGCCAATCTAGTCCCGGGGTCGTGGGGACGACCCTATAGTCGTCGGACATTTCGGCGATTGGCCAACTTTGGCCCGTGGTCGTGGGGACGATCCGATAGTCGTCGGACATGTCGGCGGCTGGCCAACCTAGACCCGGGGTCGTGGGGACGACCCAATAGTCGTCGGAAATGTCGGCGGCTGGCCAACTTTGGCCCGTGGTCGTGGGGACGATCCGATAGTCGTCGGACATGTCGGCGGCTGGCCAACCTAGTCCCGGGGTCGTGGGGACGACCCTATAATCGTCGGAGATGACGGTGGCGGGCCAATCTAGTCTCGGGGTCGTGGGGACGACCCTATAGTCGTCGGACATGTCAGCGGCTGGCTAACCTAGACCCGAGGTCGTGGGGACGACCCTATAGTCGTCGGACTTGACGGTGGCGGGCCAATCTAGTCCCGGAGTCGTGGGGACGACCCTATAGTCGTCGGAAATGTCGGCGGCTTGCCAACTTTGGCCCGGGGTCGTGGGGACGACCCTATAGTCGTCGGACTTGACGGTGGCGGGCCAATCTAGTCGCGGGGTCGTGGGGACGACCCTATAGTCGTCGGACAAGACGGCGGCGGGCCAATCCAGTCCCGGGGTCGTAGGGACGACCCTATAGTCGTCGGACAAGTCGGCGGCGGGCCAAGCTTGTCCCGCGGTCGTGGGGACGACCCTATAATCGTCGGAGATGACGGTGGCGGGCCAATCTAGTCTCGGGGTCGTGGGGACGACCCTATAGTCGTCGGACATGTCAGCGGCTGGCCAACCTAGACCCGAGGTCGTGGGGACGACCCTATAGTCGTCGGACTTGACGGTGGCGGGCCAATCTAGTCCCGGGGTCGTGGGGACGACCCTATAGTCGTCGGACAAGTCGGCGGCGGGCCAAGCTTGTCCCGAGGTCGTGGGGACGACCCTATAGTAGTCGGACATGTCGGCGGCTGTCCAACTTTGGCCCGGTGTCGTGGGGACGACTCTATAGTCGTCGGACATGTCGGCGGCTGGCCAACCTAGACCCGGGGTCGTGGGGAAGACCCTATTGTCGTCGGACATGACGGTGGCGGGCCAATCTAGTCCCGGGGTCGTGGGGACGACCCTATAGTCGTCGGACATGACGGCGGCTGGACATCTTTGGCCCCTGGTCGTGGGGAATACCCAATAGTGGTCGGACATGTCGGCGGCTGGCCAACCTAGTCCCGAGGTCGTGGGGACGACCCTATAGTCGTCGGACTTGACGGTGGCGGGCCAATCTAGTCCCGGGGTCGTGGGGACGACCCTATAGTCGTCGGACATTTCGGCGATTGGCCAACATTGGCCCGGGGTCGTGGGGACGACCCTATAGTCGTCGGACATGTCGGCGGCTGGCCAACCTAGTACCGAGGTCGTGGGGACGACCCTATAGTCGTCGGACTTGACGGTGGCGGGCCAATCTAGTCCAGGGGTCGTGGGGACGACCCTATAGTCGTCGGAAATGTCGGCGGCTTGCCAACTTTGGCCCGGGGTCGTGGGGTCGACCCTATAGTCGTTGGACATGACTGTGGCGGGCCAATCTAGTGCCGGGTCGTAGGGACGACCCTATAGTCGTCGGACATGTCGGCGATTGGCCAACTTTTGCCCGTGGTCGTGGGGACGATCCGATAGTCGTCGGACATGTCGGCGGCTGGCCAACTTTGGCCCGTGGTCGTGGGGACGATCCAATAGTCGTCGGACATGTCGGCGGCTGGCCAACCTAGACCCGGGGTCGTGGGGACGACCCTATTGTCGTCGGACATGGCGGTGGCGGGCCAATCTAGTCCCGTGGTCGTGGGGACGACCATATAGTCTTCGGACATGACGGCGGCTGGCCAACCTAGTCCCGAGGTCGTGGGGACGACCCTATAGTCGTCGGACTTGACGGTGGCGGGCCAATCTAGTCCCGGGGTCGTGGGGACGACCCTCTAGTCGTCGGAAATGTCGGCGGCTTGCCAACTTTGGCCCGGGGTCGTGGGGACGACCCTATAGTCGTCGGACTTGACGGTGGCGGGCCAATCTAGTCCCGGGGTCGTGGGGACGACCCTATAGTCGTCGGACATTTCGGCGGCATGCCAACTTTGGCCCGTGGTCGACCCTATAGTCGTTGGACATGACTGTGGCGGGCCAATCCAGTCCCGGGTCGTAGGGACGACCCTATAGTCGTCGGACATGTCGGCGATTGGCCAACATTGGCCCGGGGTCGTGGGGACGACCCGATAGTCATCGGACTTGACGGTGGCGGGCCAATCTAGTCCCGGGTTCGTGTGGACGACCCTATAGTCGTCGGACAAGACGGTGGCGGGCCAATCTAGTCCAGGGGTCGTGGGGACGACCCTATAGTCGTCGGAAATGTCGGCGGCTTGCCAACTTTGGCCCGGGGTCGTGGGGTCGACCCTATAGTCGTTGGACATGACTGTGGCGGGCCAATCTAGTGCCGGGTCGTAGGGACGACCCTATAGTCGTCGGACATGTCGGCGATTGGCCAACTTTTGCCCGTGGTCGTGGGGACGATCCGATAGTCGTCGGACATGTCGGCGGCTGGCCAACTTTGGCCCGTGGTCGTGGGGACGATCCAATAGTCGTCGGACATGTCGGCGGCTGGCCAACCTAGACCCGGGGTCGTGGGGACGACCCTATTGTCGTCGGACATGGCGGTGGCGGGCCAATCTAGTCCCGTGGTCGTGGGGACGACCATATAGTCTTCGGACATGACGGCGGCTGGCCAACCTAGTCCCGAGGTCGTGGGGACGACCCTATAGTCGTCGGACTTGACGGTGGCGGGCCAATCTAGTCCCGGGGTCGTGGGGACGACCCTCTAGTCGTCGGAAATGTCGGCGGCTTGCCAACATTGGCCCGGGGTCGTGGGGACGACTCTATAGTCTTCGGACATGTTGGCGGCTTGTCAGCCTAGATCCGGGGTCGTGGGTACGACCCTATAGTCGTCGGACAAGTCGGCGGCGGGCCAACCTTGTCCCGGGGTCGTGGAGACGACCCTATAGTCGTCGGACATGACGGTGGCGGGCCAATCTAGTCCCGGGGTCATGGGGACGACCCTATAGTCGTCGGACAAGACGGCGGCTGGACATCCTTGGCTCGCGGTCGTGGGGACGACCCTATAGTCGTCGGACATTTCGGCGGCTTGTCAACCTAGTCCCGGGGTCGTGGGGACGACCCTATAGTCGTTGGACCTGACGGCGGCTGGACATCTTTGGCCCGCGGTCGTGGGGACGACCCTATAGTCGTCGGACATTTCGGCGGCATGCCAACTTTGGCCCGGGGTTGTGGGGACGACCCTATAGTCGTCGGACATTTCGGCGGCTTGTCAACCTAGTCCCGGGGTCGTGGGGACGACCCTATAGTCGTTGGACATGACGGTGGCGGGCCAATCTAGTCCCGGGGTCGTGGGTACGACCCTATAGTCGTCGGACAAGACGGCGGCTGGACATCCTTGGCTCGCGGTCGTGGGGACGACCCTAGAGTCGTCGGACATTTCGGCGGCTTGTCAACCTAGTCCCGGGGTCGTGGGGACGACCCTATAGTCGTTGGACATGACGGTGGCGGGCCAATCTAGTCCCGGGGTCGTGGGTACGAACCTATAGTCGTCGGACAAGTCGGCGGCGGGCCAACCTTGTCCCGGGGTCGTGGGGACGACCGTATAGTCGTCGGACATGACGGTGGCAGGCCAATCTAGTCCCGGGGTCGTGGGGACGACCCTATAGTCGTCGGACAAGACGGCGGCTGGACATCATTGGCCCGCGGTCGTGGGGACGACCCTATAGTCGTCGGACATTTCGGGGGCTTGCCAACTTTGGCCCGGGGTCGTGGGGACGACCCTATAGTCGTCGGACATGTCGGCGGCTGGCTAACTTTGGCCCGCGGTCGTGGGGACGACCCAATAGTCGTTGGACATGTCGGCGGCTGGCCAACTTTGGGCCGTGGTCGTGGAGACGATCCTATAGTCGTCGGACTTGACGGTGATTGGCCAACATTGGCCCGGGGTCGTGGGGACGACCCTATAGTCGACGGACATGTCGGCGGCTGGCCAACTTTGGCCCGTGGTCGTGGAGACGATCCTATAGTCGTCGGACTTGACGGTGGCGGGCCAATCTAGTCCCGGGGTTGTGGGGACGACCCTATAGTCGTCGGACATTTCGGCGGCTTGCCAACTTTGGCCCGGGGTCGTGGGGACGACCCTATAGTTGTCGGACATGACGGCGGCTGGCCGACCTAGTCCCGAGGTCGTGGGGACGACCGTATAGTCGTCGGATATGTTGGCGGCTTGTCAACCTAGTCCCGGGGTCGTGGGGACGACCCTATAGTCGTCGGACATGTCGGCGGCTGGCTAACTTTGGCCCGCGGTCGTGGGGACGACCCAATAGTCGTTGGACATGTCGGCGGCTGGCCAACTTTGGGCCGTGGTCGTGGAGACGATCCTATAGTCGTCGGACTTGACGGTGATTGGCCAACATTGGCCCGGGGTCGTGGGGACGACCCTATAGTCGACGGACATGTCGGCGGCTGGCCAACTTTGGCCCGTGGTCGTGGAGACGATCCAATAGTCGTCGGACTTGACGGTGGCGGGCCAATCTAGTCCCGGGGTTGTGGGGACGACCCTATAGTCGTCGGACATTTCGGCGGCTTGCCAACTTTGGCCCGGGGTCGTGGGGACGACCCTATAGTTGTCGGACATGACGGCGGCTGGCCGACCTAGTCCCGAGGTCGTGGGGACGACCGTATAGTCGTCGGATATGTTGGCGGCTTGTCAACCTAGTCCCGGGGTCGTGGGGACGACCCTATAGTCGTTGGACATGACGGTGGCCGGCTAATCTAGTGCCGGGGTCGTAGGGACGACCCTACAGTCGTCGGACATGTTGGCGATTGGCCAACATTGGCCCGGGGTCGTGGGGACGACCCAATAGTCGTTGGACATGTCGGCGGCTGGCCAACTTTTGCCCGTGGTCGTGGGGACGACCCTATAGTCGTCGGACATGTCGGCGGCTGGCTAACTTTGGCCCGCGGTCGTGGGGACGACCCAATAGTCGTTGGACATGTCGGCGGCTGGCCAACTTTGGGCCGTGGTCGTGGAGACGATCCTATAGTCGTCGGACTTGACGGTGGCGGGCCAATCTAGTCCCGGGGTTGTGGGGACGACCCTATAGTCGTCGGATATGTCGGCGGCTTGCCAAATTTGCCCGTGGTCGTGGGGACGACCCTATAGTCGTCGGACTTGACGGTGGCGGGCCAATCTAGTCCCGGGGTCGTGGGGACGACCCAATAGTCATTGGACATTACGGCGGCTGGGCAACTTTGGCCCATGGTCGTGGGGACGACCCTATAGTCGTTGGACATGACGGTGGCGGGCCAATCTAGTCCCGGGGTCGTAGGGACGACCCTATAGTCGTCGGACATGTCGGCGATTGGCCAACATTGGCCCGGGGTCGTGGGGACGACCCTATAGTCGACGGACATGTCGGCGGCTGGCCAACTTTGGCCCGTGGTCGTGGAGACGATCCTATAGTCGTCGGACTTGACGGTGGCGGGCCAATCTAGTCCCGGGGTTGTGGGGACGACCCTATAGTCGTCGGACATTTCGGCGGCTTGCCAACTTTGGCCCGGGGTCGTGGGGACGACCCTATAGTTGTCGGACATGACGGCGGCTGGCCGACCTAGTCCCGAGGTCGTGGGGACGACCGTATAGTCGTCGGATATGTTGGCGGCTTGTCAACCTAGTCCCGGGGTCGTGGGGACGACCCTATAGTCGTTGGACATGACGGTAGCCGGCCAATCTAGTGCCGGGGTCGTAGGGACGACCCTATAGTCGTCGGACATGTTGGCGATTGGCCAACATTGGCCCGGGGTCGTCGGGACGACCCTATAGTCGTCGGACATGTTGGCGGCTTGTCAGCCTAGTCCCGGGGTCGTGGGGACGACCGTATAGTCGTCGGATATGTTGGCGGCTTGTCAACCTAGTCCCGGGGTCGTGGGGACGACCCTATAGTCGTTGAACATGACGGTGGCGGGCCAATCTAGTCCCGGGGTCGTAGGGACGACCCTACAGTCGTCGGACAAGTCGGCGGCGGGCCAACCTTGTCCCGGGGTCATGGGGACGACCGTATAGTCGTCGGACATGACGGTGGCGGGCCAATCTAGTCCCGGGGTCGTGGGGACGACCCTATAGTCGTCGGACATGTCGGCGGCTGGCTAACTTTGGCCCGTGGTCGTGGGGACGACCCAATAGTCGTTGGACATGTCGGCGGCTGGCCAACTTTGGGCCGTGGTCGTGGAGACGATCCTATAGTCGTCGGACTTGACGGTGGCGGGCCAATCTAGTCCCGGGGTTGTGGGGACGACCCTATACTTGTCGGATATGTCGGCGGCTTGCCAAATTTGCCCGGGGTCGTGGGGACGACCCTATAGTCGTCGGACATGACGGTGGCGGGCCAATCTAGTCCCGGGGTCGTGGGGACGACCCTATAGTCGTCGGGCAAGACGGCGGCTGGACATCTTTGGCCCGCGGTCGTGGGGACGACCCTATAGTCGTCGGACATTTCGGCGGCTTGCCAACTTTGGCTCGGGGTCGTGGGGACGACCCTATAGTCGTCGGACATGTCGGCGGCTGGCTAACTTTGGCCCGTGGTCGTGGGGACGACCCAATAGTCGTTGGACATTACGGCGGCTGGCCAACTTTGGCCCATGGTCATGGGGACGACCCTATAGTCGTTGGACATGACGGTGGCGGGCCAATCTTGTCCCGGGGCCGTAGGGACGACCCTATAGTCGTCGGACATGTCGGCGATTGGCCAACATTGGCCCGGGGTCGTGGGGACGACCCTATAGTCGACGGACATGTCGGCGGCTTGCCAACTTTGGCCCGGGGTCGTGGGGACGACCCTATAGTCGTCGGACATGACGGTGGCGGGCCAGTCTAGTCCCGGGTCATGGGGACGACCCTATAGTCGTCGGACAAGTCGGCGGCTGGCCAACTTTGGCCCGTGGTCGTGGGGACGACCCTATAGTCGTCGGAAATGACGGTGGCCGGCCAATCTAGTCCCGGGGTCGTGGGGACGACCCTACAGTCGTCGGACAAGTCGGCGGCGAGCCAATCTAGTCCCGCGGTCGTGGGGACGACCCTATAGTCGTCGGACAAGTCAGCGGCTGGCCTACATTGGTCCGTGGTCGTGGGGACGACCATATAGTCGTCGGACATGACGGTGGCGGGCCACTCTAGTCCCGGGTCGTGGGGACGACCCTATAGTCGTCGGACATGTCGGCGGCTGGCCAACTTTGGCCCGGGGTCGTGGGGACGACCCTATAGTCGTCGGATATGTCGGCGGCTGGCCAACTTTGGCCCGTGGTCGTGGGGACGACCCTATAGTCGACGGACAAGTCGGCGGCGGGCCAACCTAGTCCCGGGGTCGTGGAGACGACCCTATAGTCGTCGGACATGACGGTGGCGGGCCAATCTAGTCCCTGGGTCATGGGGACGACCCTATAGTCGTCGGACAAGACGGCGGCTGGACATCCTTGGCTCGCGGTCGTGGGGACGACCCTATAGTCGTCGGACATTTCGGCGGCTTGTCAACCTAGTCCCGGGGTCGTGGGGACGACCCTATAGTCGTCGGACATGCCGGTGGCGGACCAATCTAGTCCCGGAGTCGTGGGGACGACCCTATAGTCGTCGGACATGTCGGCGGCTGGCCAACTTTGGCCCGTGGTCGTGGGGACGATCCAATAGTCGTCGGACATGTCGGCGGCTGGCCAACTTTGGCCCGTGGTCGTGGGGACGACCCTATAGTCGTTGGACATGTCAGCGGCTGGCCAACTTTGGCCCGGTGTCGTGGGGACGACTCTATAGTCGTCGGACATGTCGGCGGCTGGCCAACCTAGACCCGGGGTCGTGGGGACGACCCTATTGTCGTCGGACATGACGGTGGCGGGCCAATCTATTCCCGGGGTCGTACGGACGACCCCATAGTCGTCGGACATGTTGGCGATTGGCCAACATTGGCCCGGGGTCGTGGGGACGACTCTATAGTCTTCGGACATGTTGGCGGCTTGTTAGCCTAGATCCGGGGTCGTGGGTACGACCCTATAGTCGTCGGACAAGTCGGCGGCGGGCCAACCTTGTCCCGGGGTCGTGGAGACGACCCTATAGTCGTCGGACATGACGGTGGCGGGCCAATCTAGTCCCGGGGTCGTACGGACGACCCTATAGTCGTCGGACATGTTGGCGATTGGCCAACATTGGCCCGGGGTCGTGGGGACGACTCTATAGTCTTCGGACATGTTGGCGGCTTGTCAGCCTAGATCCGGGGTCGTGGGTACGACCCTATAGTCGTCGGACATGTCGGCGGCGGGCCAACCTTGTCCCGGGGTCGTGGAGACGACCCTATAGTCGTCGGACAAGACGGCGGCTGGACATCTTTGGCCCGCGGTCGTGGGGACGACCCTATAGTCGTCGGACATTTCGGCGGCATGCCAACTTTGGCCCGGGGTTGTGGGGACGACCCTATAGTCGTCGGACATTTCGGCGGCTTGTCAACCTAGTTC
Source organism: Andrena praecox (assembly GCA_963932275.1). Lineage (NCBI taxonomy): Eukaryota > Metazoa > Arthropoda > Insecta > Hymenoptera > Andrenidae > Andrena > Andrena praecox. The sequence continues at coordinate 1,276,247 of CAWVQO010000024.1, read as the reverse complement.
CGGGGTCGTGGGGACGACCCTATAGTCGTTGGACATGACGGCGGCTGGACATCTTTGGCCCGGGGTCGTGGGGACGACCCTATAGTCGTCGGACATTTCGGCGGCATGCCAACTTTGGCCCGGGGTTGTGGGGACGACCCTATAGTCGTCGGACATTTCGGCGGCTTGTCAACCTAGTCCCGGGGTCGTGGGGACGACCCTATAGTCGTCGGACATGACGGTGGCGGACCAATCTAGTCCCGGAGTCGTGGGGACGACCCTATAGTCGTCGGACATGTCGGCGGCTGGCCAACTTTGGCCCGTGGTCGTGGGGACGATCCAATAGTCGTCGGACATGTCGGCGGCTGGCCAACTTTGGCCCGTGGTCGTGGGGACGACCCTATAGTCGTTGGACATGACGGTGGCGGACCAATCTAGTCCCGGAGTCGTGGGGACGACCCTATAGTCGTCGGACATGTTGGCGATTGGCCAACATTGGCCCGGGGTCGTGGGGACGACTCTATAGTCGTCGGACATGTTGGCGGCTTGTCAGCCTAGATCCGGGGTCGTGGGTACGACCCTATAGTCGTCGGACAAGTCGGCGGCGGGCCAACCTTGTCCCGGGGTCGTGGAGACGACCCTATAGTCGTCGGACATGACGGTGGCGGGCGAATCTAGTCCCGGGGTCGTGGGGACGACCCTATAGTCGTCGGACAAGACGGCGGCTGGACATCTTTGGCCCGCGGTCGTGGGGACGACCCTATAGTCGTCGGACATTTCGGCGGCGGGCCAACCTTGTCCCGGGGTCGTGGAGACGACCCTATAGTCGTCGGACATGACGGTGGCGGGCCAATCTAGTCCCGGGGTCATGGGGACGACCCTATAGTCGTCGGACAAGACGGCGGCTGGACATCCTTGGCTCGCGGTCGTGGGGACGACCCTATAGTCGTCGGACATTTCGGCGGCTTGTCAACCTAGTCCCGGGGTCGTGGGGACGACCCTATAGTCGTTGGACATGACGGCGGCTGGACATCTTTGGCCCGCGGTCGTGGGGACGACCCTATAGTCGTCGGACATTTCGGCGGCATGCCAACTTTGGCCCGGGGTTGTGGGGACGACCCTATAGTCGTCGGACATTTCGGCGGCTTGTCAACCTAGTCCCGGGGTCGTGGGGACGACCCTATAGTCGTTGGACATGACGGTGGCGGGCCAATCTAGTCCCGGGGTCGTGGGTACGACCCTATAGTCGTCGGACAAGACGAAGGCTGGACATCCTTGGCTGGCGGTCGTGGGGACGACCCTATAGTCGTCGGACAAGACGGCGGCTGGACATCTTTGGCCCGCGGTCGTGGGGACGACCCTATAGTCGTCGGACATTTCGGCGGCATGCCAACTTTGGCCCGGGGTTGTGGGGACGACCCTATAGTCGTCGGACATTTCGGCGGCTTGTCAACCTAGTTCCGGGGTCGTGGGGACGACCCTATAGTCGTTGGACATGACGGCGGCTGGACATCTTTGGCCCGCGGTCGTGGGGACGACCCTATAGTCGTCGGACATTTCGGCGGCATACCAACATTGGCCCGGGGTTGTGGGGACGACCCTATAGTCGTCGGACATTTCGGCGGCTTGTCAACCTAGTCCCGGGGTCGTGGGGACGACCCTATAGTCGTCGGACATGACGGTGGCGGACCAATCTAGTCCCGCAGTCGTGGGGACGACCCTATAGTCGTCGGACATGTCGGCGGCTGGCCAACTTTGGCCCGTGGTCGTGGGGACGATCCAATAGTCGTCGGACATGTCGGCGGCTGGCCAACTTTGGCCCGTGGTCGTGGGGACGACCCTATAGTCGTTGGACATGACGGTGGCGGACCAATCTAGTCCCGGAGTCGTGGGGACGACCCTATAGTCGTCGGACATGTTGGCGATTGGCCAACATTAGCCCGGGGTCGTGGGGACGACTCTATAGTCTTCGGACATGTTGGCGGCTTGTCAGCCTAGATCCGGGGTCGTGGGTACGACCCTATAGTCGTCGTACAAGTCGGCGGCGGGCCAACCTTGTCCCGGGGTCGTGGAGACGACCCTATAGTCGTCGGACATGACGGTGGCGGGCCAGTCTAGTCCCGGGTCATGGGGACGACCCTATAGTCGTCGGACAAGTCGGCGGCTGGCCAACTTTGGCCCGTGGTCGTGGGGACGACCCTATAGTCGTCGGAAATGACGGTGGCGGGCCAATCTAGTCCCGGGGTCGTGGGGACGACCCTACAGTCGTCGGACATGTCGGCGGCTGGCCAACTTTGGCCCGTGGTCGTGGGGACGATCCAATAGTCGTCGGACATGTCGGCGGCTGGCCAACTTTGGCCCGTGGTCGTGGGGACGACCCTATAGTCGTTGGACATGTCAGCGGCTGGCCAACTTTGGCCAGGTGTCGTGGGGACGACTCTATAGTCGTCGGACATGTCGGCGGCTGGCCAACCTAGACCCGGGGTCGTGGGGACGACCCTATTGTCGTCGGACATGACGGTGGCGGGCCAATCTATTCCCGGGGTCGTACGGACGACCCTATAGTCGTCGGACATGTTGGCGATTGGCCAACATTGGCCCGGGGTCGTGGGGACGACTCTATAGTCTTCGGACATGTTGGCGGCTTGTCAGCCTAGATCCGGGGTCGTGGGTACGACCCTATAGTCGTCGGACATGTCGGCGGCGGGCCAACCTTGTCCCGGGGTCGTGGAGACGACCCTATAGTCGTCGGACATGACGGTGGCGGGCCAATCTAGTCCCGGGGTCATGGGGACGACCCTATAGTCGTCGGACAAGACGGCGGCTGGACATCCTTTGCTCGCGGTCGTGGGGACGACCCTATAGTCGTCGGACATTTCGGCGGCTTGTCAACCTAGTCCCGGGGTCGTGGGGACGACCCTACAGTCGTCGGACATGTCGGCGGCTGGCCAACTTTGGCCCGTGGTCGTGGGGACGATCCAATAGTCGTCGGACATGTCGGCGGCTGGCCAACTTTGGCCCGTGGTCGTGGGGACGACCCTATAGTCGTCGGACATGTCGGCGGCTGGCCAACTTTGGCCCGTGGTCGTGGGGACGATCCAATAGTCGTCGGACATGTCGGCGGCTGGCCAACTTTGGCCCGTGGTCGTGGGGACGACCCTATAGTCGTTGGACATGACGGTGGCGGACCAATCTAGTCCCGGAGTCGTGGGGACGACCCTATAGTCGTCGGACATGTTGGCGATTGGCCAACATTAGCCCGGGGTCGTGGGGACGACTCTATAGTCTTCGGACATGTTGGCGGCTTGTCAGCCTAGATCCGGGGTCGTGGGGACGACCCTATAGTCGTCGGACAAGTCGGCGGCGGGCCAACCTTGTCCCGGGGTCGTGGAGACGACCCTATAGTCGTCGGACATGACGGTGGCGGGCGAATCTAGTCCCGGGGTCGTGGGGACGACCCTATAGTCGTCGGACAAGACGGCGGCTGGACATCTTTGGCCCGCGGTCGTGGGGACGACCCTATAGTCGTCGGACATTTCGGCGGCTTGCCAACTTTGGCCCGGGGTCGTGGGGACGACCCTATAGTCGTCGGACATGTCGGCGGCTGGCTAACTTTGGCCCGTGGTCGTGGGGACGACCCAATAGTCGTTGGACATGTCGGCGGCTGGCCAACTTTGGGCCGTGGTCGTCGAGACGATCCTATAGTCGTCGGAGTTGACGGTGGCGGGCCAATCTAGTCGCGGGGTCGTGGGGACGACCCTATAGTCGTCGGACATGACGGTGGCGGGCCAGTCTAGTCCCGGGTCATGGGGACGACCCTATAGTCGTCGGACAAGACGGCGGCTGGACATCCTTGGCTCGCGGTCGTGGGGACGACCCTATAGTCGTCGGACATTTCGGCGGCTTGTCAACCTAGTCCCGGGGTCGTGGGGACGACCCTATAGTCGTTGGACATGACGGCGGCTGGACATCTTTGGCCCGCGGTCGTGGGGACGACCCTATAGTCGTCGGACATTTCGGCGGCATGCCAACTTTGGCCCGGGGTTGTGGGGACGACCCTATAGTCGTCGGACATTTCGGCGGCTTGTCAACCTAGTCCCGGGGTCGTGGGGACGACCCTATAGTCGTTGGACATGACGGTGGCGGGCCAATCTAGTCCCGGGGTCGTGGGTACGACCCTATAGTCGTCGGACAAGACGAAGGCTGGACATCCTTGGCTGGCGGTCGTGGGGACGACCCTATAGTCGTCGGACAAGACGCCGGCTGGACATCTTTGGCCCGCGGTCGTGGGGACGACCCTATAGTCGTCGGACATTTCGGCGGCATGCCAACTTTGGCCCGGGGTTGTGGGGACGACCCTATAGTCGTCGGACATTTCGGCGGCTTGTCAACCTAGTTCCGGGGTCGTGGGGACGACCCTATAGTCGTTGGACATGACGGCGGCTGGACATCTTTGGCCCGCGGTCGTGGGGACGACCCTATAGTCGTCGGACATTTCGGCGGCATACCAACATTGGCCCGGGGTTGTGGGGACGACCCTATAGTCGTCGGACATTTCAGCGGCTTGTCAACCTAGTCCCGGGGTCGTGGGGACGACCCTATAGTCGTCGGACATGACGGTGGCGGACCAATCTAGTCCCGGAGTCGTGGGGACGACCCTATAGTCGTCGGACATGTCGGCGGCTGGCCAACTTTGGCCCGTGGTCGTGGGGACGATCCAATAGTCGTCGGACATGTCGGCGGCTGGCCAACTTTGGCCCGTGGTCGTGGGGACGACCCTATAGTCGTTGGACATGACGGTGGCGGACCAATCTAGTCCCGGAGTCGTGGGGACGACCCTATAGTCGTCGGACATGTTGGCGATTGGCCAACATTGGCCCGGGGTCGTGGGGACGACTCTATAGTCTTCGGACATGTTGGCGGCTTGTCAGCCTAGATCCGGGGTCGTGGGTACGACCCTATAGTCGTCGGACAAGTCGGCGGCGGGCCAACCTTGTCCCGGGGTCGTGGAGACGACCCTATAGTCGTCGGACATGACGGTGGCGGGCCAGTCTAGTCCCGGGTCATGGGGACGACCCTATAGTCGTCGGACAAGTCGGCGGCTGGCCAACTTTGGCCCGTGGTCGTGGGGACGACCCTATAGTCGTCGGAAATGACGGTGGCGGGCCAATCTAGTCCCGGGGTCGTGGGGACGACCCTACAGTCGTCGGACAAGTCGGCGGCGAGCCAATCTAGTCCCGCGGTCGTGGGGACGACCCTATAGTCGTCGGACAAGTCAGCGGCCGGCCTACATTGGTCCGTGGTCGTGGGGACGACCATATAGTCGTCGGACATGACGGTGGCGGGCCACTCTAGTCCCGGGTCGTGGGGACGACCCTATAGTCGTCGGACATGTCGGCGGCTGGCCAACTTTGGCCCGTGGTCGTGGGGACGATCCAATAGTCGTCGGACATGTCGGCGGCTGGCCAACTTTGGCCCGTGGTCGTGGGGACGACCCTATAGTCGTTGGACATGACGGTGGCGGACCAATCTAGTCCCGGAGTCGTGGGGACGACCCTATAGTCGTCGGACATGTTGGCGATTGGCCAACATTGGCCCGGGGTCGTGGGGACGACTCTATAGTCTTCGGACATGTTGGCGGCTTGTCAGCCTAGATCCGGGGTCGTGGGTACGACCCTATAGTCGTCGGACAAGTCGTCGGCGGGCCAACCTTGTCCCGGGGTCGTGGAGACGAACCTATAGTCGTCGGACATGACGGTGGCGGGCCAATCTAGTCCCGGGGTCATGGGGACGACCCTATAGTCGTCGGACAAGACGGCGGCTGGACATCCTTGGCTCGCGGTCGTGGGGACGACCCTATAGTCGTCGGACATTTCGGCGGCTTGTCAACCTAGTCCCGGGGTCGTGGGGACGACTCTATAGTCGTTGGACATGACGGCGGCTGGACATCTTTGGCCCGCGGTCGTGGGGACGACCCTATAGTCGTCGGACATTTCGGCGGCATGCCAACTTTGGCCCGGGGTTGTGGGGACGACCCTATAGTCGTCGGACATTTCGGCGGCTTGTCAACCTAGTCCCGGGGTCGTGGGGACGACCCTATAGTCGTTGGACATGAGAGTGGCGGGCCAATCTAGTCCCGGGGTCGTGGGTACGACCCTATAGTCGTCGGACAAGACGGCGGCTGGACATCCTTGGCTCGCGGTCGTGGGGACGACCCTTTAGTCGTCGGACATTTCGGCGGCTTGTCAACCTAGTCCCGGGGTCGTGGGGACGACCATATAGTCGTTGGACATGTTACGGTGGCGGGCCAATCTAGTCCCGGGGTCGTGGGTACGAACCTATAGTCGTCGGACAAGTCGGCGGCGGGCCAACCTTGTCCCGGGGTCGTGGGGACGACCCTATAGTCGTCGGACAAGACGGCGGCTGGACATCTTTGGCCCGCGGTCGTGGGGACGACCCTATAGTCGTCGGACATTTCGGCGGCTTGCCAACTTTGGCCCGGGGTCGTGGGGACGACCCTATAGTCGTCGGACATGTCGGCGGCTGGCTAACTTTGGCCCGCGGTCGTGGGGACGACCCAATAGTCGTTGGACATGTCGGCGGCTGGCCAACTTTGGGCCGTGGTCGTGGAGACGATCCTATAGTCGTCGGACTTGACGGTGGCGGGCCAATCTAGTCCCGGGGTTGTGGGGACGACCCTATAGTCGTCGGATATGTCGGCGGCTTGCCAAATTTGCCCGGGGTCGTGGGGACGACCCTACAGTCGTCGAACATGTCGGCGGCTTGCCAAATTTGCCCGGGGTCGTGGGGACGACACTATATTCGTCGGACTTGACGGTGGCGGGCCAATCTAGTCCCGGGGTCGTGGGGACGACCCAATAGTCGTTGGACATTACGGCGGCTGGCCAACTCTGGCCCATGGTCGTGGGGACGACCCTATAGTCGTTGGACATGACGGTGGCGGGCCAACCTAGTCCCGGGGTCGTAGGGACGACCCTATAGTCGTCGGACATGTCGGCGATTGGCCAACATTGGCCCGGGGTCGTGGGGACGACCCTACAGTCGTCGGACATTTCGGCGGCTTGCCAACTTTGGTCCGGGGTCGTGGGGACGACCCTATAGTCGTCGGACATGACGGTGGCGGACCAATCTAGTCCCGGGGTCGTGGGACGACCCTACAGTCGTCGGACATTTCGGCGCCTTGCTAACTTTGGCCCGGGGTCGTGGGGACGACCCTATAGTCGTCGGACATGACGGTGGCGGACCAATCTAGTCCCGGGGTCGTGGGGACGACCCTATAGTCGTCGGGCATGTCGGCGGCTGGCCAACTTTGGCCCGTGGTCGTGGGGACGATCCAATAGTCGTCGGACATGTCGGCGGCTGGCTAACTTTGGCCCGGTGTCGTGGGGACGACCCTATAGTCGTCGGACATGTTGGCGATTGGCCAACATTGGCCCGGGGTCGTGGGGACTACTCTATAGTCGTCGGACATGTTGGCGGCTTGTCAGCCTAGTCCCGGGGTCGTGGGTACGACCCTATAGTCGTCGGACAAGTCGGCGGCGGGCCAACCTTGTCCCGGGGTCGTGGGGACGACCCTATAGTCGTCGGACATGACGGTGGCGGGCCAATCTAGTCCCGGGGTCGTGGGGACGACCCTATAGTCGTCGGACAAGACGGCGGCTGGACATCCTTGGCTCGCGGTCGTGGGGACGACCCGATAGTCGTCGGACATTTCGGCGGCTTGTCAACCTAGTCCCGGGGTCGTGGGGACGACCCTATAGTCGTCGGACATGACGGTGGCGGACCAATCTAGTCCCGGAGTCGTGGGGACGACCCTATAGCCGTCGGACATGTCGGCGGCTGGCCAACTTTGGCCCGTGGTCGTGGGGACGATCCAATAGTCGTCGGACATGTCGGCGGCTGGCCAACTTTGGCCCGTGGTCGTGGGGACGACCCTATAGTCGTTGGACATGACGGTGGCGGACCAATCTAGTCCCGGAGTCGTGGGGACGACCCTATAGTCGTCGGACATGTTGGCGATTGGCCAACATTGGCCCGGGGTCGTGGGGACGACTCTATAGTCTTCGGACATGTTGGCGGCTTGTCAGCCTAGATCCGGGGTCGTGGGTACGACCCTATAGTCGTCGGACAAGTCGGCGGCGGGCCAACCTTGTCCCGGGGTCGTGGAGACGACCCTATAGTCGTCGGACATGACGGTGGCGGGCCAGTCTAGTCCCGGGTCATGGGGACGACCCTATAGTCGTCGGACAAGTCGGCGGCTGGCCAACTTTGGCCCGTGGTCGTGGGGACGACCCTATAGTCGTCGGAAATGACGGTGGCGGGCCAATCTAGTCCCGGGGTCGTGGGGACGACCCTACAGTCGTCGGACAAGTCGGCGGCGAGCCAATCTAGTCCCGCGGTCGTGGGGACGACCCTATAGTCGTCGGACAAGTCAGCGGCCGGCCTACATTGGTCCGTGGTCGTGGGGACGACCATATAGTCGTCGGACATGACGGTGGCGGGCCACTCTAGTCCCGGGTCGTGGGGACGACCCTATAGTCGTCGGACATGTCGGCGGCTGGCCAACTTTGGCCCGTGGTCGTGGGGACGATCCAATAGTCGTCGGACATGTCGGCGGCTGGCCAACTTTGGCCCGTGGTCGTGGGGACGACCCTATAGTCGTTGGACATGACGGTGGCGGACCAATCTAGTCCCGGAGTCGTGGGGACGACCCTATAGTCGTCGGACATGTTGGCGATTGGCCAACATTGGCCCGGGGTCGTGGGGACGACTCTATAGTCTTCGGACATGTTGGCGGCTTGTCAGCCTAGATCCGGGGTCGTGGGTACGACCCTATAGTCGTCGGACAAGTCGTCGGCGGGCCAACCTTGTCCCGGGGTCGTGGAGACGACCCTATAGTCGTCGGACATGACGGTGGCGGGCCAATCTAGTCCCGGGGTCATGGGGACGACCCTATAGTCGTCGGACAAGACGGCGGCTGGACATCCTTGGCTCGCGGTCGTGGGGACGACCCTATAGTCGTCGGACATTTCGGCGGCTTGTCAACCTAGTCCCGGGGTCGTGGGGACGACTCTATAGTCGTTGGACATGACGGCGGCTGGACATCTTTGGCTCGCGGTCGTGGGGACGACCCTATAGTCGTCGGACATTTCGGCGGCATGCCAACTTTGGCCCGGGGTTGTGGGGACGACCCTATAGTCGTCGGACATTTCGGCGGCTTGTCAACCTAGTCCCGGGGTCGTGGGGACGACCCTATAGTCGTTGGACATGAGAGTGGCGGGCCAATCTAGTCCCGGGGTCGTGGGTACGACCCTATAGTCGTCGGACAAGACGGCGGCTGGACATCCTTGGCTCGCGGTCGTGGGGACGACCCTATAGTCGTCGGACATTTCGGCGGCTTGTCAACCTAGTCCCGGGGTCGTGGGGACGACCATATAGTCGTTGGACATGACGGTGGCGGGCCAATCTAGTCCCGGGGTCGTGGGTACGAACCTATAGTCGTCGGACAAGTCGGCGGCGGGCCAACCTTGTCCCGGGGTCGTGGGGACGACCCTATAGTCGTCGGACAAGACGGCGGCTGGACATCTTTGGCCCGCGGTCGTGGGGACGACCCTATAGTCGTCGGACATTTCGGCGGCTTGCCAACTTTGGCCCGGGGTCGTGGGGACGACCCTATAGTCGTCGGACATGTCGGCGGCTGGCTAACTTTGGCCCGCGGTCGTGGGGACGACCCAATAGTCGTTGGACATGTCGGCGGCTGGCCAACTTTGGGCCGTGGTCGTGGAGACGATCCTATAGTCGTCGGACTTGACGGTGGCGGGCCAATCTAGTCCCGGGGTTGTGGGGACGACCCTATAGTCGTCGGATATGTCGGCGGCTTGCCAAATTTGCCCGGGGTCGTGGGGACGACCCTACAGTCGTCGAACATGTCGGCGGCTTGCCAAATTTGCCCGGGGTCGTGGGGACGACACTATATTCGTCGGACTTGACGGTGGCGGGCCAATCTAGTCCCGGGGTCGTGGGGACGACCCAATAGTCGTTGGACATTACGGCGGCTGGCCAACTCTGGCCCATGGTCGTGGGGACGACCCTATAGTCGTTGGACATGACGGTGGCGGGCCAACCTAGTCCCGGGGTCGTAGGGACGACCCTATAGTCGTCGGACATGTCGGCGATTGGCCAACATTGGCCCGGGGTCGTGGGGACGACCCTACAGTCGTCGGACATTTCGGCGGCTTGCCAACTTTGGTCCGGGGTCGTGGGGACGACCCTATAGTCGTCGGACATGACGGTGGCGGACCAATCTAGTCCCGGGGTCGTGGGGACGACCCTACAGTCGTCGGACATTTCGGCGCCTTGCTAACTTTGGCCCGGGGTCGTGGGGACGACCCTATAGTCGTCGGACATGACGGTGGCGGACCAATCTAGTCCCGGGGTCGTGGGGACGACCCTATAGTCGTCGGGCATGTCGGCGGCTGGCCAACTTTGGCCCGTGGTCGTGGGGACGATCCAATAGTCGTCGGACATGTCGGCGGCTGGCTAACTTTGGCCCGGTGTCGTGGGGACGACCCTATAGTCGTCGGACATGTTGGCGATTGGCCAACATTGGCCCGGGGTCGTGGGGACTACTCTATAGTCGTCGGACATGTTGGCGGCTTGTCAGCCTAGTCCCGGGGTCGTGGGTACGACCCTATAGTCGTCGGACAAGTCGGCGGCGGGCCAACCTTGTCCCGGGGTCGTGGGGACGACCCTATAGTCGTCGGACATGACGGTGGCGGGCCAATCTAGTCCCGGGGTCGTGGGGACGACCCTATAGTCGTCGGACAAGACGGCGGCTGGACATCCTTGGCTCGCGGTCGTGGGGACGACCCGATAGTCGTCGGACATTTCGGCGGCTTGTCAACCTAGTCCCGGGGTCGTGGGGACGACTCAATAGTCGTTGGACATGACGGCGGCTGGACATCTTTGGCCCGCGGTCGTGGGGACGACCCTATAGTCGTCGGACATTTCGGCGGCATGCCAACTTTGGCCCGGGGTTGTGGGGACGACCCTATAGTCGTCGGACATTTCGGCGGCTTGTCAACCTAGTCCCGGGGTCGTGGGAACGACCCTATAGTCGTTGGACATGACGGTGGCGGGCCAATCTAGTCCCGGGGTCGTGGGTACGACCCTATAGTCGTCGGACAAGACGGCGGCTGGACATCCTTGGCTCGCGGTCGTGGGGACGACCCTATAGTCGTCGGACATTTCGGCGGCTTGTCAACCTAGTCCCGGGGTCGTGGGGACGACCCTATAGTCGTCGGACATGACGGTGGCGGGCCAATCTAGTCCCGCGGTCGTGGGGACTACCCTATAGTCGTCGGACAAGACGGCGGCTGGACATCTTTGGCTCGCGGTCGTGGGGACGACCCTATAGTCGTCGGACATTTCGGCGGCTTGTCAACCTAGTCCCGGGGTCGTGGGGACGACCCTATAGTCGTTGGACATGACGGTGGCGGGCCAATCTAGTCCCGGGGTCGTGGGTACGACCCTATAGTCGTCGGACAAGACGGCGGCTGGACATCCTTGGCTCGCGGTCGTGGGGACGACCCTATAGTCGTCGGACATTTCGGCGTCTGGTCAACCTAGTCCCGGGGTCGTGGGGACGACCCTATAGTCGTTGGACATGACGGTGGCGGGCCAATCTAGTCCCGGGGTCGTGGGTACGAACCTATAGTCGTCGGACAAGTCGGCGGCGGGCCAACCTTGCCCCGGGGTCGTGGGGACGACCGTATAGTCGTCGGACATGACGGTGGCGGGCCAATCTAGTCCCGGGGTCGTGGGGACGACCCTATAGTCGTCGGACAAGACGGCGGCTGGACATCTTTGGCCCGCGGTCGTGGGGACGACCCTATAGTCGTCGGACATTTCGGCGGCTTGCCAACTTTGGCCCGGGGTCGTGGGGACGACCCTATAGTCGTCGGACATGTCGGCGGCTGGCTAACTTTGGCCCGCGGTCGTGGGGACGACCCAATAGTCGTTGGACATGTCGGCGGCTGGCCAACTTTGGGCCGTGGTCGTGGAGACGATCCTATAGTCGTCGGACTAGACGGTGGCGGGCCAATCTAGTCCCGGGGTTGTGGGGACGACCCTATAGTCGTCGGATATGTCGGCGGCTTGCCAAATTTGCCCGGGGTCGTGGGGACGACCCTATAGTCGTCGGACTTGACGGTGGCGGGCCAATCTAGTCCCGGGGTCGTGGGGACGACCCAATAGTCGTTGGACATGACGGTGGCCGGCCAATCTAGTGCCGGGGTCGTAGGGACGACCCTATAGTCGTCGGACATGACGGTGGCGGACCAATCTAGTCCCGGGGTCGTGGGGACGATCCAATAGTCGTCGGACATGTCGGCGGCTGGCTAACTTTGGCCCGGTGTCGTGGGGACGACCCTATAGTCGTCGGACACGTTGGCGATTGGCCAACATTGGCCGGGGGTCGTGGGGACGACTCTATAGTCGTCGGACATGTCGGCGGCTGGCCAACCTAGACCCGGGGTCGTGGGGACGACCCTATTGTCGTCGGACATGACGGTGGCGGGCCAATCTATTCCCGGGGTCGTACAGACGACCCTATAGTCGTCGGACATGTTGGCGATTGGCCAACTTTGGCCCGGGGTCGTGGGGACGACCCTATAGTCGTCGGACATTTCGGCGGCGTGCCAACTTTGGCCCGGGGTCGTGGGGACGACCCTATAGTCGTCGGACATGACGGTGGCGGGCCAATCTATTCCCGGGGTCGTACAGACGACCCTATAGTCGTCGGACATGTTGGCGATTGGCCAACTTTGGCCCGGGGTCGTGGGGACGACCCTATAGTCGTCAGACATGTCGGTGGCGAGCCAACCTAGTCCCGGGGTCGTGGGGACGACCCTATAGTCGTCGGACAAGTCGGCGGCGGGCCAACCTAGTCCCGGGGTCGTGGGGATGACCCTATAGTCGTCGGACATGACGGTGGCGGGCCAGTCTAGTCCCGGGTCGTGGGGACGACCCTATAGTCGTCGGACATGTCGGCGGCTGGCCAGCTTTGGCCCATGGTCGTGGGGACGACCCTATAGTCGTTGGACATGACGGTGGCGGGCCAATCTAGTCCCGGGGTCGTAGGGACGACCCTATAGTCGTCGGACATGACGGTGGCGGACCAATCTAGTCCCGGGGTCGTGGGGACGACCCTATAGTCGTCGGGCATGTCGGCGGCTGGCCAACATTGGCCCGTGGTCGTGGGGACGATCCAATAGTCGTCGGACATGTCGGCGGCAGGCTAACTTTGGCCCGGTGTCGTGGGGACGACCCTATAGTCGTCGGACATGTTGGCGATTGGCCAACATTGGCCCGGGGTCGTGGGGACGACTCTATAGTCGTCGGGCATGTCGGCGGCTGGCCAACTTTGGCCCGTGGTCGTGGGGACGATCCAATAGTCGTCGGACATGTCGGCGGCTGGCTAACTTTGGCCCGGTGTCGTGGGGACGACCCTATAGTCGTCGGACATGTTGGCGATTGGCCAACATTGGCCCGGGGTCGTGGGGACTACTCTATAGTCGTCGGACATGTTGGCGGCTTGTCAGCCTAGTCCCGGGGTCGTGGGTACGACCCTATCGTCGGACAAGTCGGCGGCGGGCCAACCTTGTCCCGGGGTCGTGGGGACGACCCTATAGTCGTCGGACATGACGGTGGCGGGCCAATCTAGTCCCGGGGTCGTGGGGACGACCCTATAGTCGTCGGACAAGACGGCGGCTGGACATCCTTGGCTCGCGGTCGTGGGGACGACCCTATAGTCGTCGGACATTTCGGCGGCTTGTCAACCTAGTCCCGGGGTCGTGGGGACGACTCAATAGTCGTTGGACATGACGGCGGCTGGACATCTTTGGCCCGCGGTCGTGGGGACGACCCTATAGTCGTCGGACATTTCGGCGGCATGCCAACTTTGGCCCGGGGTTGTGGGGACGACCCTATAGTCGTCGGACATTTCGGCGGCTTGTCAACCTAGTCCCGGGGTCGTGGGAACGACCCTATAGTCGTTGGACATGACGGTGGCGGGCCAATCTAGTCCCGGGGTCGTGGGTACGACCCTATAGTCGTCGGACAAGACGGCGGCTGGACATCCTTGGCTCGCGGTCGTGGGGACGACCCTATAGTCGTCGGACATTTCGGCGGCTTGTCAACCTAGTCCCGGGGTCGTGGGGACGACCCTATAGTCGTTGGACATGACGGTGGCGGGCCAATCTAGTCCCGGGGTCGTGGGTACGAACCTATAGTCGTCGGACAAGTCGGCGGCGGGCCAACCTTGTCCCGGGGTCGTGGGGACGACCCTATAGTCGTCGGACAAGACGGCGGCTGGACATCTTTGGCCCGCGGTCGTGGGGACGACCCTATAGTCGTCGGACATTTCGGCGGCTTGCCAACTTTGGCCCGGGGTCGTGGGGACGACCCTATAGTCGTCGGACACGTCGGCGGCTGGCTAACTTTGGCCCGCGGTCGTGGGGACGACCCAATAGTCGTTGGACATGTCGGCGGCTGGCCAACTTTGGGCCGTGGTCGTGGAGACGATCCTATAGTCGTCGGACTTGACGGTGGCGGGCCAATCTAGTCCCGGGGTTGTGGGGACGACCCTATAGTCGTCGGATATGTCGGCGGCTTGCCTAATTTGCCCGGGGTCGTGGGGACGAGCCTACAGTCGTCGAACATGTCGGCGGCTTGCCAAATTTGCCCGGGGTCGTGGGGACGACCCTATAGTCGTCGGATTTGACGGTGGCGGGCCAATCTAGTCCCGGGGTCGTGGGGACGACCCAATAGTCGTTGGACATTACGGCGGCTGGCCAACTCTGGCCCATGGTCGTGGGGACGAACCTATAGTCGTTGGACATGACGGTGGCGGGCCAACCAGTCCCGGGGTCGTAGGGACGACCCTATAGTCGTCGGACATGTCGGCGATTGGCCAACATTGGCCCGAGGTCGTGGGGACGACCCTACAGTCGTCGGACATTTCGGCGGCTTGCCAACTTTGGCCCGGGGTCGTGGGGACGACCCTATAGTCGTCGGACATGACGGTGGCGGGCCAATCTAGTCCCGCGGTCGTGGGGACTACCCTATAGTCGTCGGACAAGACGGCGGCTGGACATCTTTGGCTCGCGGTCGTGGGGACGACCCTATAGTCGTCGGACATTTCGGCGGCTTGTCAACCTAGTCCCGGGGTCGTGGGGACGACCCTATAGTCGTTGGACATGACGGTGGCGGGCCAATCTAGTCCCGGGGTCGTGGGTACGACCCTATAGTCGTCGGACAAGACGGCGGCTGGACATCCTTGGCTCGCGGTCGTGGGGACGACCCTATAGTCGTCGGACATTTCGGCGTATGGTCAACCTAGTCCCGGGGTCGTGGGGACGACCCTATAGTCGTTGGACATGACGGTGGCGGGCCAATCTAGTCCCGGGGTCGTGGGTACGAACCTATAGTCGTCGGACAAGTCGGCGGCGGGCCAACCTCGTCCCGGGGTCGTGGGGACGACCGTATAGTCGTCGGACATGACGGTGGCGGGCCAATCTAGTCCCGGGGTCGTGGGGACGACCCTATAGTCGTCGGACAAGACGGCGGCTGGACATCTTTGGCCCGCGGTCGTGGGGACGACCCTATAGTCGTCGGACATTTCGGCGGCTTGCCAACTTTGGCCCGGGGTCGTGGGGACGACCCTATAGTCGTCGGACATGTCGGCGGCTGGCTAACTTTGGCCCGCGGTCGTGGGGACGACCCAATAGTCGTTGGACATGTCGGCGGCAGGCCAACTTTGGGCCGTGGTCGTGGAGACGATCCTATAGTCGTCGGACTAGACGGTGGCGGGCCAATCTAGTCCCGGGGTTGTGGGGACGACCCTATAGTCGTCGGATATGTCGGCGGCTTGCCAAATTTGCCCGGGGTCGTGGGGACGACCCTATAGTCGTCGGACTTGACGGTGGCGGGCCAATCTAGTCCCGGGGTCGTGGGGACGACCCAATAGTCGTTGGACATTACGGCGGCTGGCCAACTTTGGCCCATGGTCGTGGGGACGACCCTATAGTCGTTGGACATGACGGTGGCGGGCCAATCTAGTGCCGGGGTCGTAGGGACGACCCTATAGTCGTCGGACATGTCGGCGATTGGCCAACATTGGCCCGGGGTCGTGGGGACGACCCTATAGTCGACGGACATGTCGGCGGCTGGCCAACTTTGGCCCGTGGTCGTGGAGACGATCCTATAGTCGTCGGACTTGACGGTGGCGGGCCAATCTAGTCCCGGGGTTGTGGGGACGACCCTATAGTCGTCGGACATTTCGGCGGCTTGCCAACATTGGCCCGGGGTCGTGGGGACGACCCTATAGTTGTCGGACATGACGGCGGCTGGACGACCTAGTCCCGAGGTCGTGGGGACGACCGTATAGTCGCCGGATATGTTGGCGGCTTGTCAACCTAGTCCCGGGGTCGTGGGGACGACCCTATAGTCGTTGGACATGACGGTGGCCGGCCAATCTAGTGCCGGGGTCGTAGGGACGACCCTATAGTCGTCGGACATGACGGTGGCGGACCAATCTAGTCCCGGGGTCGTGGGGACGATCCAATAGTCGTCGGACATGTCGGCGGCTGGCTAACTTTGGCCCGGTGTCGTGGGGACGACCCTATAGTCGTCGGACACGTTGGCGATTGGCCAACATTGGCCCGGGGTCGTGGGGACTACTCTATAGTCGTCGGACATGTTGGCGGCTTGTCAGCCTAGTCCCGGGGTCGTGGGTACGACCCTATAGTCGTCGGACAAGTCGGCGGCGGGCCAACCTAGTCCCGGGGTCGTGGGGACGACCCTATAGTCGTTGGACATGACGGTGGCGGGCCAATCTAGTCCCGGGGTCGTGGGTACGAACCTATAGTCGTCGGACAAGTCGGCGGCGGGCCAACCTTGTCCCGGGGTCGTGGGGACGACCGTATAGTCGTCGGACATGACGGTGGCGGGCCAATCTAGTCCCGGGGTCGTGGGGACGACCCTATAGTCGTCGGACAAGACGGCGGCTGGACATCTTTGGCCCGTGGTCGTGGGGATGACCCAATAGTCGTCGGATATGTCGGCGGCTTGCCAAATTTGCCCGGGGTCGTGGGGACGACCCTATAGTCGTCGGACTTGACGGTGGCGGGCCAATCTAGTCCCGGGGTCGTGGGGACGACCCAATAGTCGTTGGACATATCGGCGGCTGGCCAACTTTGGCCCATGGTCGTGGGGACGACCCTATAGTCGTTGGACATGACGGTGGCGGGCCAATCTAGTCCCGGGGTGGTAGGGACGACCCTATAGTCGTCGGACATGTTGGCGATTGGCCAAAATTGGCCCGGGATCGTGGGGACGACCCTATAGTCGTCGGACATTTCGGCGGCTTGCCAACTTTGGCCCGGGGTCGTGGGGACGACCCTATAGTCGTCGGATATTTCGACGGCATGCCAACTTTGGCCCGGGGTCGTGGGGACGACCCTATAGTCGTTGGACATGGCGGTGGCGGAACAATCTAGTCCCGGGGTCGTGGGTACGACCCTATAGTCGTCGGACAAGTCGGCGGCGGGCCAACATTGTCCCGGGGTCGTGGGGACGACCCTATAGTCGTCGCACATGACGGTGGCGGGCCAACCTAGTCCCGGGGTCGTGGGGACGACCCTATAATCGTCGGACAAGCCGGCGGCTGGCCAACTTTGGCCCGTGGTCGTGGGAACGACCCTATAGTCGTCGGACAAGTCGGCGGCTGTCCAACTTTGGCCCGGGGTCGTGGGGACGACCCTATAGTCGTCGGACTTGACGGTGGCGGGCCAATCTAGTCCCGGGGTCGTGGGGACGACCCTATAGTCGTCAGACATGTCGGTGGCGAGCCAACCTAGTCCCGGGGTCGTGGGGACGACCCTATAGTCGTCGGACATTTCGGCGGCTTGTCAACCTAGTCCCGGGGTCGTGGGGACGACCCTATAGTCGTTGGACATGACGGTGGCGGGCCAATCTAGTCCCGGGGTCGTGGGTACGAACCTATAGTCGTCGGACAAGTCGGCGGCGGGCCAACCTTGTCCCGGGGTCGTGGGGACGACCCTATAGTCGTCGGACAAGACGGCGGCTGGACATCTTTGGCCCGCGGTCGTGGGGACGACCCTATAGTCGTCGGACATTTCGGCGGCTTGCCAACTTTGGCCCGGGGTCGTGGGGACGACCCTATAGTCGTCGGACACGTCGGCGGCTGGCTAACTTTGGCCCGCGGTCGTGGGGACGACCCAATAGTCGTTGGACATGTCGGCGGCTGGCCAACTTTGGGCCGTGGTCGTGGAGACGATCCTATAGTCGTCGGACTTGACGGTGGCGGGCCAATCTAGTCCCGGGGTTGTGGGGACGACCCTATAGTCGTCGGATATGTCGGCGGCTTGCCAAATTTGCCCGGGGTCGTGGGGACGACCCTACAGTCGTCGAACATGTCGGCGGCTTGCCAAATTTGCCCGGGGTCGTGGGGACGACCCTATAGTCGTCGGATTTGACGGTGGCGGGCCAATCTAGTCCCGGGGTCGTGGGGACGACCCAATAGTCGTTGGACATTACGGAGGCTGGCCAATTCTGGCCCATGGTCGTGGGGACGAACCTATAGTCGTTGGACATGACGGTGGCGGGCCAACCAGTCCCGGGGTCGTAGGGACGACCCTATAGTCGTCGGACATGTCGGCGATTGGCCAACATTGGCCCGAGGTCGTGGGGACGACCCTACAGTCGTCGGACATTTCGGCGGCTTGCCAACTTTGGCCCGGGGTCGTGGGGACGACCCTATAGTCGTCGGACATGACGGTGGCGGGCCAATCTAGTCCCGCGGTCGTGGGGACTACCCTATAGTCGTCGGACAAGACGGCGGCTGGACATCTTTGGCTCGCGGTCGTGGGGACGACCCTATAGTCGTCGGACATTTCGGCGGCTTGTCAACCTAGTCCCGGGGTCGTGGGGACGACCCTATAGTCGTTGGACATGACGGTGGCGGGCCAATCTAGTCCCGGGGTCGTGGGTACGACCCTATAGTCGTCGGACAAGACGGCGGCTGGACATCCTTGGCTCGCGGTCGTGGGGACGACCCTATAGTCGTCGGACATTTCGGCGGCTTGCCAACATTGGCCCGGGGTCGTGGGGACGACCCTATAGTTGTCGGACATGACGGCGGCTGGACGACCTAGTCCCGAGGTCGTGGGGACGACCGTATAGTCGCCGGATATGTTGGCGGCTTGTCAACCTAGTCCCGGGGTCGTGGGGACGACCCTATAGTCGTTGGACATGACGGTGGCCGGCCAATCTAGTGCCGGGGTCGTAGGGACGACCCTATAGTCGTCGGACATGACGGTGGCGGACCAATCTAGTCCCGGGGTCGTGGGGACGATCCAATAGTCGTCGGACATGTCGGCGGCTGGCTAACTTTGGCCCGGTGTCGTGGGGACGACCCTATAGTCGTCGGACACGTTGGCGATTGGCCAACATTGGCCCGGGGTCGTGGGGACTACTCTATAGTCGTCGGACATGTTGGCGGCTTGTCAGCCTAGTCCCGGGGTCGTGGGTACGACCCTATAGTCGTCGGACAAGTCGGCGGCGGGCCAACCTAGTCCCGGGGTCGTGGGGACGACCCTATAGTCGTTGGACATGACGGTGGCGGGCCAATCTAGTCCCGGGGTCGTGGGTACGAACCTATAGTCGTCGGACAAGTCGGCGGCGGGCCAACCTTGTCCCGGGGTCGTGGGGACGACCGTATAGTCGTCGGACATGACGGTGGCGGGCCAATCTAGTCCCGGGGTCGTGGGGACGACCCTATAGTCGTCGGACAAGACGGCGGCTGGACATCTTTGGCCCGTGGTCGTGGGGATGACCCAATAGTCGTCGGATATGTCGGCGGCTTGCCAAATTTGCCCGGGGTCGTGGGGACGACCCTATAGTCGTCGGACTTGACGGTGGCGGGCCAATCTAGTCCCGGGGTCGTGGGGACGACCCAATAGTCGTTGGACATATCGGCGGCTGGCCAACTTTGGCCCATGGTCGTGGGGACGACCCTATAGTCGTTGGACATGACGGTGGCGGGCCAATCTAGTCCCGGGGTGGTAGGGACGACCCTATAGTCGTCGGACATGTTGGCGATTGGCCAAAATTGGCCCGGGATCGTGGGGACGACCCTATAGTCGTCGGACATTTCGGCGGCTTGCCAACTTTGGCCCGGGGTCGTGGGGACGACCCTATAGTCGTCGGATATTTCGACGGCATGCCAACTTTGGCCCGGGGTCGTGGGGACGACCCTATAGTCGTTGGACATGGCGGTGGCGGAACAATCTAGTCCCGGGGTCGTGGGTACGACCCTATAGTCGTCGGACAAGTCGGCGGCGGGCCAACATTGTCCCGGGGTCGTGGGGACGACCCTATAGTCGTCGCACATGACGGTGGCGGGCCAACCTAGTCCCGGGGTCGTGGGGACGACCCTATAATCGTCGGACAAGCCGGCGGCTGGCCAACTTTGGCCCGTGGTCGTGGGAACGACCCTATAGTCGTCGGACAAGTCGGCGGCTGTCCAACTTTGGCCCGGGGTCGTGGGGACGACCCTATAGTCGTCGGACTTGACGGTGGCGGGCCAATCTAGTCCCGGGGTCGTGGGGACGACCCTATAGTCGTCAGACATGTCGGTGGCGAGCCAACCTAGTCCCGGGGTCGTGGGGACGACCCTATAGTCGTCGGACATTTCGGCGGCTTGTCAACCTAGTCCCGGGGTCGTGGGGACGACCCTATAGTCGTTGGACATGACGGTGGCGGGCCAATCTAGTCCCGGGGTCGTGGGTACGAACCTATAGTCGTCGGACAAGTCGGCGGCGGGCCAACCTTGTCCCGGGGTCGTGGGGACGACCCTATAGTCGTCGGATTTGACGGTGGCGGGCCAATCTAGTCCCGGGGTCGTGGGGACGACCCAATAGTCGTTGGACATTACGGAGGCTGGCCAATTCTGGCCCATGGTCGTGGGGACGAACCTATAGTCGTTGGACATGACGGTGGCGGGCCAACCAGTCCCGGGGTCGTAGGGACGACCCTATAGTCGTCGGACATGTCGGCGATTGGCCAACATTGGCCCGAGGTCGTGGGGACGACCCTACAGTCGTCGGACATTTCGGCGGCTTGCCAACTTTGGCCCGGGGTCGTGGGGACGACCCTATAGTCGTCGGACATGACGGTGGCGGGCCAATCTAGTCCCGCGGTCGTGGGGACTACCCTATAGTCGTCGGACAAGACGGCGGCTGGACATCTTTGGCTCGCGGTCGTGGGGACGACCCTATAGTCGTCGGACATTTCGGCGGCTTGTCAACCTAGTCCCGGGGTCGTGGGGACGACCCTATAGTCGTTGGACATGACGGTGGCGGGCCAATCTAGTCCCGGGGTCGTGGGTACGACCCTATAGTCGTCGGACAAGACGGCGGCTGGACATCCTTGGCTCGCGGTCGTGGGGACGACCCTATAGTCGTCGGACATTTCGGCGTATGGTCAACCTAGTCCCGGGGTCGTGGGGACGACCCTATAGTCGTTGGACATGACGGTGGCGGGCCAATCTAGTCCCGGGGTCGTGGGTACGAACCTATAGTCGTCGGACAAGTCGGCGGCGGGCCAACCTTGTCCCGGGGTCGTGGGGACGACCGTATAGTCGTCGGACATGACGGTGGCGGGCCAATCTAGTCCCGGGGTCGTGGGGACGACCCTATAGTCGTCGGACAAGACGGCGGCTGGACATCTTTGGCCCGCGGTCGTGGGGACGACCCTATAGTCGTCGGACATTTCGGCGGCTTGCCAACTTTGGCCCGGGGTCGTGGGGACGACCCTATAGTCGTCGGACATGTCGGCGGCTGGCTAACTTTGGCCCGCGGTCGTGGGGACGACCCAATAGTCGTTGGACATGTCGGCGGCAGGCCAACTTTGGGCCGTGGTCGTGGAGACGATCCTATAGTCGTCGGACTAGACGGTGGCGGGCCAATCTAGTCCCGGGGTTGTGGGGACGACCCTATAGTCGTCGGATATGTCGGCGGCTTGCCAAATTTGCCCGGGGTCGTGGGGACGACCCTATAGTCGTCGGACTTGACGGTGGCGGGCCAATCTAGTCCCGGGGTCGTGGGGACGACCCAATAGTCGTTGGACATTACGGCGGCTGGCCAACTTTGGCCCATGGTCGTGGGGACGACCCTATAGTCGTTGGACATGACGGTGGCGGGCCAATCTAGTGCCGGGGTCGTAGGGACGACCCTATAGTCGTCGGACATGTCGGCGATTGGCCAACATTGGCCCGGGGTCGTGGGGACGACCCTATAGTCGACGGACATGTCGGCGGCTGGCCAACTTT
Source organism: Andrena praecox (assembly GCA_963932275.1). Classification (NCBI taxonomy): domain Eukaryota; kingdom Metazoa; phylum Arthropoda; class Insecta; order Hymenoptera; family Andrenidae; genus Andrena; species Andrena praecox. The sequence continues at coordinate 1,253,836 of CAWVQO010000024.1, read as the reverse complement.
GGCCCGTGGTCGTGGAGACGATCCTATAGTCGTCGGACTTGACGGTGGCGGGCCAATCTAGTCCCGGGGTTGTGGGGACGACCCTATAGTCGTCGGACATTTCGGCGGCTTGCCAACATTGGCCCGGGGTCGTGGGGACGACCCTATAGTTGTCGGACATGACGGCGGCTGGACGACCTAGTCCCGAGGTCGTGGGGACGACCGTATAGTCGTCGGATATGTTGGCGGCTTGTCAACCTAGTCCCGGGGTCGTGGGGACGACCCTATAGTCGTTGGACATGACGGTGGCCGGCCAATCTAGTGCCGGGGTCGTAGGGACGACCCTATAGTCGTCGGACATGACGGTGGCGGACCAATCTAGTCCCGGGGTCGTGGGGACGATCCAATAGTCGTCGGACATGTCGGCGGCTGGCTAACTTTGGCCCGGTGTCGTGGGGACGACCCTATAGTCGTCGGACACGTTGGCGATTGGCCAACATTGGCCCGGGGTCGTGGGGACTACTCTATAGTCGTCGGACATGTTGGCGGCTTGTCAGCCTAGTCCCGGGGTCGTGGGTACGACCCTATAGTCGTCGGACAAGTCGGCGGCGGGCCAACCTAGTCCCGGGGTCGTGGGGACGACCCTATAGTCGTTGGACATGACGGTGGCGGGCCAATCTAGTCCCGGGGTCGTGGGTACGAACCTATAGTCGTCGGACAAGTCGGCGGCGGGCCAACCTTGTCCCGGGGTCGTGGGGACGACCGTATAGTCGTCGGACATGACGGTGGCGGGCCAATCTAGTCCCGGGGTCGTGGGGACGACCCTATAGTCGTCGGACAAGACGGCGGCTGGACATCTTTGGCCCGTGGTCGTGGGGATGACCCAATAGTCGTCGGATATGTCGGCGGCTTGCCAAATTTGCCCGGGGTCGTGGGGACGACCCTATAGTCGTCGGACTTGACGGTGGCGGGCCAATCTAGTCCCGGGGTCGTGGGGACGACCCAATAGTCGTTGGACATATCGGCGGCTGGCCAACTTTGGCCCATGGTCGTGGGGACGACCCTATAGTCGTTGGACATGACGGTGGCGGGCCAATCTAGTCCCGGGGTGGTAGGGACGACCCTATAGTCGTCGGACATGTTGGCGATTGGCCAAAATTGGCCCGGGATCGTGGGGACGACCCTATAGTCGTCGGACATGTTGGCGGCTTGTCAACCTAGTCCCGGTGTCGTGGGTTCGACCCTATAGTCGTCGGACAAGTCGGCGGCGGGCCAACCTTGTCCGGGGGTCGTGGGGACGACCTTATAGTCGTCGGACATGATGGTGGCGGGCCAATCTAGTCCCGGGGTCGTGGGGACGACCCTATAGTCGTCGGACATTTCGGCGGCTTGCCAACTTTGGCCCGGGGTCGTGGGGACGACCCTATAGTCGTCGGATATTTCGGCGGCATGCCAACTTTGGCCCGGGGTCGTGGGGACGACCCTATAGTCGTTGGACATGGCGGTGGCGGAACAATCTAGTCCCGGGGTCGTGGGTACGACCCTATAGTCGTCGGACAAGTCGGCGGCGGGCCAACATTGTCCCGGGGTCGTGGGGACGACCCTATAGTCGTCGCACATGACGGTGGCGGGCCAACCTAGTCCCGGGGTCGTGGGGACGACCCTATAATCGTCGGACAAGCCGGCGGCTGGCCAACTTTGGCCCGTGGTCGTGGGAACGACCCTATAGTCGTCGGACAAGTCGGCGGCTGTCCAACTTTGGCCCGGGGTCGTGGGGACGACCCTATAGTCGTCGGACTTGACGGTGGCGGGCCAATCTAGTCCCGGGGTCGTGGGGACGACCCTATAGTCGTCAGACATGTCGGTGGCGAGCCAACCTAGTCCCGGGGTCGTGGGGACGACCCTATAGTCGTCGGACAAGTCGGCGGCGGGCCAACCTAGTCCCGGGGTCGTGGGGATGACCCTATAGTCGTCGGACATGACGGTGGCGGGCCAGTCTAGTCCCGGGTCGTTGGGACGACCCTATAGTCGTCGGACATGTCGGCGGCTGGCCAACTTTGGCCCGCGGTCGTGGGGACGACCCTATAGTCGTCAGACATGACGGTGGCGAGCCAACCTAGTCCCGGGGTCGTGGGGACGACCCTATAGTCGTCGGGCATGTCGGCGATTGGCCAACATTGGCCCGGGGTCGTGGGGACGACCCTATAGTCGTCGGACATGTCTGCGGCTGGCCAACCTAGTCCCGAGGTCGTGGGGACGACCCTATAGTCGTCGGACTTGTCGCTGGCGGGCCAATCTAGTCCCGGGGTCGTGGGGACGACCCTATAGTCGTCGCACATGTCGGCGGCCGGCTAACTTTGGCCCGTGGTCGTGGGGATGACCCAATAGTCGTTGGGCATGTCGGCGGCTGGCCAACTTTGGGCCGTGGTCGTGGAGACGATCCTATAGTCGTCGGACTTGACGGTGGCGGGCCAATCTAGTCCCGGGGTTGTGGGGACGACCCTATAGTCGTCGGATATGTCGGCGGCTTGCCAAATTTGCCCGGGGTCGTGGGGACGACCCTATAGTCGTCGGACTTGACGGTGGCGGGCCAATCTAGTCCCGGGGTCGTGGGGACGACCCAATAGTCGTTGGACATATCGGCGGCTGGCCAACTTTGGCCCATGGTCGTGGGGACGACCCTATAATCGTTGGACATGACGGTGGCGGGCCAATCTAGTCCCGGGGTGGTAGGGACGACCCTATAGTCGTCGGACATGTTGGCGATTGGCCAAAATTGGCCCGGGATCGTCGGGACGACCCTATAGTCGTCGGACATGTTGGCGGCTTGTCAGCCTAGTCCCGGTGTCGTGGGTTCGACCCTATAGTCGTCGGACAAGTCGGCGGCGGGCCAACCTTGTCCGGGGGTCGTGGGGACGACCTTATAGTCGTCGGACATGATGGTGGCGGGCCAATCTAGTCCCGGGGTCGTAGGGGCGACCCTATAGTCGTCGGACATGTAGCCGATTGGCCAACATTGGCCCGGGGTCGTGGGGACGACCCTATAGTCGTCGGACATGTCGGCGGCTGGCCAAACTAGTCCCGAGGTCGTGGGGACGACCCTATAGTCGTCGGACTTCACGGTGGCGGGCCAATCTAGTCCCGGGGTCGTGGGGACGACCCTACAGTCGTCGGACATTTCGGCGGCTTGCCAACTTTGGCCCGGGGTCGTGGGGACGACCCTATAGTCGTCGGACATTTCGGCGGCGTGCCAACTTTGGCCCGGGGTCGTGGGGACGACCCTATAGTCGTCGGACATGACGGTGGCGGGCCAATCTATTCCCGGGGTCGTACAGACGACCCTATAGTCGTCGGACATGTTGGCGATTGGCCAACTTTGGCCCGGGGTCGTGGGGACGACCCTATAGTCGTCAGACATGTCGGTGGCGAGCCAACCTAGTCCCGGGGTCGTGGGGACGACCCTATAGTCGTCGGACAAGTCGGCGGCGGGCCAACCTAGTCCCGGGGTCGTGGGGATGACCCTATAGTCGTCGGACATGACGGTGGCGGGCCAGTCTAGTCCCGGGTCGTGGGGACGACCCTATAGTCGTCGGACATGACGGTGGCGGGCCAATCTATTCCCGGGGTCGTACAGACGACCCTATAGTCGTCGGACATTTCGGCGGCTTGCCAACTTTGGCCCGGGGTCGTGGGGACGACCCTATAGTCGTCGGATATTTCGGCGGCATGCCAACTTTGGCCCGGGGTCGTGGGGACGACCCTATAGTCGTTGGACATGACGGTGGCGGGACAATCTAGTCCCGGGGTCGTGGGTACGACCCTATAGTCGTCGGACAAGTCGGCGGCGGGCCAACATTGTCCCGGGGTCGTGGGGACGACCCTATAGTCGTCGCACATGACGGTGGCGGGCCAATCTAGTCCCGGGGTCGTGGGGACGACCCTATAGTCGTCGGACAAGACGGCGGCTGGATATCCTTGGCTCGCGGTCGTGGGGACGACCCTATAGTCGTCGGACATTTCGGCGGCTTGCCAACTTTGGCCCGGGGTCGTGGGGACGACCCTATAGTCGTCGGACATTTCGGCGGCATGCCAACTTTGGCCCGGGGTCGTGGGGACGACCCTATAGTCGTTGGACATGACGGTGGCGGGCCAATCTAGTCCCGGGGTCGTAGGGGCGACCCTATAGTCGTCGGACATGTAGCCGATTGGCCAACATTGGCCCGGGGTCGTGGGGACGACCCTATAGTCGTCGGACATGTCGGCGGCTGGCCAAACTAGTCCCGAGGTCGTGGGGACGACCCTATAGTCGTCGGACTTCACGGTGGCGGGCCAATCTAGTCCCGGGGTCGTGGGGACGACCCTACAGTCGTCGGACATTTCGGCGGCTTGCCAACTTTGGCCCGGGTTCGGGGGGACGACCCTATAGTCGTCGGACATGACGGTGGCGGACCAATCTAGTCCCGGGGTCGTGGGGACGACCCTATAGTCGTCGGACATGTCGGCGGCAGGCCAACTTTGGCCCGTGGTCGTGGGGACGATCCAATAGTCGTCGGACATGTCGGCGGCTGGCCAGCTTTGGCCCGTGGTCGTAGGGACGACCCTATAGTCGTTGACCAGTCAGCGGCTGGCCAACTTTGGCCCGGTGTCGTGGGGACGACTCTATAGTCGTCGGACATGTCGGCGGCTGGCCAACCTAGACCCGGGGTCGTGGGGACGACCCTATTGTCGTCGGACATGACGGTGGCGGGCCAATCTATTCCCGGGGTCGTACAGACGACCCTATAGTCGTCGGACATGTTGGCGATTGGCCAACTTTGGCCCGGGGTCGTGGGGACGACCCTATAGTCGTCGGACATTTCGGCGGCGTGCCAACTTTGGCCCGGGGTCGTGGGGACGACCCTATAGTCGTCGGACATGACGGTGGCGGGCCAATCTATTCCCGGGGTCGTACAGACGACCCTATAGTCGTCGGACATGTTGGCGATTGGCCAACTTTGGCCCGGGGTCGTGGGGACGACCCTATAGTCGTCGGACATGACGGTGGCGGACCAATCTAATCCCGGGGTCGTGGGGACGACCCTATAGTCGTCGGACATGTCGGCGGCTGGCCAACTTTGGCCCGTGGTCGTGGGGCGATCCAATAGTCGTCAGACATGTCGGCGGCTGGCCAACTTTGGCCCGTGGTCGTGGGGACGACCCTATAGTCGTCGGACATGACGGTGGCGGACCAATCTAATCCCGGGGTCGTGGGGACGACCCTATAGTCGTCGGACATGTCGGCGGCTGGCCAACTTTGGCCCGTGGTCGTGGGGCGATCCAATAGTCGTCAGACATGTCGGCGGCTGGCCAACTTTGGCCCGTGGTCGTGGGGACGACCCTATAGTCGTTGGACATGTCAGCGGCTAGCCAACTTTGGCCCGGTGTCGTGGGGACGACTCTATAGTCGTCGGACTTCACGGTGGCGGGCCAATCTAGTCCCGGGGTCGTGGGACGACCCTACAGTCGTCGGACATTTCGGCGGCTTGCCAACTTTGGCCCGGGGTCGTGGGGACGACCCTATAGTCGTCGGACATGACGGTGGCGGACCAATCTAGTCCCGGGGTCGTGGGGACGACCCTATAGTCGTCGGACATGTCGGCGGCTGGCCAACTTTGGCCCGTGGTCGTGGGGACGATCCAATAGTCGTCGGACATGTCGGCGGCTGGCCAACTTTGGCCCGCGGTCGTGGGGACGACCCTATAGTCGTTGGACATGTCAGCGGCTGGCCAACTTTGGCCCGGTGTCGTGGGGACGACTCTATAGTCGTCGGACATGTCGGCGGCTGGCCAACCTAGACCCGGGGTCGTGGGGACGACCCTATTGTCGTCGGACATGACGGTGGCGGGCCAATCTATTCTCGGGGTCGTACGGACGACCCTATAGTCGTCGGACATGTTGGCGATTGGCCAACTTTGGCCCGGGGTCGTGGGGACGACCCTATAGTCGTCGGACATTTCGGCGGCGTGCCAACTTTGGCCCGGGGTCGTGGGGACGACCCTATAGTCGTCGGACATTTCGGCGGCATGCCCACTTTGGCTCGGGGTCGTGGGGACGACCCTATAGTCGTTGGACATGACGGTGGCGGGCCAATCTAGTCCCGGGGTCGTAGGGACGACCCTATAGTCGTCGGACATGTCGGCGATTGGCCAACATTGGCCCGGGGTCGTGGGGACGACCCTATAGTCGTCGGACATGTCGGCGGCTGGCCAGACTAGTCCTGAGGTCGTGGGGACGACCCTATAGTCGTCGGACTTCACGGTGGCGGGCCAATCTAGTCCCGGGGTCGTGGGGACGACCCTACAGTCGTCGGACATTTCGGCGGCTTGCCAACTTTGGCCCGGGGTCGTGGGGACGACCGTATAGTCGTCGGACATGACGGTGGCGGGCCAATCTAGTCCCGGGGTCGTGGGGACGACCCTATAGTCGTCGGACAAGACGGCGGCTGGACATCTTTGGCCCGCGGTCGTGGGGACGACCCTATAGTCGTCGGACATTTCGGCGGCTTGCCAACTTTGGCCCGGGGTCGTGGGGACGACCCTATAGTCGTCGGACATGTCGGCGGCTGGCTAACTTTGGCCCGTGGTCGTGGGGACGACCCAATAGTCGTTGGACATGTCGGCGGCTGGCCAACTTTGGGCCGTGGTCGTGGAGACGATCCTATAGTCGTCGGACTTGACGGTGGCGGGCCAATCTAGTCGCGGGGTCGTGGGGACGACCCTATAGTCGTCGGACATGACGGTGGCAGGCCAGTCTAGTCCCGGGTCATGGGGACGACCCTATAGTCGTCGGACAAGTCGGCGGCTGGCCAACTTTGGCCCGTGGTCGTGGGGACGACCCTATTGTCGTCGGAAATGACGGTGGCGGGCCAATCTAGTCCCGGGGTCGTGGGGACGACCCTACAGTCGTCGGACAAGTCGGCGGCGAGCCAATCTAGTCCCGCGGTCGTGGGGACGACCCTATAGTCGTCGGACAAGTCAGCGGCTGGCCTACATTGGTCCGTGGTCGTGGAGACGACCATATAGTCGTCGGACATGACGGTGGCGGGCCACTCTAGTCCCGGGTCGTGGGGACGACCCTATAGTCGTCGGACATGTCGGCGGCTGGCCAACTTTGGCCCGGGGTCGTGGGGACGACCCTATAGTCGTCGGATATGTCGGCGGCTGGCCAACTTTGGCCCGTGGTCGTGGGGACGACCCTATAGTCGTCGGACAAGTCGGCGGCGGGCCAACCTAGTCCCGGGGTCGTGGGGACGACCCTATAATCGTCGGACAAGCCGGCGGCTGGCCAACTTTGGCCCGTGGTCGTGGGGACATCCCTATAGTCGTCGGACAAGTCGGCGGCTGTCCAACTTTGGCCCGGGGTCGTGGGGACGACCCTATAGTCGTCGGACTTGACGGTGGCGGGCCAATCTAGTCCCGGGGTCGTGGGGACGACCCTATAGTCGTTGGATATGACGGTGGCGGGACAATCTAGTCCCGGGGTCGTGGGGACGACCCTATAGTCGTCGGACATGTTGGCGATTGGCCAACATTGGCCCGGGGTCGTGGGGACGACTCTATAGTCGTCGGACATGTTGGCGGCTTGTCAGCCTAGTCCCGGGGTCGTGGGTACGACACTATAGTCGTCGGACAAGTCGGCGGCGGGCCAACCTTGTCCCGGGGTCGTGGGGACGACCCTATAGTCGTCGGACATGACGGCGGCGGGCCAATCTAGTCCCGGGGTCGTGGGGACGACCCTATAGTCGTCGGACAAGACGGCGGCTGGACATCCTTGGCTCGCGGTCGTGGAGACGACCCTATAGTCGTCGGACATTTCGGCGGCTTGTCAACCTAGTCCCGGGGTCGTGGGGACGACCCTATAGTCGTTGGACATGACGGTGGCGGGCCAATCTAGTCCCGGGGTCGTGGGTACGACCCTATAGTAGTCGCACAAGACGGCGGCTGGACATCCTTGGCTCGCGGTCGTGGGGACGACCCTATAGTCGTCGGACATTTCGGCGGCTTGTCAACCTAGTCCCGGGGTCGTGGGGACGACCCTATAGTCGTTGGACATGACGGTGGCGGGCCAATCTAGTCCCGGGGTCGTGGGTACGAACCTATAGTCGTCGGACAAGTCGGCGGCGGGCCAACCTTGTCCCGGGGTCGTGGGGACGACCGTATAGTCGTCGGACTTCACGGTGGCGGGCCAATCTAGTCCCGGGGTCGTGGGGACGACCCTACAGTCGTCGGACATTTCGGCGGCTTGCCAACTTTGGCCCGGGGTCGTGGGGACGACCCTATAGTCGCCGGACATGACGGTGGCGTACCAATCTAGTCCCGGGGTCGTGGGGACGACCCTATAGTCGTTGGACATGTCAGCGGCTGGCCAATCTAGTCCCGGGGTCGTAGGGACGACCCTATAGTCGTCGAGCATGTTGGCGATTGGCCAACATTGGCCCGGGGTCGTCGGGACGACCCTATAGACGTCGGACATGTTGGCGGCTTGTCAGCCTAGTCCCGGGGTCGTGGGTACGAACCTATAGTCGTCGGACAAGTCGGCGGCGGGCCAACCTTGTCCCGGGGTCGTGGGGACGACCGTATAGTCGTCGGACTTCACGGTGGCGGGCCAATCTAGTCCCGGGGTCGTGGGTACGACCCTATAGTAGTCGGACAAGACGGCGGCTGGACATCCTTGGCCCGGTGTCGTGGGGACGACTCTATAGTCGTCGGACATGTCGGCGGCTGGCCAACCTAGACCCGGGGTCGTGGGGACGACCATATTGTCGTCGGACATTACAGTGGCGGGCCAATCTATTCCCGGGGTCGTACGGACGACCCTATAGTCGTCGGACATGTTGGCGATTGGCCAAATTTGGCCCGGGGTCGTGGGGACGACCCTATAGTCGTCGGACATTTCGGCGGCGTGCCAACTTTGGCCCGGGGTCGTGGGGACGACCCTATAGTCGTCGGACATTTCGGCGGCATGCCAACTTTGGCTCGGGGTCGTGGGGACGACCCTATAGTCGTTGGACATGACGGTGGCGGGCCAATCTAGTCCCGGGGTCGTAGGGACGACCCTATAGTCGTCGGACATGTCGGCGATTGGCCAACATTGGCCCGGGGTCGTGGGGACGACCCTATAGTCGTCGGACAAGACGGCGGCTGGACATCTTTTGCCCGCGGTCGTGGGGACGACCCTATAGTCGTCGGACATGTCGGCGGCTGGCCAAACTAGTCCCGAGGTCGTGGGGACGACCCTATAGTCGTCGGACTTCACGGTGGCGGGCCAATCTAGTCCCGGGGTCGTGGGGACGACCCTACAGTCGTTGGACATTTCGGCGGCTTGCCAACTTTGGCCCGGGGTCGTGGGGACGACCCTATAGTCGTCGGACATGACGGTGGCGGACCAATCTAATCCCGGGGTCGTGGGGACGACCCTATAGTCGTCGGACATGTCGGCGGCTGGCCAACTTTGGCCCGTGGTCGTGGGGCGATCCAATAGTCGTCGGACATGTCGGCGGCTGGCCAACTTTGGCCCGTGGTCGTGGGGACGACCCTATAGTCGTTGGACATGTCAGCGGCTAGCCAACTTTGGCCCGGTGTCGTGGGGACGACTCTATAGTCGTCGGACATGTCGGCGGCTGGCCAACCTAGACCCGGGGTCGTGGGGACGACCCTATTGTCGTCGGACATGACGGTGGCGGGCCAATCTATTCCCGGGGTCGTACGGACGACCCTATAGTCGTCGGACATGTTGGCGATTGGCCAACTTTGGCCCGGGGTCGTGGGGACGACCCTATAGTCGTCGGACATTTCGGCGGCGTGCCAACTTTGGCCCGGGGTCGTGGGGACGACCCTATAGTCGTCGGACATTTCGGCGGCGTGCCAACTTTGGCCCGGGGTCGTGGGGACGACCCTATAGTCGTCGGACATTTCGGCGGCATGCCAACTTTGGCTCGGGGTCGTGGGGACGTCCCTATAGTCGTTGGACATGACGGTGGCGGGCCAATCTAGTCCCGGGGTCGTAGGGACGACCCTATAGTCGTCGGACATGTCGGCGATTGGCCAACATTGGCCCGGGGTCGTGGGGACGACCCTATAGTCGTCGGACATGTCGGCGGCTGGCCAAACTAGTCCCGAGGTCGTGGGGACGACCCTATAGTCGACGGACTTCACGGTGGCGGGCCAATCTAGTCCCGGGGTCGTGGGGACGACCCTACAGTCGTCGGACATTTCGGCGGCTTGCCAACTTTGGCCCGGGGTCGTGGGGACGACCCTATAGTCGTCGGACATTTCGGCGGCATGCCAACTTTGGCTCGGGGTCGTGGGGACGACCCTATAGTCGTCGGACATGACGGTGGCGGACCAATCTAGTCCCGTGGTCGTGGGGACGACCCTATAGTCGTTGGACATGTCAGCGGCTGGCCAACTTTGGCCCGGGGTCGTGGGGACGACCCTATAGTCGTCGGACATGTCGGCGGCTGGCCAAACTAGTCCCGAGGTCGTGGGGACGACCCTATAGTCGTCGGACTTCACGGTGGCGGGCCAATCTAGTCCCGGGGTCGTGGGGACGACCCTACAGTCGTCGGACATTTCGGCGGCTTGCCAACTTTGGCCCGGGGTCGTGGGGACGACCCTATAGTCGTCGGACATGACGGTGGCGGACCAATCTAGTCCCGGGGTCGTGGGGACGACCCTATAGTCGTCGGACATGTCGGCGGCTGGCCAACTTTGGCCCGTGGTCGTGGGGACGATCCAATAGTCGTCGGACATGTCGGCGGCTGGCCAACTTTGGCCCGCGGTCGTGGGGACGACCCTATAGTCGTTGGACATGTCAGCGGCTGGCCAACTTTGGCCCGGTGTCGTGGGGACGACTCTATAGTCGTCGGACATGTCGGCGGCTGGCCAACCTAGACCCGGGGTCGTGGGGACGACCCTATTGTCGTCGGACATGACGGTGGCGGGCCAATCTATTCTCGGGGTCGTACGGACGACCCTATAGTCGTCGGACATGTTGGCGATTGGCCAACTTTGGCCCGTGGTCGTGGGGACGACCCTATAGTCGTCGGACAAGTCGGCGGCGGGCCAACCTAGTTCCGGGGTCGTGGGGACGACCCTATAATCGTCGGACAAGCCGGCGGCTGGCCAACTTTGGCCTGTGGTCGTGGGGACGACCCTATAGTCGTCGGACAAGTCGGCGGCTGTCCAACTTTGGCCCGGGGTCGTGGGGACGACCCTATAGTCGTCGGACTTGACGGTGGCGGGCCAATCTAGTCCCGGGGTCGTGGGGACGACCCTATAGTCGTTGGACATGACGGTGGCGGGACAATCTAGTCCCGGGGTCGTGGGGACGACCCTATAGTCGTCGGACTTGACGGTGGCGGGCCAATCTAGTCCCGGGGTCGTAGGGACGACCCTATAGTCGTCGGACATGTCGGCGGCTGGCCAAACTAGTCCCGAGGTCGTGGGGACGACCCTATAGTCGTCGGACCTCACGGTGGCGGGCCAATCTAGTCCCGGGGTCGTGGGGACGACCCTACAGTCGTCGGACATTTCGGCGGCTTGCCAACTTTGGCCCGGGGTCGTGGGGACGACCCTATAGTCGTCGGACATGACGGTGGCGGACCAATCTAGTCCCGGGGTCGTGGGGACGACCCTATAGTCGTCGGACATGTCGGCGGCTGGCCAACTTTGGCCCGTGGTCGTGGGGACGATCCAATAGTCGTCGGACATGTCGGCGGCTGGCCAGCTTTGGCCCGTGGTCGTGGGGACGACCCTATAGTCGTTGGACATGTCAGCGGCTGGCCAACTTTGGCCCGGTGTCGTGGGGACGACTCTATAGTCGTCGGACATGTCGGCGGCTGGCCAACCTAGACCCGGGGTCGTGGGGACGACCCTATTGTCGTCGCACATGACGGTGGCGGGCCAATCTATTCCCGGGGTCGTACGGACGACCCTATAGTCGTCGGACATGTTGGCGATTGGCCAACTTTTGCCCGGGGTCGTGGGGACGACCCTATAGTCGTTGGACATGACGGTGGCGGGCCAATCTAGTCCCGGGGTCGTAGGGACGACCCTATAGTCGTCGGACATGTCGGCGATTGGCCAACATTGGCCCGGGGTCGTGGGGACGACCCTACAGTCGTCGGACATGTTGGCGATTGGCCAACTTTGGCCCGGGGTCGTGGGGACGACCCTATAGTCGTCGGACAAGTCGGCGGCGGGCCAACCTAGTCCCGGGGTCGTGGGGACGGCCCTATAATCGTCGGACAAGCCGGCGGCTGGCCAACTTTGGCCCGTGGTCGTGGGGACGTCCCTATAGTCGTCGGACAAGTCGGCGGCTGTCCAACTTTGGCCCGGGGTCGTGGGGACGACCCTATAGTCGTCGGACTTGACGGTGGCGGGCCAATCTAGTCCCGGGGTCGTGGGGACGACCCTATAGTCGTTGGACATGACGGTGGCGGGACAATCTAGTCCCGGGGTCGTGGGGACGACCCTATAGTCGTCGGACATGTTGGCAATTGGCCAACATTGGCCCGGGGTCGTGGGGACGACTCTATAGTCGTCGGACATGTTGGCGGCTTGTCAGCCTAGTCCCGGGGTCGTGGGTACGACACTATAGTCGTCGGACAAGTCGGCGGCGGGCCAACCTTGTCCCGGGGTCGTGGGGACGACCCTATAGTCGTCGGACATGACGGCGGCGGGCCAATCTAGTCCCGGGGTCGTGGGGACGACCCTATAGTCGTCGGACAAGACGGCGGCTGGACATCCTTGGCTCGCGGTCGTGGAGACGACCCTATAGTCGTCGGACATTTCGGCGGCTTGTCAACCTAGTCCCGGGGTCGTGGGGACGACCCTATAGTCGTTGGACATGACGGTGGCGGGCCAATCTAGTCCCGGGGTCGTGGGTACGACCCTATAGTAGTCGGACAAGACGGCGGCTGGACATCCTTGGCTCGCGGTCGTGGGGACGACCCTATAGTCGTCGGACATTTCGGCGGCTTGTCAACCTAGTCCCGGGGTCGTGGGGACGACCCTATAGTCGTTGGACATGACGGTGGCGGGCCAATCTAGTCCCGGGGTCCTGGGTACGAACCTATAGTCGTCGGACAAGTCGGCGGCGGGCCAACCTTGTCCCGGGGTCGTGGGGACGACCGTATAGTCGTCGGACTTCACGGTGGCGGGCCAATCTAGTCCCGGGGTCGTGGGGACGACCCTACAGTCGTCGGACATTTCGGCGGCTTGCCAACTTTGGCCCGGGGTCGTGGGGACGACCCTATAGTCGTCGGACATGACGGTGGCGTACCAATCTAGTCCCGGGGTCGTGGGGACGACCCTATAGTCGTTGGACATGTCAGCGGCTGGCCAATCTAGTCCCGGGGTCGTAGGGACGACCCTATAGTCGTCGAGCATGTTGGCGATTGGCCAACATTGGCCCGGGGTCGTCGGGACGACCCTATAGACGTCGGACATGTTGGCGGCTTGTCAGCCTAGTCCCGGGGTCGTGGGTACGAACCTATAGTCGTCGGACAAGTCGGCGGCGGGCCAACCTTGTCCCGGGGTCGTGGGGACGACCGTATAGTCGTCGGACTTCACGGTGGCGGGCCAATCTAGTCCCGGGGTCGTGGGTACGACCCTATAGTAGTCGGACAAGACGGCGGCTGGACATCCTTGGCCCGGTGTCGTGGGGACGACTCTATAGTCGTCGGACATGTCGGCGGCTGGCCAACCTAGACCCGGGGTCGTGGGGACGACCATATTGTCGTCGGACATTACGGTGGCGGGCCAATCTATTCCCGGGGTCGTACGGACGACCCTATAGTCGTCGGACATGTTGGCGATTGGCCAAATTTGGCCCGGGGTCGTGGGGACGACCCTATAGTCGTCGGACATTTCGGCGGCGTGCCAACTTTGGCCCGGGGTCGTGGGGACGACCCTATAGTCGTCGGACATTTCGGCGGCATGCCAACTTTGGCTCGGGGTCGTGGGGACGACCCTATAGTCGTTGGACATGACGGTGGCGGGCCAATCTAGTCCCGGGGTCGTAGGGACGACCCTATAGTCGTCGGACATGTCGGCGATTGGCCAACATTGGCCCGGGGTCGTGGGGACGACCCTATAGTCGTCGGACAAGACGGCGGCTGGACATCTTTTGCCCGCGGTCGTGGGGACGACCCTATAGTCGTCGGACATGTCGGCGGCTGGCCAAACTAGTCCCGAGGTCGTGGGGACGACCCTATAGTCGTCGGACTTCACGGTGGCGGGCCAATCTAGTCCCGGGGTCGTGGGGACGACCCTACAGTCGTTGGACATTTCGGCGGCTTGCCAACTTTGGCCCGGGGTCGTGGGGACGACCCTATAGTCGTCGGACATGACGGTGGCGGACCAATCTAATCCCGGGGTCGTGGGGACGACCCTATAGTCGTCGGACATGTCGGCGGCTGGCCAACTTTGGCCCGTGGTCGTGGGGCGATCCAATAGTCGTCGGACATGTCGGCGGCTGGCCAACTTTGGCCCGTGGTCGTGGGGACGACCCTATAGTCGTTGGACATGTCAGCGGCTAGCCAACTTTGGCCCGGTGTCGTGGGGACGACTCAATAGTCGTCGGACATGTCGGCGGCTGGCCAACCTAGACCCGGGGTCGTGGGGACGACCCTATTGTCGTCGGACATGACGGTGGCGGGCCAATCTATTCCCGGGGTCGTACGGACGACCCTATAGTCGTCGGACATGTTGGCGATTGGCCAACTTTGCCCCGGGGTCGTGGGGACGACCCTATAGTCGTCGGACATTTCGGCGGCGTGCCAACTTTGGCCCGGGGTCGTGGGGACGACCCTATAGTCGTCGGACATTTCGGCGGCGTGCCAACTTTGGCCCGGGGTCGTGGGGACGACCCTATAGTCGTCGGACATTTCGGCGGCATGCCAACTTTGGCTCGGGGTCGTGGGGACGACCCTATAGTCGTTGGACATGACGGTGGCGGGCCAATCTAGTCCCGGGGTCGTAGGGACGACCCTATAGTCGTCGGACATGTCGGCGATTGGCCAACATTGGCCCGGGGTCGTGGGGACGACCCTATAGTCGTCGGACATGTCGGCGGCTGGCCAAACTAGTCCCGAGGTCGTGGGGACGACCCTATAGTCGACGGACTTCACGGTGGCGGGCCAATCTAGTCCCGGGGTCGTGGGGACGACCCTACAGTCGTCGGACATTTCGGCGGCTTGCCAACTTTGGCCCGGGGTCGTGGGGACGACCCTATAGTCGTCGGACATTTCGGCGGCATGCCAACTTTGGCTCGGGGTCGTGGGGACGACCCTATAGTCGTCGGACATGACGGTGGCGGACCAATCTAGTCCCGTGGTCGTGGGGACGACCCTATAGTCGTTGGACATGTCAGCGGCTGGCCAACTTTGGCCCGGGGTCGTGGGGACGACCCTATAGTCGTCGGACATGTCGGCGGCTGGCCAAACTAGTCCCGAGGTCGTGGGGACGACCCTATAGTCGTCGGACTTCACGGTGGCGGGCCAATCTAGTCCCGGGGTCGTGGGGACGACCCTACAGTCGTCGGACATTTCGGCGGCTTGCCAACTTTGGCCCGGGGTCGTGGGGACGACCCTATAGTCGTCGGACATGACGGTGGCGGACCAATCTAGTCCCGGGGTCGTGGGGACGACCCTATAGTCGTCGGACATGTCGGCGGCTGGCCAACTTTGGCCCGTGGTCGTGGGGACGATCCAATAGTCGTCGGACATGTCGGCGGCTGGCCAACTTTGGCCCGCGGTCGTGGGGACGACCCTATAGTCGTTGGACATGTCAGCGGCTGGCCAACTTTGGCCCGGTGTCGTGGGGACGACTCTATAGTCGTCGGACATGTCGGCGGCTGGCCAACCTAGACCCGGGGTCGTGGGGACGACCCTATTGTCGTCGGACATGACGGTGGCGGGCCAATCTATTCTCGGGGTCGTACGGACGACCCTATAGTCGTCGGACATGTTGGCGATTGGCCAACTTTGGCCCGTGGTCGTGGGGACGACCCTATAGTCGTCGGACAAGTCGGCGGCGGGCCAACCTAGTCCCGGGGTCGTGGGGACGACCCTATAATCGTCGGACAAGCCGGCGGCTGGCCAACTTTGGCCTGTGGTCGTGGGGACGACCCTATAGTCGTCGGACAAGTCGGCGGCTGTCCAACTTTGGCCCGGGGTCGTGGGGACGACCCTATAGTCGTCGGACTTGACGGTGGCGGGCCAATCTAGTCCCGGGGTCGTGGGGACGACCCTATAGTCGTTGGACATGACGGTGGCGGGACAATCTAGTCCCGGGGTCGTGGGGACGACCCTATAGTCGTCGGACTTGACGGTGGCGGGCCAATCTAGTCCCGGGGTCGTAGGGACGACCCTATAGTCGTCGGACATGTCGGCGGCTGGCCAAACTAGTCCCGAGGTCGTGGGGACGACCCTATAGTCGTCGGACTTCACGGTGGCGGGCCAATCTAGTCCCGGGGTCGTGGGGACGACCCTACAGTCGTCGGACATTTCGGCGGCTTGCCAACTTGGGCCCGGGGTCGTGGGGACGACCCTATAGTCGTCGGACATGACGGTGGCGGACCAATCTAGTCCCGGGGTCGTGGGGACGACCCTATAGTCGTCGGACATGTCGGCGGCTGGCCAACTTTGGCCCGTGGTCGTGGGGACGATCCAATAGTCGTCGGACATGTCGGCGGCTGGCCAGCTTTGGCCCGTGGTCGTGGGGACGACCCTATAGTCGTTGGACATGTCAGCGGCTGGCCAACTTTGGCCCGGTGTCGTGGGGACGACTCTATAGTCGTCGGACATGTCGGCGGCTGGCCAACCTAGACCCGGGGTCGTGGGGACGACCCTATTGTCGTCGCACATGACGGTGGCGGGCCAATCTATTCCCGGGGTCGTACGGACGACCCTATAGTCGTCGGACATGTTGGCGATTGGCCAACTTTTGCCCGGGGTCGTGGGGACGACCCTATAGTCGTTGGACATGACGGTGGCGGGCCAATCTAGTCCCGGGGTCGTAGGGACGACCCTATAGTCGTCGGACATGTCGGCGATTGGCCAACATTGGCCCGGGGTCGTGGGGACGACCCTACAGTCGTCGGACATTTCGGCGGCGTGCCAACTTTGGCCCGGGGTCGTGGGGACGACCCTATAGTCGTCGGACATTTCGGCGGCATGCCAACTTTGGCTCGGGGTCGTGGGGAGGACCCTATAGTCGTTGGACATGACGGTGGCGGGCCAATCTAGTCCCGGGGTCGTGGGGACGACCCAATAGTCGTTGGACATTACGGCGGCTGGCCAACTTTGGCCCATGGTCGTGGGTACGACCCTATAGTCGTTGGACATGACGGTGGCGGGCCAATCTAGTCCCGGGGTCGTAGGGACGACCCTATAGTCGTCGGACATGTCGGCGATTGGCCAACATTGGCCCGGGGTCGTGGGGACGACCCTACAGTCGTCGGACATTTCGGCGGCTTGCCAACTTTGGCCCGGGGTCGTGGGGACGACCCTATAGTCGTCGGACATGACGGTGGCGGACCAATCTAGTCCCGGGGTCGTGGGGACGACCCTATAGTCGTCGGGCATGTCGGCGGCTGGCCAACATTGGCCCGTGGTCGTGGGGACGATCCAATAGTCGTCGGACATGTCGGCGGCTGGCCAGCTTTGGCCCGTGGTCGTGGGGACGACCCTATAGTCGTTGGACATGTCAGCGGCTGGCCAACTTTGGCCCGGTGTCGTGGGGACGACTCTATAGTCGTCGGACATGTCGGCGGCTGGCCAACCTAGACCCGGGGTCGTGGGGACGACCCTATTGTCGTCGCACATGACGGTGGCGGGCCAATCTATTCCCGGGGTCGTACGGACGACCCTATAGTCGTCGGACATGTTGGCGATTGGCCAACTTTTGCCCGGGGTCGTGGGGACGACCCTATAGTCGTTGGACATGACGGTGGCGGGCCAATCTAGTCCCGGGGTCGTAGGGACGACCCTATAGTCGTCGGACATGTCGGCGATTGGCCAACATTGGCCCGGGGTCGTGGGGACGACCCTACAGTCGTCGGACATTTCGGCGGCGTGCCAACTTTGGCCCGGGGTCGTGGGGACGACCCTATAGTCGTCGGACATGACGGTGGCGGACCAATCTAGTCCCGGGGTCGTGGGGACGACCCTATAGTCGTCGGGCATGTCGGCGGCTGGCCAACATTGGCCCGTGGTCGTGGGGACGATCCAATAGTCGTCGGACATGTCGGCGGCAGGCTAACTTTGGCCCGGTGTCGTGGGGACGACCCTATAGTCGTCGGACATGTTGGCGATTGGCCAACATTGGCCCGGGGTCGTGGGGACGACTCTATAGTCGTCGGACATGTTGGCGGCTTGTCAGCCTAGTCCCGGGGTCGTGGGTACGACCCTATAGTCGTCGGACAAGTCGGCGGCGGGCCAACCTTGTCCCGGGGTCGTGGGGACGACCCTATAGTCGTCGGACATGACGGCGGCGGGCCAATCTAGTCCCGGGGTCGTGGGGACGACCCTATAGTCGTCGGACATGACGGTGGCGGACCAATCTAATCCCGGGGTCGTGGGGACGACCCTATAGTCGTCGGACATGTCGGCGGCTGGCCAACTTTGGCCCGTGGTCGTGGGGCGATCCAATAGTCGTCGGACATGTCGGCGGCTGGCCAACTTTGGCCCGTGGTCGTGGGGACGACCCTATAGTCGTTGGACATGTCAGCGGCTAGCCAACTTTGGCCCGGGGTCGTGGGGACGACCCTATAGTCGTCGGACATGTCGGCGGCTGGCCAAACTAGTCCCGAGGTCGTGGGGACGACCCTGTAGTCGACGGACTTCACGGTGGCGGGCCAATCTAGTCCCGGGGTCGTGGGGACGACCCTACAGTCGTCGGACATTTGGGCGGCTTGCCAACTTTGGCCCGGGGTCGTGGGGACGACCCTATAGTCGTCGGACATTTCGGCGGCATGCCAACTTTGGCTCGGGGTCGTGGGGACGACCCTATAGTCGTCGGCCATGTCGGCGGCTGGCCAACTTTGGCCCGTGGTCGTGGGGACGATCCAATAGTCGTCGGCCATGTCGGCGGCTGGCCAACTTTGGCCCGTGGTCGTGGGGACGACCCTATAGTCGTTGGACATGTCAGCGGCTGGCCAACTTTGGCCCGGGGTCGTGGGGACGACCCTATAGTCGTCGGACATGTCGGCGGCTGGCCAAACTAGTCCCGAGGTCGTGGGGACGACCCTATAGTCGTCGGACTTCACGGTGGCGGGCCAATCTAGTCCCGGGGTCGTGGGGACGACCCTACAGTCGTCGGACATGACGGTGGCAGGCCAGTCTAGTCCCGGGTCATGGGGACGACCCTATAGTCGTCGGACAAGTCGGCGGCTGGCCAACTTTGGCCCGTGGTCGTGAGGACGACCCTATAGTCGTCGGAAATGACGGTGGCGGGCCAATCTAGTCCCGGGGTCGTGGGGACGACCCTACAGTCGTCGGACAAGTCGGCGGCGAGCCAATCTAGTCCCGCGGTCGTGGGGACGACCCTATAGTCGTCGGACATGTCGGCGATTGGCCAACATTGGCCCGGGGTCGTGGGGACGACCCTATAGTCGTCGGACATGTCGGCGGCTGGCCAGACTAGTCCTGAGGTCGTGGGGACGACCCTATAGTCGTCGGACATGACGGTGGCGGGCCAATCTAGTCCCGGGGTCGTGGGGACGACCCTATAGTCGTCGGACAAGACGGCGGCTGGACATCTTTGGCCCGCGGTCGTGGGGACGACCCTATAGTCGTCGGACATTTCGGCGGCTTGCCAACTTTGGCCCGGGGTCGTGGGGACGACCCTATAGTCGTCGGACATGTCGGCGGCTGGCTAACTTTGGCCCGTGGTCGTGGGGACGACCCAATAGTCGTTGGACATGTCGGCGGCTGGCCAACTTTGGGCCGTGGTCGTGGAGACGATCCTATAGTCGTCGGACTTGACGGTGGCGGGCCAATCTAGTCCCGGGGTCGTGGGGACGACCCTATAGTCGTCGGACATGACGGTGGCAGGCCAGTCTAGTCCCGGGTCATGGGGACGACCCTATAGTCGTCGGACAAGTCGGCGGCTGGCCAACTTTGGCCCGTGGT
The DNA here is from genome assembly GCA_963932275.1 of Andrena praecox. Classification (NCBI taxonomy): domain Eukaryota; kingdom Metazoa; phylum Arthropoda; class Insecta; order Hymenoptera; family Andrenidae; genus Andrena; species Andrena praecox. The sequence continues at coordinate 1,233,681 of CAWVQO010000024.1, read as the reverse complement.
CGTGGGGACGACCCTATAGTCGTCGGAAATGACGGTGGCGGGCCAATCTAGTCCCGGGGTCGTGGGGACGACCCTACAGTCGTCGGACAAGTCGGCGGCGAGCCAATCTAGTCCCGCGGTCGTGGGGACGACCCTATAGTCGTCGGACAAGTCAGCGGCAGGCCTACATTGGTCCGTGGTCGTGGGGACGACCATATAGTCGTCGGACATGACGGTGGCGGGCCACTCTAGTCCCGGGTCGTGGGGACGACCCTATAGTCGTCGGACATGTCGGCGGCTGGCCAACTTTGGCCCGGGGTCGTGGGGACGACCCTATAGTCGTCGGATATGTCGGCGGCTGGCCAAACTAGTCCCGAGGTCGTGGGGACGACCCTATAGTCGTTGGACATGACGGTGGCGGGACAATCTAGTCCCGGGGTCGTGGGGACGACCCTATAGTCGTCGGACTTGACGGTGGCGGGCCAATCTAGTCCCGGGGTCGTAGGGACGACCCTATAGTCGTCGGACATGTCGGCGGCTGGCCAAACTAGTCCCGAGGTCGTGGGGACGACCCTATAGTCGACGCACTTCACGGTGGCGGGCCAATCTAGTCCCGGGGTCGTGGGGACGACCCTACAGTCGTCGGACATTTCGGCGGCTTGCCAACTTTGGCCCGGGGTCGTGGGGACGACCCTATAGTCGTCGGACATGACGGTGGCGGACCAATCTAGTCCCGGGGTCGTGGGGACGACCCTATAGTCGTCGGACATGTCGGCGGCTGGCCAACTTTGGCCCGTGGTCGTGGGGACGATCCAATAGTCGTCGGACATGTCGGCGGCTGGCCAGCTTTGGCCCGTGGTCGTGGGGACGACCCTATAGTCGTTGGACATGTCAGCGGCTGGCCAACTTTGGCCCGGTGTCGTGGGGACGATTCTATAGTCGTCGGACATGTCGGCGGCTGGCCAACCTAGACCCGGGGTCGTGGGGACGACCCTATTGTCGTCGGACATGACGGTGGCGGGCCAATCTATTCCCGGGGTCGTACGGACGACCCTATAGTCGTCGGACATGTTGGCGATTGGCCAACTTTGGCCCGGGGTCGTGGGGACGACCCTATAGTCGTCGGACATTTCGGCGGCGTGCCAACTTTGGCCCGGGGTCGTGGGGACGACCCTATAGTCGTCGGACATTTCGGCGGCATGCCAACTTTGGCTCGGGGTCGTGGGGAGGACCCTATAGTCGTTGGACATGACTGTGGCGGGCCAATCTAGTCCCGGGGTCGTGGGGACGACCCAATAGTCGTTGGACATTACGGCGGCTGGCCAACTTTGGCCCATGGTCGTGGGTACGACCCTATAGTCGTTGGACATGACGGTGGCGGGCCAATCTAGTCCCGGGGTCGTAGGGACGACCCTATAGTCGTCGGACATGTCGGCGATTGGCCAACATTGGCCCGGGGTCGTGGGGACGACCCTACAGTCGTCGGACATTTCGGCGGCTTGCCAACTTTGGCCCGGGGTCGTGGGGACGACCCTATAGTCGTCGGACATGACGGTGGCGGACCAATCTAGTCCCGGGGTCGTGGGGACGACCCTATAGTCGTCGGGCATGTCGGCGGCTGGCCAACATTGGCCCGTGGTCGTGGGGACGATCCAATAGTCGTCGGACATGTCGGCGGCAGGCTAACTTTGGCCCGGTGTCGTGGGGACGACCCTATAGTCGTCGGACATGTTGGCGATTGGCCAACATTGGCCCGGGGTCGTGGGGACGACTCTATAGTCGTCGGACATGTTGGCGGCTTGTAAGCCTAGTCCCGGGGTCGTGGGTACGACCCTATAGTCGTCGGACAAGTCGGCGGCGGGCCAACCTTGTCCCGGGGTCGTGGGGACGACCCTATAGTCGTCGGACATGACGGCGGCGGGCCAATCTAGTCCCGGGGTCGTGGGGACGACCCTATAGTCGTCGGACATGACGGTGGCGGACCAATCTAATCCCGGGGTCGTGGGGACGACCCTATAGTCGTCGGACATGTCGGCGGCTGGCCAACTTTGGCCCGTGGTCGTGGGGACGACCCTATAGTCGTCGGACAAGTCGGCGGCTGTCCAACTTTGGCCCGGGGTCGTGGGGACGACCCTATAGTCGTCGGACTTGACGGTGGCGGGCCAATCTAGTCCCGGGGTCGTGGGGACGACCCTATAGTCGTTGGACATGACGGTGGCGGGACAATCTAGTCCCGGGGTCGTGGGGACGACCCTATAGTCGCCGGACTTGACGGTGGCGGGCCAATCTAGTCCCGGGGTCGTAGGGACGACCCTATAGTCGTCGGACATGTCGGCGGCTGGCCAAACTAGTCCCGAGGTCGTGGGGACGACCCTATAGTCGTCGGACTTCACGGTGGCGGGCCAATCTAGTCCCGGGGTCGTGGGGACGACCCTACAGTCGTCGGACATTTCGGCGGCTTGCCAACTTTGGCCCGGGGTCGTGGGGACGACCCTATAGTCGTTGGACATGTCAGCGGCTAGCCAACTTTGGCCCGGTGTCGTGGGGACGACTCTATAGTCGTCGGACATGTCGGCGGCTGGCCAACCTAGACCCGGGGTCGTGGGGACGACCCTATTGTCGTCGGACATGACGGTGGCGGGCCAATCTATTCCCGGGGTCGTACGGACGACCCTATAGTCGTCGGCCATGTCGGCGGCTGGCCAACTTTGGCCCGTGGTCGTGGGGACGACCCTATAGTCGTTGGACATGTCAGCGGCTGGCCAACTTTGGCCCGGGGTCGTGGGGACGACCCTATAGTCGTCGGACATGTCGGCGGCTGGCCAAACTAGTCCCGAGTTCGTGGGGACGACCCTATAGTCGTCGGACATGTCGGCGATTGGCCAACATTGGCCCGGGGTCGTGGGGACGACCCTATAGTCGTCGGACATGTCGGCGGCTGGCCAGACTAGTCCTGAGGTCGTGGGGACGACCCTATAGTCGTCGGACATGACGGTGGCGGGCCAATCTAGTCCCGGGGTCGTGGGGACGACCCTATAGTCGTCGGACAAGACGGCGGCTGGACATCTTTGGCCCGCGGTCGTGGGGACGACCCTATAGTCGTCGGACATTTCGGCGGCTTGCCAACTTTGGCCCGGGGTCGTGGGGACGACCCTATAGTCGTCGGACATGTCGGCGGCTGGCTAACTTTGGCCCGTGGTCGTGGGGACGACCCAATAGTCGTTGGACATGTCGGCGGCTGGCCAACTTTGGGCCGTGGTCGTGGAGACGATCCTATAGTCGTCGGACTTGACGGTGGCGGGCCAATCTAGTCCCGGGGTCGTGGGGACGACCCTATAGTCGTCGGACATGACGGTGGCAGGCCAGTCTAGTCCCGGGTCATGGGGACGACCCTATAGTCGTCGGACAAGTCGGCGGCTGGCCAACTTTGGCCCGTGGTCGTGGGGACGACCCTATAGTCGTCGGAAATGACGGTGGCGGGCCAATCTAGTCCCGGGGTCGTGGGGACGACCCTACAGTCGTCGGACAAGTCGGCGGCGAGCCAATCTAGTCCCGCGGTCGTGGGGACGACCCTATAGTCGTCGGACAAGTCAGCGGCAGGCCTACATTGGTCCGTGGTCGTGGGGACGACCATATAGTCGTCGGACATGACGGTGGCGGGCCACTCTAGTCCCGGGTCGTGGGGACGACCCTATAGTCGTCGGACATGTCGGCGGCTGGCCAACTTTGGCCCGGGGTCGTGGGGACGACCCTATAGTCGTCGGATATGTCGGCGGCTGGCCAAACTAGTCCCGAGGTCGTGGGGACGACCCTATAGTCGTTGGACATGACGGTGGCGGGACAATCTAGTCCCGGGGTCGTGGGGACGACCCTATAGTCGTCGGACTTGACGGTGGCGGGCCAATCTAGTCCCGGGGTCGTAGGGACGACCCTATAGTCGTCGGACATGTCGGCGGCTGGCCAAACTAGTCCCGAGGTCGTGGGGACGACCCTATAGTCGACGGACTTCACGGTGGCGGGCCAATCTAGTCCCGGGGTCGTGGGGACGACCCTACAGTCGTCGGACATTTCGGCGGCTTGCCAACTTTGGCCCGGGGTCGTGGGGACGACCCTATAGTCGTCGGACATGACGGTGGCGGACCAATCTAGTCCCGGGGTCGTGGGGACGACCCTATAGTCGTCGGACATGTCGGCGGCTGGCCAACTTTGGCCCGTGGTCGTGGGGACGATCCAATAGTCGTCGGACATGTCGGCGGCTGGCCAGCTTTGGCCCGTGGTCGTGGGGACGACCCTATAGTCGTTGGACATGTCAGCGGCTGGCCAACTTTGGCCCGGTGTCGTGGGGACGATTCTATAGTCGTCGGACATGTCGGCGGCTGGCCAACCTAGACCCGGGGTCGTGGGGACGACCCTATTGTCGTCGGACATGACGGTGGCGGGCCAATCTATTCCCGGGGTCGTACGGACGACCCTATAGTCGTCGGACATGTTGGCGATTGGCCAACTTTGGCCCGGGGTCGTGGGGACGACCCTATAGTCGTCGGACATTTCGGCGGCGTGCCAACTTTGGCCCGGGGTCGTGGGGACGACCCTATAGTCGTCGGACATTTCGGCGGCATGCCAACTTTGGCTCGGGGTCGTGGGGAGGACCCTATAGTCGTTGGACATGACTGTGGCGGGCCAATCTAGTCCCGGGGTCGTGGGGACGACCCAATAGTCGTTGGACATTACGGCGGCTGGCCAACTTTGGCCCATGGTCGTGGGTACGACCCTATAGTCGTTGGACATGACGGTGGCGGGCCAATCTAGTCCCGGGGTCGTAGGGACGACCCTATAGTCGTCGGACATGTCGGCGATTGGCCAACATTGGCCCGGGGTCGTGGGGACGACCCTACAGTCGTCGGACATTTCGGCGGCTTGCCAACTTTGGCCCGGGGTCGTGGGGACGACCCTATAGTCGTCGGACATGACGGTGGCGGACCAATCTAGTCCCGGGGTCGTGGGGACGACCCTATAGTCGTCGGGCATGTCGGCGGCTGGCCAACATTGGCCCGTGGTCGTGGGGACGATCCAATAGTCGTCGGACATGTCGGCGGCAGGCTAACTTTGGCCCGGTGTCGTGGGGACGACCCTATAGTCGTCGGACATGTTGGCGATTGGCCAACATTGGCCCGGGGTCGTGGGGACGACTCTATAGTCGTCGGACATGTTGGCGGCTTGTAAGCCTAGTCCCGGGGTCGTGGGTACGACCCTATAGTCGTCGGACAAGTCGGCGGCGGGCCAACCTTGTCCCGGGGTCGTGGGGACGACCCTATAGTCGTCGGACATGACGGCGGCGGGCCAATCTAGTCCCGGGGTCGTGGGGACGACCCTATAGTCGTCGGACATGACGGTGGCGGACCAATCTAATCCCGGGGTCGTGGGGACGACCCTATAGTCGTCGGACATGTCGGCGGCTGGCCAACTTTGGCCCGTGGTCGTGGGGACGACCCTATAGTCGTCGGACAAGTCGGCGGCTGTCCAACTTTGGCCCGGGGTCGTGGGGACGACCCTATAGTCGTCGGACTTGACGGTGGCGGGCCAATCTAGTCCCGGGGTCGTGGGGACGACCCTATAGTCGTTGGACATGACGGTGGCGGGACAATCTAGTCCCGGGGTCGTGGGGACGACCCTATAGTCGTCGGACTTGACGGTGGCGGGCCAATCTAGTCCCGGGGTCGTAGGGACGACCCTATAGTCGTCGGACATGTCGGCGGCTGGCCAAACTAGTCCCGAGGTCGTGGGGACGACCCTATAGTCGTCGGACTTCACGGTGGCGGGCCAATCTAGTCCCGGGGTCGTGGGGACGACCCTACAGTCGTCGGACATTTCGGCGGCTTGCCAACTTTGGCCCGGGGTCGTGGGGACGACCCTATAGTCGTTGGACATGTCAGCGGCTAGCCAACTTTGGCCCGGTGTCGTGGGGACGACTCTATAGTCGTCGGACATGTCGGCGGCTGGCCAACCTAGACCCGGGGTCGTGGGGACGACCCTATTGTCGTCGGACATGACGGTGGCGGGCCAATCTATTCCCGGGGTCGTACGGACGACCCTATAGTCGTCGGCCATGTCGGCGGCTGGCCAACTTTGGCCCGTGGTCGTGGGGACGACCCTATAGTCGTTGGACATGTCAGCGGCTGGCCAACTTTGGCCCGGGGTCGTGGGGACGACCCTATAGTCGTCGGACATGTCGGCGGCTGGCCAAACTAGTCCCGAGTTCGTGGGGACGACCCTATAGTCGTCGGACTTCTCGGTGGCGGGCCAATCTAGTCCCGGGGTCGTGGGGACGACCCTACAGTCGTCGGACATTTCGGCGGCTTGCCAACTTTGGCCCGGGGTCGTGGGGACGACCCTATAGTCGTCGGACATGACGGCGGCTGGCCAACTTTGGCCCGTGGTCGTGGGGACGATCCAATAGTCGTCGGACATGTCGGCGGCTGGCCAACTTTGGCCCGCGGTCGTGGGGACGACCCTATAGTCGTTGGACATGTCAGCGGCTGGCCAACTTTGGCCCGGTGTCGTGGGGACGACTCTATAGTCGTCGGACATGTCGGCGGCTGGCCAACCTAGACCCGGGGTCGTGGGGACGACCCTATTGTCGTCGGACATGACGGTGGCGGGACAATCTAGTCCCGGGGTCGTGGGGACGACCCTATAGTCGTCGGACTTGACGGTGGCGGGCCAATCTAGTCCCGGGGTCGTAGGGACGACCCTATAGTCGTCGGACATGTCGGCGGCTGGCCAAACTAGTCCCGAGGTCGTGGGGACGACCCTATAGTCGTCGGACTTCACGGTGGCGGGCCAATCTAGTCCCGGGGTCGTGGGGACGACCCTACAGTCGTCGGACATTTCGGCGGCTTGCCAACTTTGGCCCGGGGTCGTGGGGACGACCCTATAGTCGTCGGACATGACGGTGGCGGACCAATCTAGTCCCGGGGTCGTGGGGACGACCCTATAGTCGTCGGACATGTCGGCGGCTGGCCAACTTTGGCCCGTGGTCGTGGGGACGATCCAATAGTCGTCGGACATGTCGGCGGCTGGCCAGCTTTGGCCCGTGGTCGTGGGGACGACCCTATAGTCGTTGGACATGTCAGCGGCTGGCCAACTTTGGCCCGGTGTCGTGGGGACGACTCTATAGTCGTCGGACATGTCGGCGGCTGGCCAACCTAGACCCGGGGTCGTGGGGACGACCCTATTGTCGTCGCACATGACGGTGGCGGGCCAATCTATTCCCGGGGTCGTACGGACGACCCTATAGTCGTCGGACATGTTGGCGATTGGCCAACTTTTGCCCGGGGTCGTGGGGACGACCCTATAGTCGTTGGACATGACGGTGGCGGGCCAATCTAGTCCCGGGGTCGTAGGGACGACCCTATAGTCGTCGGACATGTCGGCGATTGGCCAACATTGGCCCGGGGTCGTGGGGACGACCCTACAGTCGTCGGACATTTCGGCGGCGTGCCAACTTTGGCCCGGGGTCGTGGGGACGACCCTATAGTCGTCGGACATTTCGGCGGCATGCCAACTTTGGCTCGGGGTCGTGGGGAGGACCCTATAGTCGTTGGACATGACGGTGGCGGGCCAATCTAGTCCCGGGGTCGTGGGGACGACCCAATAGTCGTTGGACATTACGGCGGCTGGCCAACTTTGGCCCATGGTCGTGGGTACGACCCTATAGTCGTTGGACATGACGGTGGCGGGCCAATCTAGTCCCGGGGTCGTAGGGACGACCCTATAGTCGTCGGACATGTCGGCGATTGGCCAACATTGGCCCGGGGTCGTGGGGACGACCCTACAGTCGTCGGACATTTCGGCGGCTTGCCAACTTTGGCCCGGGGTCGTGGGGACGACCCTATAGTCGTCGGACATGACGGTGGCGGACCAATCTAGTCCCGGGGTCGTGGGGACGACCCTATAGTCGTCGGGCATGTCGGCGGCTGGCCAACATTGGCCCGTGGTCGTGGGGACGATCCAATAGTCGTCGGACATGTCGGCGGCAGGCTAACTTTGGCCCGGTGTCGTGGGGACGACCCTATAGTCGTCGGACATGTTGGCGATTGGCCAACATTGGCCCGGGGTCGTGGGGACGACTCTATAGTCGTCGGACATGTTGGCGGCTTGTCAGCCTAGTCCCGGGGTCGTGGGTACGACCCTATAGTCGTCGGACAAGTCGGCGGCGGGCCAACCTTGTCCCGGGGTCGTGGGGACGACCCTATAGTCGTCGGACATGACGGCGGCGGGCCAATCTAGTCCCGGGGTCGTGGGGACGACCCTATAGTCGTCGGACATGACGGTGGCGGACCAATCTAATCCCGGGGTCGTGGGGACGACCCTATAGTCGTCGGACATGTCGGCGGCTGGCCAACTTTGGCCCGTGGTCGTGGGGCGATCCAATAGTCGTCGGACATGTCGGCGGCTGGCCAACTTTGGCCCGTGGTCGTGGGGACGACCCTATAGTCGTTGGACATGTCAGCGGCTAGCCAACTTTGGCCCGGGGTCGTGGGGACGACCCTATAGTCGTCGGACATGTCGGCGGCTGGCCAAACTAGTCCCGAGGTCGTGGGGACGACCCTGCAGTCGACGGACTTCACGGTGGCGGGCCAATCTAGTCCCGGGGTCGTGGGGACGACCCTACAGTCGTCGGACATTTGGGCGGCTTGCCAACTTTGGCCCGGGGTCGTGGGGACGACCCTATAGTCGTCGGACATTTCGGCGGCATGCCAACTTTGGCTCGGGGTCGTGGGGACGACCCTATAGTCGTCGGCCATGTCGGCGGCTGGCCAACTTTGGCCCGTGGTCGTGGGGACGATCCAATAGTCGTCGGCCATGTCGGCGGCTGGCCAACTTTGGCCCGTGGTCGTGGGGACGACCCTATAGTCGTTGGACATGTCAGCGGCTGGCCAACTTTGGCCCGGGGTCGTGGGGACGACCCTATAGTCGTCGGACATGTCGGCGGCTGGCCAAACTAGTCCCGAGGTCGTGGGGACGACCCTATAGTCGTCGGACTTCACGGTGGCGGGCCAATCTAGTCCCGGGGTCGTGGGGACGACCCTACAGTCGTCGGACATGACGGTGGCAGGCCAGTCTAGTCCCGGGTCATGGGGACGACCCTATAGTCGTCGGACAAGTCGGCGGCTGGCCAACTTTGGCCCGTGGTCGTGAGGACGACCCTATAGTCGTCGGAAATGACGGTGGCGGGCCAATCTAGTCCCGGGGTCGTGGGGACGACCCTACAGTCGTCGGACAAGTCGGCGGCGAGCCAATCTAGTCCCGCGGTCGTGGGGACGACCCTATAGTCGTCGGACATGTCGGCGATTGGCCAACATTGGCCCGGGGTCGTGGGGACGACCCTATAGTCGTCGGACATGTCGGCGGCTGGCCAGACTAGTCCTGAGGTCGTGGGGACGACCCTATAGTCGTCGGACATGACGGTGGCGGGCCAATCTAGTCCCGGGGTCGTGGGGACGACCCTATAGTCGTCGGACAAGACGGCGGCTGGACATCTTTGGCCCGCGGTCGTGGGGACGACCCTATAGTCGTCGGACATTTCGGCGGCTTGCCAACTTTGGCCCGGGGTCGTGGGGACGACCCTATAGTCGTCGGACATGTCGGCGGCTGGCTAACTTTGGCCCGTGGTCGTGGGGACGACCCAATAGTCGTTGGACATGTCGGCGGCTGGCCAACTTTGGGCCGTGGTCGTGGAGACGATCCTATAGTCGTCGGACTTGACGGTGGCGGGCCAATCTAGTCCCGGGGTCGTGGGGACGACCCTATAGTCGTCGGACATGACGGTGGCAGGCCAGTCTAGTCCCGGGTCATGGGGACGACCCTATAGTCGTCGGACAAGTCGGCGGCTGGCCAACTTTGGCCCGTGGTCGTGGGGACGACCCTATAGTCGTCGGAAATGACGGTGGCGGGCCAATCTAGTCCCGGGGTCGTGGGGACGACCCTACAGTCGTCGGACAAGTCGGCGGCGAGCCAATCTAGTCCCGCGGTCGTGGGGACGACCCTATAGTCGTCGGACAAGTCAGCGGCAGGCCTACATTGGTCCGTGGTCGTGGGGACGACCATATAGTCGTCGGACATGACGGTGGCGGGCCACTCTAGTCCCGGGTCGTGGGGACGACCCTATAGTCGTCGGACATGTCGGCGGCTGGCCAACTTTGGCCCGGGGTCGTGGGGACGACCCTATAGTCGTCGGATATGTCGGCGGCTGGCCAAACTAGTCCCGAGGTCGTGGGGACGACCCTATAGTCGTTGGACATGACGGTGGCGGGACAATCTAGTCCCGGGGTCGTGGGGACGACCCTATAGTCGTCGGACTTGACGGTGGCGGGCCAATCTAGTCCCGGGGTCGTAGGGACGACCCTATAGTCGTCGGACATGTCGGCGGCTGGCCAAACTAGTCCCGAGGTCGTGGGGACGACCCTATAGTCGACGGACTTCACGGTGGCGGGCCAATCTAGTCCCGGGGTCGTGGGGACGACCCTACAGTCGTCGGACATTTCGGCGGCTTGCCAACTTTGGCCCGGGGTCGTGGGGACGACCCTATAGTCGTCGGACATGACGGTGGCGGACCAATCTAGTCCCGGGGTCGTGGGGACGACCCTATAGTCGTCGGACATGTCGGCGGCTGGCCAACTTTGGCCCGTGGTCGTGGGGACGATCCAATAGTCGTCGGACATGTCGGCGGCTGGCCAGCTTTGGCCCGTGGTCGTGGGGACGACCCTATAGTCGTTGGACATGTCAGCGGCTGGCCAACTTTGGCCCGGTGTCGTGGGGACGATTCTATAGTCGTCGGACATGTCGGCGGCTGGCCAACCTAGACCCGGGGTCGTGGGGACGACCCTATTGTCGTCGGACATGACGGTGGCGGGCCAATCTATTCCCGGGGTCGTACGGACGACCCTATAGTCGTCGGACATGTTGGCGATTGGCCAACTTTGGCCCGGGGTCGTGGGGACGACCCTATAGTCGTCGGACATTTCGGCGGCGTGCCAACTTTGGCCCGGGGTCGTGGGGACGACCCTATAGTCGTCGGACATTTCGGCGGCATGCCAACTTTGGCTCGGGGTCGTGGGGAGGACCCTATAGTCGTTGGACATGACTGTGGCGGGCCAATCTAGTCCCGGGGTCGTGGGGACGACCCAATAGTCGTTGGACATTACGGCGGCTGGCCAACTTTGGCCCATGGTCGTGGGTACGACCCTATAGTCGTTGGACATGACGGTGGCGGGCCAATCTAGTCCCGGGGTCGTAGGGACGACCCTATAGTCGTCGGACATGTCGGCGATTGGCCAACATTGGCCCGGGGTCGTGGGGACGACCCTACAGTCGTCGGACATTTCGGCGGCTTGCCAACTTTGGCCCGGGGTCGTGGGGACGACCCTATAGTCGTCGGACATGACGGTGGCGGACCAATCTAGTCCCGGGGTCGTGGGGACGACCCTATAGTCGTCGGGCATGTCGGCGGCTGGCCAACATTGGCCCGTGGTCGTGGGGACGATCCAATAGTCGTCGGACATGTCGGCGGCAGGCTAACTTTGGCCCGGTGTCGTGGGGACGACCCTATAGTCGTCGGACATGTTGGCGATTGGCCAACATTGGCCCGGGGTCGTGGGGACGACTCTATAGTCGTCGGACATGTTGGCGGCTTGTAAGCCTAGTCCCGGGGTCGTGGGTACGACCCTATAGTCGTCGGACAAGTCGGCGGCGGGCCAACCTTGTCCCGGGGTCGTGGGGACGACCCTATAGTCGTCGGACATGACGGCGGCGGGCCAATCTAGTCCCGGGGTCGTGGGGACGACCCTATAGTCGTCGGACATGACGGTGGCGGACCAATCTAATCCCGGGGTCGTGGGGACGACCCTATAGTCGTCGGACATGTCGGCGGCTGGCCAACTTTGGCCCGTGGTCGTGGGGACGACCCTATAGTCGTCGGACAAGTCGGCGGCTGTCCAACTTTGGCCCGGGGTCGTGGGGACGACCCTATAGTCGTCGGACTTGACGGTGGCGGGCCAATCTAGTCCCGGGGTCGTGGGGACGACCCTATAGTCGTTGGACATGACGGTGGCGGGACAATCTAGTCCCGGGGTCGTGGGGACGACCCTATAGTCGTCGGACTTGACGGTGGCGGGCCAATCTAGTCCCGGGGTCGTAGGGACGACCCTATAGTCGTCGGACATGTCGGCGGCTGGCCAAACTAGTCCCGAGGTCGTGGGGACGACCCTATAGTCGTCGGACTTCACGGTGGCGGGCCAATCTAGTCCCGGGGTCGTGGGGACGACCCTACAGTCGTCGGACATTTCGGCGGCTTGCCAACTTTGGCCCGGGGTCGTGGGGACGACCCTATAGTCGTTGGACATGTCAGCGGCTAGCCAACTTTGGCCCGGTGTCGTGGGGACGACTCTATAGTCGTCGGACATGTCGGCGGCTGGCCAACCTAGACCCGGGGTCGTGGGGACGACCCTATTGTCGTCGGACATGACGGTGGCGGGCCAATCTATTCCCGGGGTCGTACGGACGACCCTATAGTCGTCGGCCATGTCGGCGGCTGGCCAACTTTGGCCCGTGGTCGTGGGGACGACCCTATAGTCGTTGGACATGTCAGCGGCTGGCCAACTTTGGCCCGGGGTCGTGGGGACGACCCTATAGTCGTCGGACATGTCGGCGGCTGGCCAAACTAGTCCCGAGTTCGTGGGGACGACCCTATAGTCGTCGGACTTCTCGGTGGCGGGCCAATCTAGTCCCGGCGTCGTGGGGACGACCCTACAGTCGTCGGACATTTCGGCGGCTTGCCAACTTTGGCCCGGGGTCGTGGGGACGACCCTATAGTCGTCGGACATGACGGCGGCTGGCCAACTTTGGCCCGTGGTCGTGGGGACGATCCAATAGTCGTCGGACATGTCGGCGGCTGGCCAACTTTGGCCCGCGGTCGTGGGGACGACCCTATAGTCGTTGGACATGTCAGCGGCTGGCCAACTTTGGCCCGGTGTCGTGGGGACGACTCTATAGTCGTCGGACATGTCGGCGGCTGGCCAACCTAGACCCGGGGTCGTGGGGACGACCCTATTGTCGTCGGACATGACGGTGGCGGGACAATCTAGTCCCGGGGTCGTGGGGACGACCCTATAGTCGTCGGACTTGACGGTGGCGGGCCAATCTAGTCCCGGGGTCGTGGGGACGACCCTATAGTCGTCGGACATGACGGTGGCGGACCAATCTAATCCCGGGGTCGTGGGGACGACCCTATTGTCGTCGGACATGACGGTGGCGGGCCAATCTATTCCCGGGGTCGTACGGACGACCCTATAGTCGTCGGCCATGTCGGCGGCTGGCCAACTTTGGCCCGTGGTCGTGGGGACGACCCTATAGTCGTTGGACATGTCAGCGGCTGGCCAACTTTGGCCCGGAGTCGTGGGGACGACCCTATAGTCGTCGGACATGTCGGCGGCTGGCCAAACTAGTCCCGAGTTCGTGGGGACGACCCTATAGTCGTCGGACTTCTCGGTGGCGGGCCAATCTAGTCCCGGGGTCGTGGGGACGACCCTACAGTCGTCGGACATTTCGGCGGCTTGCCAACTTTGGCCCGGGGTCGTGGGGACGACCCTATAGTCGTCGGACATGACGGCGGCTGGCCAACTTTGGCCCGTGGTCGTGGGGACGATCCAATAGTCGTCGGACATGTCGGCGGCTGGCCAACTTTGGCCCGCGGTCGTGGGGACGACCCTATAGTCGTTGGACATGTCAGCGGCTGGCCAACTTTGGCCCGGTGTCGTGGGGACGACTCTATAGTCGTCGGACATGTCGGCGGCTGGCCAACCTAGACCCGGGGTCGTGGGGACGACCCTATTGTCGTCGGACATGACGGTGGCGGGCCAATCTATTTTCGGGGTCGTACGGACGACCCTATAGTCGTCGGACATGTTGGCGATTGGCCAACTTTGGCCCGGGGTCGTGGGAACGACCCTATAGTCGTCGGACATTTCGGCGGCGTGCCAACTTTGGCCCGGGGTCGTGGGGACGACCCTATAGTCGTCGGACATTTCGGCGGCATGCCCACTTTGGCTCGGGGTCGTGGGGACGACCCTATAGTCGTTGGACATGACGGTGGCGGGCCAATCTAGTCCCGGGGTCGTAGGGACGACCCTATAGTCGTCGGACATGTCGGCGATTGGCCAACATTGGCCCGGGGTCGTGGGGACGACCCTATAGTCGTCGGACATGTCGGCGGCTGGCCAGACTAGTCCTGAGGTCGTGGGGACGACCCTATAGTCGTCGGACTTCACGGTGGCGGGCCAATCTAGTCCCGGTGTCGTGGGAACGACCCTACAGTCGTCGGACATTTCGGCGGCTTGCCAACTTTGGCCCGGGGTCGTGGGGACGACCCTATAGTCGTCGGACATGTCGGCGGCTGGCTAACTTTGGCCCGTGGTCGTGGGGACGACCCAATAGTCGTTGGACATGTCGGCGGCTGGCCAACTTTGGGCCGTGGTCGTGGAGACGATCCTATAGTCGTCGGACTTGACGGTGGCGGGCCAATCTAGTCGCGGGGTCGTGGGGACGACCCTATAGTCGTCGGACATGACGGTGGCAGGCCAGTCTAGTCCCGGGTCATGGGGACGACCCTATAGTCGTCGGACAAGTCGGCGGCTGGCCAACTTTGGCCCGTGGTCGTGGGGACGACCCTATAGTCGTCGGAAATGACGGTGGCGGGCCAATCTAGTCCCGGGGTCGTGGGGACGACCCTACAGTCGTCGGACAAGTCGGCGGCGAGCCAATCTAGTCCCGCGGTCGTGGGGACGACCCTATAGTCGTCGGACAAGTCAGCGGCTGGCCTACATTGGTCCGTGGTCGTGGGGACGACCATATAGTCGTCGGACATGACGGTGGCGGGCCACTCTAGTCCCGGGTCGTGGGGACGACCCTATAGTCGTCGGACATGTCGGCGGCTGGCCAACTTTGGCCCGGGGTCGTGGGGACGACCCTATAGTCGTCGGATATGTCGGCGGCTGGCCAACTTTGGCCCGTGGTCGTGGGGACGACCCTATAGTCGTCGGACAAGTCGGCGGCGGGCCAACCTAGTCCCGGGGTCGTGGGGACGACCCTATAATCGTCGGACAAGCCGGCGGCTGGCCAACTTTGGCCCGTGGTCGTGGGGACGACCCTATAGTCGTCGGACAAGTCGGCGGCTGTCCAACTTTGGCCCGGGGTCGTGGGGACGACCCTATAGTCGTCGGACTTGACGGTGGCGGGCCAATCTAGTCCCGGGGTCGTGGGGACGACCCTATAGTCGTTGGACATGACGGTGGCGGGACAATCTAGTCCCGGGGTCGTGGGGACGACCCTATAGTCGTCGGACTTGACGGTGGCGGGCCAATCTAGTCCCGGGGTCGTGGGGACGACCCAATAGTCGTTGGACATATCGGCAGCTGGCCAACTTTGGCCCATTGTCGTGGGGACGACCCTATAGTCGTTGGACATGACGGTGGCGGGCCAATCTAGTCCCGGGGTCGTAGGGACGACCCTATAGTCGTCGGACATGTTGGCGATTGGCCAACAGTGGCCCGGGGTCGTCGGGACGACCCTATAGTCGTCGGACATGTTGGCGGCTTGTCAGCCTAGTCCCGGGGTCGTGGGTACGACCCTATAGTCCTCGGACAAGTCGGCGGCGGGCCAACCTTGTCCCGGGGTCGTGGGGACGACCTTATAGTCGTCGGACATGATGGTGGCGGGCCAATCTAGTCCCGGGGTCGTGGGGACGACCCTATAGTCGTCGGACATTTCGGCGGCTTGCCAACTTTGGCCCGGGGTCGTGGGGACGACCCTATAGTCGTCGGACATTTCGGCGGCATGCCACCTTTGGCCCGGGGTGGTGGGTACGACCCTATAGTCGTCGGACAAGTCGGCGGCGGGCCAACCTTGTCCCGGGGTCGTGGGGACGACCCTGTAATCGTCGGACATGACGGTGGCGGGCCAATCTAGTCCCGGGGTCGTGGGGACGACCCTATAGTCGTCGGACAAGACGGCGGCTGGACATCCTTGGCTCGCGGTCGTGGGGACGACCCTATAGTCGTCGGACATTTCGGCGGCTTGTCAACCTAGTCCCGGGGTCGTGGGGACGACCCTATAGTCGTTGGACATGACGGTGGCGGGCCAATCTATTCCCGGGGTCGTGGGTACGACCCTATAGTCGTCGGACAAGACGGCGGCTGGACATCCTTGGCTCGCGGTCGTGGGGACGACCCTATAGTCGTCGGACATTTCGGCGGCTTGTCAACCTAGTCCCGGGGTCGTGGGGACGACCCTATAGTCGTTGGACATGACGGTGGCGGGACAATCTAGTCCCGGGGTCGTGGGTACGAACCTATAGTCGTCGGACAAGTCGGCGGCGGGCCAACCTTGTCCCGGGGTCGTGGGGACGACCCTATAGTCGTCGGACTTGACGGTGGCGGGCCAATCTAGTCCCGGGGTCGTGGGGACGACCCAATAGTCGTCGGACATTACGGCGGCTGGCCAACTTTGGCCCATGGTCGTGGGTACGACCCTATAGTCGTTGGACATGACGGTGGCGGGCCAATCCAGTCCCGGGGTCGTAGGGACGACCCTATAGTCGTCGGACATGTCGGCGATTGGCCAACATTTGCCCGGGGTCGTGGGGACGACCCTATAGTCGTCGGACATGTCGGCGGCTGGCCAAACTAGTCCCGAGGTCGTGGGGACGACCCTATAGTCGTCGGACTTCACGGTGGCGGGCCAATCTAGTCCCGGGGTCGTGGGGACGACCCTACAGTCGTCGGACATTTCGGCGGCTTGCCAACTTTGGCCCGGGGTCGTGGGGACGACCCTATAGTCGTCGGACATTTCGGCGGCATGCCAACTTTGGCTCGCGGTCGTGGGGACGACCCTATAGTCGTCGGACATGACGGTGGCGGACCAATCTAGTCCCGGGGTCGTGGGGACGACCCTATAGTCGTCGGACATGTCGGCGGCTGGCCAACTTTGGCCCGTGGTCGTGGGGACGATCCAATAGTCGTCGGCCATGTCGGCGGCTGGCCAACTTTGGCCCGTGGTCGTGGGGACGACCCTATAGTCGTTGGACATGTCAGCGGCTGGCCAACTTTGGCCCGGGGTCGTGGGGACGACCCTATAGTCGTCGGACATGTCGGCGGCTGGCCAAACTAGTCCCGAGGTCGTGGGGACGACCCTATAGTCGTCGGATTTCACGGTGGCGGGCCAATCTAGTCCCGGGGTCGTGGGGACGACCCTACAGTCGTCGGACATTTCGGCGGCTTGCCAACTTTGGCCCGGGGTCGTGGGGACGACCCTATAGTCGTCGGACATGACGGTGGCGGACCAATCTAGTCCCGGGGTCGTGGGGACGACCCTATAGTCGTCGGACATGTCGGCGGCTGGCCAACTATGGCCCGTGGTCGTGGGGACGATCCAATAGTCGTCGGACATGTCGGCGGCTGGCCAACTTTGGCCCGCGGTCGTGGGGACGACCCTATAGTCGTTGGACATGTCAGCGGCTGGCCAACTTTGGCCCGGTGTCGTGGGGACGACTCTATAGTCGTCGGACATGTCGGCGGCTGGCCAACCTAGACCCGGGGTCGTGGGGACGACCCTATTGTCGTCGGACATGACGGTGGCGGGCCAATCTATTCTCGGGGTCGTACGGACGACCCTATAGTCGTCGGACATGTTGGCGATTGGCCAACTTTGGCCCGGGGTCGTGGGGACGACCCTATAGTCGTCGGACATTTCGGCGGCGTGCCAACTTTGGCCCGGGGTCGTGGGGACGACCCTATAGTCGTTGGACATGACGGTGGCGGGCCAATCTAGTCCCGGGGTCGTAGGGACGACCCTATAGTCGTCGGACATGTTGGCGATTGGCCAACAGTGGCCCGGGGTCGTCGGGACGACCCTATAGTCGTCGGGCATGTTGGCGGCTTGTCAGCCTAGTCCCGGGGTCGTGGGTACGACCCTATAGTCGTCGGACAAGTCGGCGGCGGGCCAATCTAGTCCCGGGGTCGTGGGAACGACCCTACAGTCGTCGGACATTTCGGCGGCTTGCCAACTTTGGCCCGGGGTCGTGGGGACGACCCTATAGTCGTCGGACATTTCGGCGGCTTGCCAACATTGGCCCGGGGTCGTGGGGACGACCCTATAGTCGTCGGACATGTCGGCGGCTGGCTAACTTTGGCCCGTGGTCGTGGGGACGACCCAATAGTCGTTGGACATGCCGGCGGCTGGCCAACTTTGGGCCGTGGTCGTGGAGACGATCCTATAGTCGTCGGACTTGACGGTGGCGGGCCAATCTAGTCGCGGGGTCGTGGGGACGACCCTATAGTCGTCGGACATGACGGTGGCAGGCCAGTCTAGTCCCGGGTCATGGGGACGACCCTATAGTCGTCGGACAAGTCGGCGGCTGGCCAACTTTGGCCCGTGGTCGTGGGGACGACCCTATAGTCGTCGGAAATGACGGTGGCGGGCCAATCTAGTCCCGGGGTCGTGGGGACGACCCTACAGTCGTCGGACAAGTCGGCGGCGAGCCAATCTAGTCCCGCGGT
This sequence comes from Andrena praecox, assembly GCA_963932275.1. Taxonomy (NCBI): domain Eukaryota; kingdom Metazoa; phylum Arthropoda; class Insecta; order Hymenoptera; family Andrenidae; genus Andrena; species Andrena praecox. The sequence continues at coordinate 1,215,091 of CAWVQO010000024.1, read as the reverse complement.
CGTGGGGACGACCCTATAGTCGTCGGACAAATCAGCGGCTGGCCTACATTGGTCCGTGGTCGTGTGGACGACCATATAGTCGTCGGACATGACGGTGGCGGGCCACTCTAGTCCCGGGTCGTGGGGACGACCCTATAGTCGTCGGACATGTCGGCGGCTGGCCAACTTTGGCCCGGGGTCGTGGGGACGAACCTATAGTCGTTGGACATGACGGTGGCGGGCCAATCTTGTCCCGGGGTCGTAGGGACGACCCTATAGTCGTCGGACATGTTGGCGATTGGCCAACAGTGGCCCGGGGTCGTCGGGACGACCCTATAGTCGTCGGGCATGTTGGCGGCTTGTCAGCCTAGTCCCGGGGTCGTGGGTACGACCCTATAGTCGTCGGACAAGTCGGCGGCGGGCCAACCTTGTCCCGGGGTCGTGGGGACGACCTTATAGTCGTCGGACATGATGGTGGCGGGCCAATCTAGTCCCGGGGTCGTGGGGACGACCCTATAGTCGTCGGACATTTCGGCGGCTTGCCAACTTTGGCCCGGGGTCGTGGGGACGACCCTATAGTCGTCGGACATTTCGGCGGCATGCCACCTTTGGCCCGGGGTGGTGGGTACGACCCTATAGTCGTCGGACAAGTCGGCGGCGGGCCAACCTTGTCCCGGGGTCGTGGGGACGACCCTGTAATCGTCGGACATGACGGTGGCGGGCCAATCTAGTCCCGGGGTCGTGGGTACGACCCTATAGTAGTCGGACAAGACGGCGGCTGGACATCCTTGGCTCGCGGTCGTGGGGACGACCCTATAGTCGTCGGACATTTCGGCGGCTTGTCAACCTAGTCCCGGGGTCGTGGGGACGACCCTATAGTCGTTGGACATGACGGTGGCGGGCCAATCTAGTCCCGGGGTCGTTGTGACGACCCTATAGTCGTCGGACAAGACGGCGGCTGGACATCCTTGGCTCGCGGTCGTGGGGACGACCCTATAGTCGTCGGACAATTCGGCGGCTTGTCAACCTAGTCCCGGGGTCGTGGGGACGACCCTATAGTCGTTGGACATGACGGTGGCGGGCCAATCTAGTCCCGGGGTCGTGGGTACGACCCTATAGTAGTCGGACAAGACGGCGGCTGGACATCCTTGGCTCGCGGTCGTGGGGACGACCCTATAGTCGTCGGACATTTCGGCGGCTTGTCAACCTAGTCCCGGGGTCGTGGGGACGACCCTATAGTCGTTGGACATGACGGTGGCGGGCCAATCTAGTCCCGGGGTCGTGGGTACGAACCTATAGTCGTCGGACAAGTCGGCGGCGGGCCAACCTTGTCCCGGGGTCGTGGGGACGACCGTATAGTCGTCGGACATGACGGTGGCGGGCCAATCTAGTCCCGGGGTCGTAGGGAAGACCCTATAGTCGTCGGACATGTCGGCGATTGGCCAACATTGGCCCGGGGTCGTGGGGACGACCCTATAGTCGTCGGACAAGACGGCGGCTGGACATCTTTGGCCCGCGGTCGTGGGGACGACCCTATAGTCGTCGGACATTTCGGCCGCTTGCCAACTTTGGCCCGGGGTCGTGGGGACGACCCTATAGTCGTCGGACATGTCGGCGGCTGGCTAACTTTGGCCCGTGGTCGTGGGGACGACCCAATAGTCGTTGGACATGTCGGCGGCTGGCCAACTTTGGGCCGTGGTCGTGGAGACGACCCTATAGTCGTCGGACATTTCGGCGGCTTGCCAACTTTGGCCCGGGGTCGTGGGGACGACCCTATAGTCGTTGGACATTTCGGCGGCATGCCAACTTTGGCCCGGGGTCGTGGGGACGACCCTATAGTCGTTGGACATGACGGTGGCGGGCCAATCTAGTCCCGGGGTCGTAGGGACGACCCTATAGTCGTCGGACATGTCGGCGGCTGGCCAACCTAGTCCCGAGGTCGTGGGGACGACCCTATACTCGTCGGATATGTCGGCGGCTTGCCAAATTTGCCCGGGGTCGTGGGGACGACCCTATAGTCGTCGGACTTGACGGTGGCGGGCCAATCTAGTCGCGGGGTCGTGGGGACGACCCAATAGTCGTTGGACATATCGGCGGCTGGCCAACTTTTGCCCATGGTCGTGGGGACGACCCTATAGTCGTTGGACATGACGGTGGCGGGCCAATCTAGTCCCGGGGTCGTAGGGACGACCCTATAGTCGTCGGACATGTCGGCGATTGGCCAACATTGGCCCGGGGTCGTGGGGACGACCCTACAGTCGTCGGACATTTCGGCGGCTTGCCAACTTTGGCCCGGGGTCGTGGGGACGACCCTATAGTCGTCGGACATGACGGTGGCGGACCAATCTAGTCCCGGGGTCGTGGGGACGACCCTATAGTCGTCGGGCATGTCGGCGGCTGGCCAACATTGGCCCGTGGTCGTGGGGACGATCCAATAGTCGTCGGACATGTCGGCGGCAGGCTAGCTTTGGCCCGGTGTCGTGGGGACGACCCTATAGTCGTCGGACATGTTGGCGATTGGCCAACATTGGCCCGGGGTCGTGGGGACGACTCTATAGTCGTCGGACATGTTGGCGGCTTGTCAGCCTAGTCCCGGGGTCGTGGGTACGACCCTATAGTCGTCGGACAAGTCGGCGGCGGGCCAACCTTGGCTCGCGGTCGTGGGGACGACCCTATAGTCGTCGGACAATTCGGCGGCTTGTCAACCTAGTCCCGGGGTCGTGGGGACGACCCTATAGTCGTTGGACATGACGGTGGCGGGCCAATCTAGTCCCGGGGTCGTGGGTACGACCCTATAGTAGTCGGACAAGACGGCGGCTGGACATCCTTGGCTCGCGGTCGTGGGGACGACCCTATAGTCGTCGGACATTTCGGCGGCTTGTCAACCTAGTCCCGGGGTCGTGGGGACGACCCTATAGTCGTTGGACATGACGGTGGAGGGCCAATCTAGTCCCGGGGTCGTGGGTACGAACCTATAGTCGTCGGACAAGTCGGCGGCTTGCCAACCTTGTCCCGGGTTCGTGGGGACGACCGTATAGTCGTCGGACATGACGGTGGCGGGCCAATCTAGTCCCGGGGTCGTAGGGAAGACCCTATAGTCGTCGGACATGTCGGCGATTGGCCAACATTGGCCCGGGGTCGTGGGGACGACCCTATAGTCGTCGGACAAGACGGCGGCTGGACATCTTTGGCCCGCGGTCGTGGGGACGACCCTATAGTCGTCGGACATTTCGGCCGCTTGCCAACTTTGGCCCGGGGTCGTGGGGACGACCCTATAGTCGTCGGACATGTCGGCGGCTGGCTAACTTTGGCCCGTGGTCGTGGGGACGACCCAATAGTCGTTGGACATGTCGGCGGCTGGCCAACTTTGGGCCGTGGTCGTGGAGACGACCCTATAGTCGTCGGACATTTCGGCGGCTTGCCAACTTTGGCCCGGGGTCGTGGGGACGACCCTATAGTCGTTGGACATTTCGGCGGCATGCCAACTTTGGCCCGGGGTCGTGGGGACGACCCTATAGTCGTTGGACATGACGGTGGCGGGCCAATCTAGTCCCGGGGTCGTAGGGACGACCCTATAGTCGTCGGACATGTCGGCGGCTGGCCAACCTAGTCCCGAGGTCGTGGGGACGACCCTATACTCGTCGGATATGTCGGCGGCTTGCCAAATTTGCCCGGGGTCGTGGGGACGACCCTATAGTCGTCGGACTTGACGGTGGCGGGCCAATCTAGTCCCGGGGTCGTGGGGACGACCCAATAGTCGTTGGACATATCGGCGGCTGGCCAACTTTTGCCCATGGTCGTGGGGACGACCCTATAGTCGTTGGACATGACGGTGGCGGGCCAATCTAGTCCCGGGGTCGTAGGGACGACCGTATTGTCGTCGGACATGACGGTGGCGGGCCAATCTATTCCCGGGGTCGTACGGACGACCCTATAGTCGTCGGACATGTTGGCGATTGGCCAACTTTGGCCCGGGGTCGTGGGGACGACCCTATAGTCGTCGGACATTTCGGCGGCGTGCCAACTTTGGCCCGGGGTCGTGGGGACGACCCTATAGTCGTCGGACATTTCGGCGGCATGCCAACTTTGGCTCGGGGTCGTGGGGACGACCCTATAGTCGTTGGACATGACGGTGGCGGGCCAATCTAGTCCCGGGGTCGTAGGGACGACCCTATAGTCGTCGGACATGTCGGCGATTGGCCAACATTGGCCCGGGGTCGTGGGGACGACCCTATAGTCGTCGGACATGTCGGCGGCTGGCCAAACTAGTCCCGAGGTCGTGGGGACGACCCTATAGTCGTCGGACTTCACGGTGGCGGGCCAATCTAGTCCCGGGGTCGTGGGGACGACCCTACAGTCGTCGGACATTTCGGCGGCTTGCCAACTTTGGCCCGGGGTCGTGGGGACGACCCTATAGTCGTCGGACATGACGGTGGCGGACCAATCTAGTCCCGGGGTCGTGGGGACGACCCTACAGTCGTCGGACATTTCGGCGCCTTGCCAACTTTGGCCCGGGGTCGTGGGGTCGACCCTATAGTCGTCAGACATGACGGTGGCGGACCAATCTAGTCCCGGGGTCGTGGGGACGACCCTATAGTCGTCGGGCATGTCGGCGGCTGGCCAACTTTGGCCCGTGGTCGTGGGGACGATCCAATAGTCGTCGGACATGTCGGCGGCTGGCTAACTTTGGCCCGGTGTCGTGGGGACGACCCTATAGTCGTCGGACATGTTGGCGATTGGCCAACATTGGCCCGGGGTCGTGGGGACGACCCTATAGTCGTTGGACATGACGGTGGCGGGCCAATCTAGTCCCGGGGTCGTGGGTACGACCCTATAGTCGTCGGACAAGTCGGCGGCGGGCCAACCTTGTCCCGGGGTCGTGGGGACGACCCTATAGTCGTCGGACATGACGGTGGCGGGCCAATCTAGTCCCGGGGTCGTGGGGACGACCCTATAGTCGTCGGACCTGTTGGCGATTGGCCAACTTTGGCCCGGGGTCGTGGGGACGACCCTATAGTCGTCGGACATTTCGGCGGCGTGCCAACTTTGGCCCGGGGTCGTGGGGACGACCCTATAGTCGTCGGACATTTCGGCGGCGTGCCAACTTTGGCCCGGGGTCGTGGGGACGACCCTATAGTCGTCGGACATTTCGGCGGCATGCCAACTTTGGCTCGGGGTCGTGGGGACGACCCTATAGTCGTTGGTCATGACGGTGGCGGGCCAATCTAGTCCCGGGGTCGTAGGGACGACCCTATAGTCGTCGGACATGTCGGCGATTGGCCAACTTTGGCCCATGGTCGTGGGGACGACCCTATAGTCGTTGGACATGACGGTGGCGGGCCAATCTAGTCCCGGGGTCGTAGGGACGACCCTATAGTCGTCGGACATGTTGGCGATTGGCCAAAATTGGCCCGGGATCGTCGGGACGACCCTATAGTCGTCGGACATGTTGGCGGCTTGTCAGCCTAGTCCCGGGGTCGTGGGTTCGACCCTATAGTCCTCGGACAAGTCGGCGGCGGGCCAACCTTGTCCGGGGGTCGTGGGGACGACCTTATAGTCGTCGGACATGATGGTGGCGGGCCAATCTAGTCCCGGGGTCGTGGGGACGACCCTATAGTCGTCGGACATTTCGGCGGTTTGCCAACTTTGGCCCGGGGTCGTGGGGACGACCCTATAGTCGTCGGACATTTCGGCGGCATGCCAACTTTGGCCCGGGGTCGTGGGGACGACCCTATAGTCGTTGGACATGACGGTGGCGGGACAATCTAGTCCCGGGGTCGTGGGTACGACCCTATAGTCGTCGGACAAGTCGGCGGCGGGCCAACCTTGTCCCGGGGTGGTGGGGACGACCCTATAGTCGTCGCACATGACGGTGGCGGGCCAATCTAGTCCCGGGGTCGTGGGGACGACCCTATAGTCGTCGGACAAGACGGCGGCTGGATATCCTTGGCTCGCGGTCGTGGGGACGACCCTATAGTCGTCGGACATTTCGGCGGCTTGCTAACTTTGGCCCGGGGTCGTGGGGACGACCCTATATTCGTCGGACATTTCGGCGGCATGCCAACTTTGGCCCGGGGTCGTGGGGACGAACCTATATTCGTTGGACATGACGGTGGCGGGCCAATCTAGTCCCGGGGTCGTAGGGACGACCCTATAGTCGTCGGACATGACGGTGGCGGACCAATCTAGTCCCGGGGTCGTGGGGACGACCCTATAGTCGTCGGACATGTCGGCGGCTGGCCAAACTAGTCCCGAGGTCGTGGGGACGACCCTATAGTCGTCGGACTTCACGGTGGCGGGCCAATCTAGTCCCGGGGTCGTGGGGACGACCCTATAGTCGTCGGACATGACGGTGGCGGACCAATCTAGTCCCGGGGTCGTGGGGACGACCCTATAGTCGTCGGACATGTCGGCGGCTGGCTAACTTTGGCCCGTGGTCGTGGGGACGACCCAATAGTCGTTGGACATGTCGGCGGCTGGCCAACTTTGGGCCGTGGTCGTGGAGACGATCCTATAGTCGTCGGACTTGACGGTGGCGGGCCAATCTAGTCGCGGGGTCGTGGGGACGACCCTATAGTCGTCGGACATGACGGTGGCAGGCTAGTCTAGTCCCGGGTCATGGGGACGACCCTATAGTCGTCGGACAAGTCGGCGGCTGGCCAACTTTGGCCCGTGGTCGTGGGGACGACCCTATAGTCGTCGGAAATGACGGTGGCGGGCCAATCTAGTCCCGGGGTCGTGGGGACGACCCTACAGTCGTCGGACAAGTCGGCGGCGAGCCAATCTAGTCCCGCGGTCGTGGGGACGACCCTATAGTCGTCGGACAAATCAGCGGCTGGCCTACATTGGTCCGTGGTCGTGGGGACGACCATATAGTCGTCGGACATGACGGTGGCGGGCCACTCTAGTCCCGGGTCGTGGGGACGACCCTATAGTCGTCGGACATGTCGGCGGCTGGCCAACTTTGGCCCGGGGTCGTGGGGACGAACCTATAGTCGTTGGACATGACGGTGGCGGGCCAATCTAGTCCCGGGGTCGTAGGGACGACCCTATAGTCGTCGGACATGTTGGCGATTGGCCAACAGTGGCCCGGGGTCGTCGGGACGACCCTATAGTCGTCGGGCATGTTGGCGGCTTGTCAGCCTAGTCCCGGGGTCGTGGGTACGACCCTATAGTCGTCGGACAAGTCGGCGGCGGGCCAACCTTGTCCCGGGGTCGTGGGGACGACCTTATAGTCGTCGGACATGATGGTGGCGGGCCAATCTAGTCCCGGGGTCGTGGGGACGACCCTATAGTCGTCGGACATTTCGGCGGCTTGCCAACTTTGGCCCGGGGTCGTGGGGACGACCCTATAGTCGTCGGACATTTCGGCGGCATGCCACCTTTGGCCCGGGGTGGTGGGTACGACCCTATAGTCGTCGGACAAGTCGGCGGCGGGCCAACCTTGTCCCGGGGTCGTGGGGACGACCCTGTAATCGTCGGACATGACGGTGGCGGGCCAATCTAGTCCCGGGGTCGTGGGTACGACCCTATAGTAGTCGGACAAGACGGCGGCTGGACATCCTTGGCTCGCGGTCGTGGGGACGACCCTATAGTCGTCGGACATTTCGGCGGCTTGTCAACCTAGTCCCGGGGTCGTGGGGACGACCCTATAGTCGTTGGACATGACGGTGGCGGGCCAATCTAGTCCCGGGGTCGTTGTGACGACCCTATAGTCGTCGGACAAGACGGCGGCTGGACATCCTTGGCTCGCGGTCGTGGGGACGACCCTATAGTCGTCGGACAATTCGGCGGCTTGTCAACCAAGTCCCGGGGTCGTGGGGACGACCCTATAGTCGTTGGACATGACGGTGGCGGGCCAATCTAGTCCCGGGGTCGTGGGTACGACCCTATAGTAGTCGGACAAGACGGCGGCTGGACATCCTTGGCTCGCGGTCGTGGGGACGACCCTATAGTCGTCGGACATTTCGGCGGCTTGTCAACCTAGTCCCGGGGTCGTGGGGACGACCCTATAGTCGTTGGACATGACGGTGGCGGGCCAATCTAGTCCCGGGGTCGTGGGTACGAACCTATAGTCGTCGGACAAGTCGGCGGCGGGCCAACCTTGTCCCGGGGTCGTGGGGACGACCGTATAGTCGTCGGACATGACGGTGGCGGGCCAATCTAGTCCCGGGGTCGTAGGGAAGACCCTATAGTCGTCGGACATGTCGGCGATTGGCCAACATTGGCCCGGGGTCGTGGGGACGACCCTATAGTCGTCGGACAAGACGGCGGCTGGACATCTTTGGCCCGCGGTCGTGGGGACGACCCTATAGTCGTCGGACATTTCGGCCGCTTGCCAACTTTGGCCCGGGGTCGTGGGGACGACCCTATAGTCGTCGGACATGTCGGCGGCTGGCTAACTTTGGCCCGTGGTCGTGGGGACGACCCAATAGTCGTTGGACATGTCGGCGGCTGGCCAACTTTGGGCCGTGGTCGTGGAGACGACCCAATAGTCGTCGGACATGTCGGCGGCTGGCTAACTTTGGCCCGGTGTCGTGGGGACGACCCTATAGTCGTCGGACATGTTGGCGATTGGCCAACATTGGCCCGGGGTCGTGGGGACGACCCTATAGTCGTTGGACATGACGGTGGCGGGCCAATCTAGTCCCGGGGTCGTGGGTACGACCCTATAGTCGTCGGACAAGTCGGCGGCGGGCCAACCTTGTCCCGGGGTCGTGGGGACGACCCTATAGTCGTCGGACATGACGGTGGCGGGCCAATCTAGTCCCGGGGTCGTGGGGACGACCCTATAGTCGTCGGACATGTTGGCGATTGGCCAACTTTGGCCCGGGGTCGTGGGGACGACCCTATAGTCGTCGGACATTTCGGCGGCGTGCCAACTTTGGCCCGGGGTCGTGGGGACGACCCTATAGTCGTCGGACATTTCGGCGGCGTGCCAACTTTGGCCCGGGGTCGTGGGGACGACCCTATAGTCGTCGGACATTTCGGCGGCATGCCAACTTTGGCTCGGGGTCGTGGGGACGACCCTATAGTCGTTGGTCATGACGGTGGCGGGCCAATCTAGTCCCGGGGTCGTAGGGACGACCCTATAGTCGTCGGACATGTCGGCGATTGGCCAACTTTGGCCCATGGTCGTGGGGACGACCCTATAGTCGTTGGACATGACGGTGGCGGGCCAATCTAGTCCCGGGGTCGTAGGGACGACCCTATAGTCGTCGGACATGTTGGCGATTGGCCAAAATTGGCCCGGGATCGTCGGGACGACCCTATAGTCGTCGGACATGTTGGCGGCTTGTCAGCCTAGTCCCGGGGTCGTGGGTTCGACCCTATAGTCGTCGGACAAGTCGGCGGCGGGCCAACCTTGTCCGGGGGTCGTGGGGACGACCTTATAGTCGTCGGACATGATGGTGGCGGGCCAATCTAGTCCCGGGGTCGTGGGGACGACCCTATAGTCGTCGGACATTTCGGCGGTTTGCCAACTTTGGCCCGGGGTCGTGGGGACGACCCTATAGTCGTCGGACATTTCGGTGGCATGCCAACTTTGGCCCGGGGTCGTGGGGACGACCCTATAGTCGTTGGACATGACGGTGGCGGGACAATCTAGTCCCGGGGTCGTGGGTACGACCCTATAGTCGTCGGACAAGTCGGCGGCGGGCCAACCTTGTCCCGGGGTGGTGGGGACGACCCTATAGTCGTCGCACATGACGGTGGCGGGCCAATCTAGTCCCGGGGTCGTGGGGACGACCCTATAGTCGTCGGACAAGACGGCGGCTGGATATCCTTGGCTCGCGGTCGTGGGGACGACCCTATAGTCGTCGGACATTTCGGCGGCTTGCTAACTTTGGCCCGGGGTCGTGGGGACGACCCTATAGTCGTCGGACATTTCGGCGGCATGCCAACTTTGGCCCGGGGTCGTGGGGACGAACCTATAGTCGTTGGACATGACGGTGGCGGGCCAATCTAGTCCCGGGGTCGTAGGGACGACCCTATAGTCGTCGGACATGACGGTGGCGGACCAATCTAGTCCCGGGGTCGTGGGGACGACCCTATAGTCGTCGGACATGTCGGCGGCTGGCCAAACTAGTCCCGAGGTCGTGGGGACGACCCTATAGTCGTCGGACTTCACGGTGGCGGGCCAATCTAGTCCCGGGGTCGTGGGGACGACCCTATAGTCGTCGGACATGACGGTGGCGGACCAATCTAGTCCCGGGGTCGTGGGGACGACCCTATAGTCGTCGGACATGTCGGCGGCTGGCCAACTTTGGCCCGTGGTCGTGGGGACGATCCAATAGTCGTCGGACATGTCGGCGGCTGGCCAGCTTTGGCCCGTGGTCGTGGGGACGACCCTATAGTCGTTGGACATGTCAGCGGCTGGCCAACTTTGGCCCGGTGTCGTGGGGACGACTCTATAGTCGTCGGACATGTCGGCGGCTGGCCAACCTAGACCCGGGGTCGTGGGGACGACCCTATTGTCGTCGGACATGACGGTGGCGGGCCAATCTAGTCCCGGGGTCGTGGGGACGACCCTATAGTCGTCGGACATGTCGGCGGCTGGCCAACTTTGGCCCGTGGTCGTGGGGACGATCCAATAGTCGTCGGACATGTCGGCGGCTGGCCAGCTTTGGCCCGTGGTCGTGGGGACGACCCTATTGTCGTCGGACATTTCGGCGGCGTGCCAACTTTGGCCCGGGGTCGTGGGGACGACCCTATAGTCGTTGGACATGACGGTGGCGGGCCAATCTAGTCCCGGGGTCGTAGGGACGACCATATAGTCGTCGGACATGTCGGCGATTGGCCAACATTGGCCCGGGGTCGTGGGGACGACCCTATTGTCGTCGGACATGTCGGCGGCTGGCCAAACTAGTCCCGAGGTCGTGGGGACGACCCTATAGTCGACGGACTTCACGGTGGCGGGCCAATCTAGTCCCGGGGTCGTGGGGACGACCCTACAGTCGTCGGACATTTCGGCGGCTTGCCAACTTTGGCCCGGGGTCGTGGGGACGACCCTATAGTCGTCGGACATGACGGTGGCGGACCAATCTAGTCCCGGGGTCGTGGGGACGACCCTATAGTCGTCGGACATGTCGGCGGCTGGCCAACTTTGGCCCGTGGTCGTGGGGACGATCCAATAGTCGTCGGCCATGTCGGCGGCTGGCCAACTTTGGCCCGTGGTCGTGGGGACGACCCTATAGTCGTTGGACATGTCAGCGGCTGGCCAACTTTGGCCCGGGGTCGTGGGGACGACCCTATAGTCGTCGGACATGTCGGCGGCTGGCCAAACTAGTCCGAGGTCGTGGGGACGACCCTATAGTCGTCGGACATGTCGGCGGCTGGCCAACTTTGGCCCGTGGTCGTGGGGACGATCCAATAGTCGTCGGACATGTCGGCGGCTGGCCAACTTCGGCCCGTGGTCGTGGGGACGACCCTATAGTCGTTGGACATGTCAGCGGCTGGCCAACTTTGGCCCGATGTCGTGGGGACGACTCTATAGTCGTCGGACATGTCGGCGGCTGGCCAATCTAGTCCCGGGGTCGTAGGGACGACCCTATAGTCGTCGGACATGTCGGCGATTGGCCAACATTGGCCCGGGGTCGTGGGGACGACCCTATAGTCGTCGGACATGTCGGCGGGTGGCCAAACTAGTCCCGAGGTCGTGGGGACGACCCTATAGTCGTCGGACTTCACGGTGGCGGGCCAATCTAGTCCCGGGGTCGTGGAGACGATCCTATAGTCGTCGGACTTGACGGTGGCGGGCCAATCTAGTCCCGGGGTTGTGGGGACGACCCTATAGTCGTCGGATATGTCGGCGGCTTGCCAAATTTGCCCGGGGTCGTGGGGACGACCCTATAGTCGTCGGACTTGACGGTGGCGGGCCAATCTAGTCCCGGGGTCGTAGGGACGACCCTATAGTCGTCGGACATGTTGGCGATTGGCCAACATTGGCCCGGGGTCGTCGGGGCGACCCTATAGTCGTCGGACATGTTGGCGGCTTGTCAGCCTAGTCCCGGGGTCGTGGGTACGACCCTATAGTCGTCGGACAAGTCGGCGGCGGGCCAACCTTGTCCCGGGGTCGTGGGGACGACTTTATAGTCGTCGGACATGATGGTGGCGGGCCAATCTAGTCCCGGGGTCGTGGGGTCGACCCTATAGTCGTCGGACATTTCGGCGGCTTGCCAACTTTGGCCCGGGGTCGTGGGGACGACCCTATAGTCGTCGGACATTTCGGCGGCATGCCACCTTTGGCCCGGGGTCGTGGGTACGACCCTATAGTCGTCGGACAAGTCGGCGGCGGGCCAACCTTGTCCCGGGGTCGTGGGGACGACCCTATAATCGTCGGACATGACGGTGGCGGGCCAATCTAGTCCTGGGGTCGTGGGAACGACCCTATAGTCGTCGGACAAGACGGCGGCTGGACATCCTTGGCTCGCGGTCGTGGGGACGACCCTATAGTCGTCGGACATTTCGGCGGCTTGTCAACCTAGTCCCGGGGTCGTGGGGACGACCCTATAGTCGTTGGACATGACGGTGGCGGGCCAATCTAGTCCCGGGGTCGTGGGTACGACCCTATAGTCGTCGGACAAGACGGCGGCTGGACATCCTTGGCTCGCGGTCGTGGGGACGACCCTATAGTCGTCGGACATTTCGGCGGCTTGTCAACCTAGTCCCGGGGTCGTGGGGACGACCCTATAGTCGTTGGACATGACGGTGGCGGGCCAATCTAGTCCCGGGGTCGTGGGGACGACCCAATAGTCGTCGGACATTACGGCGGCTGGCCAACTTTGGCCCATGGTCGTGGGTACGACCCTATAGTCGTTGGACATGACGGTGGCGGGCCAATCTAGTCCCGGGGTCGTAGGGACGACCCTATAGTCGTCGGACATGTCGGCGATTGGCCAACATTGGCCCGGGGTCGTGGGGACGACCCTACAGTCGTCGGACATTTCGGCGGCTTGCCAACTTTGGCCCGGGGTCGTGGGGACGACCCTATAGTCGTCGGACATGACGGTGGCGGACCAATCTAGTCCCGGGGTCGTGGGGACGACCCTATAGTCGTCGGACATGTTGGCGATTGGCCAACTTTGGCCCGGGGTCGTGGGGACGACTTTATAGTCGTCCGACATTTCGGCGGCGTGCCAACTTTGGCCCGGGGTTGTGGGGACGACCCTATAGTCGTCGGACATGTCGGCGGCTGGCCAAACTAGTCCCGAGGTCGTGGGGACGACCCTATAGTCGTCGGACTTCACGGTGGCGGGCCAATCTTGTCCCGGGGTCGTGGGGACGACCCTACAGTCGTCGGACATTTCGGCGGCTTGCGAACTTTGGCCCGGGGTCGTGGGGACGACCCTATAGTCGTCGGACATGTCGGCGGCTGGCCAACTTTGGCCCGTGGTCGTGGGGACGACCGTATAGTCGTCGGACATGACGGTGGCGGGCCAATCTAGTCCCAGGGTCGTGGGGACGACCCTATAGTCGTCGGACAAGACGGCGGCTGGACATCTTTTGCCCGCGGTCGTGGGGACGACCCTATAGTCGTCGGACATGTCGGCGGCTGGCCAAACTAGTCCCGAGGTCGTGGGGACGACCCTATAGTCGTCGGACTTCACGGTGGCGGGCCAATCTAGTCCCGGGGTCGTGGGGACGACCCTACAGTCGTTGGACATTTCGGCGGCTTGCCAACTTTGGCCCGGGGTCGTGGGGACGACCCTATAGTCGTCGGACATGACGGTGGCGGACCAATCTAATCCCGGGGTCGTGGGGACGACCCTATAGTCGTCGGACATGTCGGCGGCTGGCAAACTTTGGCCCGTGGTCGTGGGGACGATCCAATAGTCGTCGGACATGTCGGCGGCTGGCCAACTTTGGCCCGTGGTCGTGGGGACGACCCTATAGTCGTTGGACATGTCAGCGGCTAGCCAACTTTGGCCCGGTGTCGTGGGGACGACTCTATAGTCGTCGGACATGTCGGCGGCTGGCCAACCTAGACCCGGGGTCGTGGGGACGACCCTATTGTCGTCGGACATGACGGTGGCGGGCCAATCTATTCCCGGGGTCGTACGGACGACCCTATAGTCGTCGGACATGTTGGCGATTGGCCAACTTTGGCCCGGGGTCGTGGGGACGACCCTATAGTCGTCGGACATTTCGGCGGCGTGCCAACTTTGGCCCGGGGTCGTGGGGACGACCCTATAGTCGTCGGACATTTCGGCGGCATGCCAACTTTGGCTCGGGGTCGTGGGGACGACCCTATAGTCGTTGGACATGACGGTGGCGGGCCAATCTAGTCCCGGGGTCGTAGGGACGACCATATAGTCGTCGGACATGTCGGCGATTGGCCAACATTGGCCCGGGGTCGTGGGGACGACCCTATAGTCGTCGGACATGTCGGCGGCTGGCCAAACTAGTCCCGAGGTCGTGGGGACGACCCTATAGTCGACGGACTTCACGGTGGCGGGCCAATCTAGTCCCGGGGTCGTGGGGACGACCCTACAGTCGTCGGACATTTCGGCGGCTTGCCAACTTTGGCCCGGGGTCGTGGGGACGACCCTATAGTCGTCGGACATGACGGTGGCGGACCAATCTAGTCCCGGGGTCGTGGGGACGACCCTATAGTCGTCGGACATGTCGGCGGCTGGCCAACTTTGGCCCGTGGTCGTGGGGACGATCCAATAGTCGTCGGCCATGTCGGCGGCTGGCCAACTTTGGCCCGTGGTCGTGGGGACGACCCTATAGTCGTTGGACATGTCAGCGGCTGGCCAACTTTGGCCCGGGGTCGTGGGGACGACCCTATAGTCGTCGGACATGTCGGCGGCTGGCCAACTTTGGCCCGTGGTCGTGGGGACGATCCAATAGTCGTCGGACATGTCGGCGGCTGGCCAACTTCGGCCCGTGGTCGTGGGGACGACCCTATAGTCGTTGGACATGTCAGCGGCTGGCCAACTTTGGCCCGATGTCGTGGGGACGACTCTATAGTCGTCGGACATGTCGGCGGCTGGCCAACCTAGACCCGGGGTCGTGGGGACGACCCTATTGTCGTCGGACATGACGGTGGCGGGCCAATCTATTCCCGGGGTCGTACGGACTACCCTATAGTCGTCGGACATGTTGGCAA